>OX375872.1:155109783-155709783 GCA_947359465.1 Metellina segmentata
CACTTTACTGTAGGTACACGTTACTACCTTGCTCTACGAGACCTGGTTTCAAAATTAAAGGTCTTAAAAAGGACTTTACAAGTCACCCTGTGTATATATATATATATATATATATATATATATATATATATATATATATATATATATATATATATATATATATATATATATATATATATATATATATATATATATATATATATATATATATATATATATTTATATACTTCCGTTTGCAATAAGTCCATAAAAACAATGAACCAAACAGCCGGGGTGCAATGAACCAAAAAACGAAACTCGAAACTACCCATGCCAGCCCGCTGAAGTTGCAGACATAGCATGGTAAGCAATATAATTTCAAAAACACAGGAATTTCAAAAAATTACAACAAAAGTGTTAAAAAATGAAGAAATGTTTGGTTGATCCAGGGCGTCATCAGCTAGGAACCTGACCCATACAACATAAAATGGTGTTTTCTACATATGAGCAGCATTAGGCTGAAAAAATTGCTCATACACTCTCCCAAACACCACCAAAACACAGCAGGAACAAAACGAAATCAAACCAGCAGCAGCAGCCGGGAGATCAACAACACCAAGCCTGAATATCGCCACCAATTACACAGTCCAACTAAATGCTAAAACCAAACTTCCGTTGCAACAAGTCCATAAAACAAAAATAAAAAGCAGAAAAATAAAATCCCCAGCTCCTATTCAAAAAGATATTCAGAAACAGTAAAATAAAATTGAAAAGCAAACTCACATGGCTCTGAGGAAATTACGAAAAATAATCATTCATCGGTTGTGTAGCTGTTGATATTAATAAATCTTCAATAGTAGTATTAAAGAATGAAAAAGGGTATTTATTATTGAGAAGTGTTTTTTTACATATTTACATTGTAATAGAAAGTTTGAATCAGAGTTACAAATTTTTTCTGAAACGTACCAATTGACCAGTTATCGTATTGTAGTAGATTCTTTTAGAAATATTGGAAATAATAAATTTTAAAATATTAATTTAATAACTGGAAATTTAATATCGTTGCGTTTATCGTAGACATTAATGTCCAACTTTGCCGCAAGAAATAGAAATTTTTAAGTCGAGAAAACCAGTAGAAATTGTTATCTAGATTGGTTTTAACTAACGAAAGGTCATTTGGATAGATAGATTTCCAAATATTAGAAAAGTTGCTACTATGGCTCCTTGATGACGCCCTGATCTACCAACATGTCTTCATTCTTTATCATTTTTTAACATTTTTGTTGTAATTTTTTCTAATTCCTGTGTTCTCAAACTATATATATATATATATATATATATATATATATATATATATATATATATATATAGGCACCATTAGTTGCACGAAGCACATCAAGACGGTACTCGATTTCTTGTCATGTTCGCTGTAGCATGCCCTCATCAATGGTGGCAATGGAGTCAGTGATCCTCTGCTTTTAGATTAGTGATGTCTTCTAGCTTTGTTCAATAGACCACCACATTGGTGACTGCATTTTCGTGGGTTCCTAAATGAAACATTTCCAGACCGAAGGATTTGAAGGAGTGGCCCAATTCTCTGGCCACCTCGTTCACCAGATATCTCTCCCCTCAACTTCTTTCTATTGGGTTATGTTAAAGATATCGTGTATGCCATTGCCATTTCCACCATTGATGAGGGGTATGCTATAGCGAAAATGGCAAGAAATCGAGTAGGGGAAGGTGTCGTACTAGAGATACAACATTTTATTTCGAATTTTTCTAATTTTTTTTCTATCAAAATTAGAGGGGTTTGCTGCAACCCATGTTAAACTAGAGGCATTTTGCTACCTATTTCTTATTTCAGTGGTGGCTAATTTCGTTTTTATCAGTACGAAAAATGGAAAATTGCTAACCTCTTCCTTCGTCCTTTTGGTATGACACCCACTTCATACCTAGGGACACGCCCTGAAAAGTGTAGAGAAAAAAATTTAAAACTATAGTTCAACTCAAAATTTTATTGAACACCGTTTTTTCAGCATTCAAGAAGAATTTTACTCTCCAAAAATTAGGGAATATTTACAAAACAATCAAGTATTTATGCCAAAATAATATCAAAAGGCTTCGATTTTACTTAAAATTTAAATTTTGTTACAAAATCACAGCTGAGTGAAATTTCTTTTCACGGTCCCAATCATGTCAGACTTCTTCATTAACAATAAATCGCAGCGATGGAACTAGTATTTTTCTTAGAATGTCCACTTTTGAGTGCATCAATAAATCTGAAAAAAACTTATCGTAACACAAATCTGTTAAAAGAAAAGAGAGACTGAAGTTTTTTTCTTATCATTTTATCAGATTCAATCAATTTACCAATCAGTAAATTTCTGTTTGACATAAACACATACTGAATCATTTTACCTATGAATTATATTACATTCTGAAATTTACACAGTAGCTTGGAACAGATCATTGACGTTGTACTTGGTACCTAGGGACAGTTGGCGTATTTTGTCCCTAGGTACGACAAGCAAACGTGTCCCTTGGTACAACAGCTGGCCGTTTTGAATTCGATCGCCAATATGGCTGGGTTGAAGATTCAAAGCAAATATGAATTAAATCTTAAAAAGCAGAATTGATTTCTAAACACTGTCTGCAAAGCATACTGAAGAATAATAAAAAAATGGAAAAAAAACTATTTCAAAATCTTACTTTAGGTAGTCAAAAATAGAAAATGCAAAATACGACTTATCTGTTGAAGTGACCATCTTCAAACAACATGAGTGACTGACGGAATCCTAGACCAGTGTTACCAACCTGTTGAATCAAAATTCCCTATCTTCTATTATTTACAGCGACTGACCCTCGGTATGATTGCACCTTAGCTTCTCTACCGTCTTGACATGCTTCGTGCAAGTAATCGTGCAAGTGTATTAAATGAGGTTGAGGTACAAATATATACCCCCCCGTCTCCTTTTATAATAATTTCCACTTATCTTTCTTTTTATTCGCCTTTGTAGTAAAATTTTGAAATTGTAAGGAGACTTTATGGACCTCCTGTATATGTACAAGCAACGACCTTTTTAGGAGTTGTGAGATGCCAGACGCTTCATCAATTACAAATTGTTTTGTAATAAAAGAAATTTATTGCAAACACAGTAATTATGATAAGATTGTAATTTAAAATGAATTATAAGAATCCCTAAAATCTAAAATCTTCTCTTTATCAAAGTATTAACAGTCTAAAATTAATAATTTATGCCAAGCTGGAAAAAAATAAAACTGCAACAAACTTACCAGTAACTTACCAGTAAACAGATAATAAAATTGAGTATTTTATTTTGTTTCACGAGACCAATTACTTCGAGTTACTTAAGTTTCCCTAGAAAAGAAAAAGCGTTAAAAGTTTGTAGTTCTAATACCCGAAAGGGGGGATTGAAATCGGTTATGCAAACTCGGAAAATTAAATCCGTGAACTCCAGGGACTAATTTCTTAAAATTTGAGCCCTTAAATTGAAAGCAAACTCCCTTCAATCTCCTGAGAGAAAAAATATACCTTGTGCCGAGTTGCTTGCCGATTTCCGTTAAGGAGGAATCGTAAAATCGTTTATGTCTCTTTCATTTGGACATACGGAAGTCTAACCTGAAAATCGGATTTACCAAAAGTAATTAAACTAAACTGTTTCCGATATTTAAATATATTTAAATGCAGCGTCTCACAGTCGGATTCAAGTGGAATAAATTAGAGGCTACTTTTACCAATCATGAAAAAGAAAACACCGATTTTACGTCTATTTCTCAATAGGGATGGATACAGATTGCGTTTCGCTCAAGTTGAAACTACCCTGAAGATGGTATAGGTATTTTTCATTTTCGTCACACTAAAAATGCTATTGGTGACGATCCATGATCAACCCCGAAGATCCAAGGACAACACCACGTAATTTTTAACCACGATCAGATCACAACCCATAAGATGAAAGGCGGGCAAAAATTTTAAACATTGCTTCAACTGAGACGAGTATAGTGGTTAGGTGTTAGCCTCTAGATCGGAAAGTTCCTGGTTCGAATCCGGGCATGGATGTTTGTAAGCGTATGGTCTAGAGGCGGATGGTGCACCTTAAATCTGTTGTGGCCGAAAATACTCACGTTGGGTTGGTGTGGAAGTTTGGAGAGTGGGTGCCAGCTCAGGTGTTGCTTCGTCATCTGACCGTGGTTTAAAATTACGAGGTGTTGTCCTCGTATCTTTCCCTTGAGGAATTGATCCCAGACCGTCGTCAATAGCCCGTTGTGTTGCTCTAGTGCGACGTTAATTACAAAATTACCATTTATTAACTCAGACGAAAATCCCATTCGGCTTGTATATCAGTGGGTAGGTATTTTAATTAAAGTCGCACTGGGAGCACCTCATAACCGAAATCAAACGCGAAGAGAACTTTTGTAACATCTCGTAATTTTGAACAATGATCAGATGACGACTCTGCTGGAACCCTATTCTTCAAACTTTCACACAGTGCCGAATACATTTCATGTACTTGTACACGACGGTATTTGGTTGGATTCGAACTCTCCGGTTGCTGATCCGTTACTTTTCCAACTGGGCTACAGCTTGTATGTTGGAAAAGATTTACCCTCATTGTTACAACTGTCAGGGTAGACCACCTACTGCTGTGAATCGGGAAGGTCTTGGAAGGACCCTCCAAGTGGACGAGATATCTTGTCAATCAAGATCGGACCAATTTTGCTAGAGGCGAGATATTTCGTTATCAGGGTCGATGTTTTTATGATAACGATTTCAAGATCTGGTCAGTTTTCTATTGGCAAGATATCTGGTCTATCAGATTTGGTCAGTTATTGGCAAGATATCTGGTCAGTGTTGATGACAACCACCAGGAGGGTTAATGACATTTTAGGATATTTTTCACAGGAAGGATATCGTGATCCGATTCTGTTCCCTTGTGACGTTAATTCATTACCTACCTTTTATCTTTGTACCAAGTTAATATTAGTAATACTATTATAGAATTAGAAATAATGCTGTTTGGAATAAAGTATTTTCACTTTCCTGTAGGGTAATTGGTAATTTTTTTGTTAACGTCGCACTAGAGCAACACAACGGGCTATTGACGACGGTCCGGGATCAGTCCCTTAAGGGAAAGATCCGAGGACAGCACCTCGTAATTTTAAACCACGGTCAGATGACGAAGCAACACCTGAGCTGGCACCCCACTCTCCAAACTTCCACGCCAACCCAACGTGACTTTCCTGTAGGGTTAGTTGATTTTGTTTGTGTATATTCTCTCTTTACTATTGATTTATTAGTCTGCCTTTCCTCTTCACTCAGGAAGTTCTCGAAAAATTGGCCCACAATTTCATTATGTATACGTTACTATTATTTTTGGCGCATGCTAAGATCCGCTTAAACTCCTTTCCGTTACAGGTTCATTAAACAGCGGTTCGCCTCCCTTCTTCCAATCTCATTTTAAAAACAGACTTTCTAATCATCACATGCTGGCAGAAACTGGAACGGAAAGAAAGTTGCATACGTTGCTAATTATTAGATCGGAATTCTTGCAAAACGTTCTCTGCGTTGTGCAAATGCGTGTTTGCGTTTGATGCACTGAACTTACATATGGGCGATTGATGCAGAACTGTTTGTTCAGGGGGGGAACGCAACAGTTTAACCTTCCTCTTGAATGGACGCCTTTGAACGATGATGGTAAATTTGATATTGCAGCGCTTTTTGTTAACCGAAGCACTTATGAGTACTGCTGCACTTAATTTTTGCCCGAGTAGTGTTTCAAGAGTCAATACATGTTTTTTAATTTATCATTTCAATGGTATTCATTACTAACTGCTTAGCGTATGGAGACTTGTCTTTTGGTATTCAAAACAGATACGGACCCCAGGAATTGAAAAAATTTGAAAATATAAGCTCCACTATATATATATACAACCAGAAAACGAAAGTCAAAATTAACAATGCAAGCGAGCTGAAGCTGCATACACAACATGGTAAACAATATAACTTCAAGAATAAAAGAAAATTTAAAATAAATATAAAATTAAAAAGAAAATTTTAAAAAGTAGTACACAGATTTGAAAGATATTTTTCAAAATGAAAGTGGGTCAGATCGTCATCAGGGAGTAGCATGACCCAAACAACACAAAATGCCGTTTTCTACGTAGGAGCAGCAATTGCTCCTACACTCTCCAAACACCGTTAAAAAGCAAACACACAAAACAATATAAATTTTAAACCATATATAAAAAAGAATACGAAGAAAACGCGCGAAATCAAACCCACAACAGCAGCTGTGAGACTAAGGCGGAAGATCACCATTAAATGTCACATATCTCTATATATTTCGTTAAAAAAAAGTATAATACAAAGGACAGTTAAACTTGTTGCATTAAAACTATTCAAAATAAAAATTTTCCTTTGCTTTTTATATGTTTTTTAAATTTCCTCTTGTTCTTGAAATTATGTGTGTTATATATAATTTCAAAAAGAAATATAACTGAAAAAAAAATTGGGAAATTTTTGAAAATGAAAGGTGGATCAGAGCATCATCAGGGAGGAGTCTAACCCCGACAACACAAAATGGTGTTTTCAAAGTAGGAGCATCAATACGCTAAAGAATTGCTCATACACTCCCCCAAGCACCATTAAAAAAGCAAACAAAACAAAAAAAGAGAATACGAAGAAAAAGAAATGAAACCCAATCGCAACCATCCCGGAATGTTGTCAATTTAGCCCGACAGTTGGAGACAATTTGGCAAGAAATTCCGTAGGACACCATCAGGGAACCTTTTCAGTCTATGCCACGCCGGGTGACGCATCCAGGCCAGAGGTAGCCTTATTGACTACCTCCCTTTGTAACGGTCAAACTCTCAAATAAATCATTCAATTGCTCTGAAATATTTTTTTTCTATGTATGCTCTTCACATACAACAATTTTTATCGCAATCGGACAACTGTGTTTCTTGGTGGGTCGATTTTTTGTCATAGAGTATATACAGTACAAAGTTCTAAATCCGGAATCCTCTGGACATTGGCCATTCCGAATATCGGATTATTTGCATTTTTTGTCAAAAAAAAAACCAACTTAATTCACCCTCCGCCCGCCCGAATTTTGCGTTTGCAATAGTAAAATAGCAGATATATAAATAGGAAAACTTTTTAAAAAGGAAAAACCTTTTTATACAATGCAACAAATTTTACTTGCAACTTTTCGGATTTTTCTGTGTGGTATTTACTCTGAACATTTCCGTTATTTTGCGTTATTTCATCAATTAGGTCCAGGTTTAACTCATTGTTCTTTAAAATTTGCTGGAAAGATATAAAAAGTGAGAAAAACAACAACAAAAAAACGCTGGTTAGCAAAACGTTCGGATTTTGGACAATTCCGGATTTCGGACTGCCGGATTTGGGATTTTTTACTGTATATACAAAAGTATTAGGACATTATTCTATTTAATAATGGGCCTTTTGCTTGTAGTATAGCTGTAACAGTTGGAGGCATTCCTTCCCACAAGTTCTCTGTAAGTCTGAGCAGGAATAACTCGCCTCTTGCAAGGCTGTGAGAAGAAATTGTTGTGAAGATGTGCGTGTCGTACTCGTCCCTCCAGTGCTCGATCGGATTCAGATCTAAACAAGCCAGTCAAGCCAATTCCCCTCATTTTCAGGAAACCAGTCCAGTACACGTTTTGCGGTATGACATGGAACTCGATCCTGTTGGAAGAAACAATCATCATTGCCGTATTTACAGTAGTGTGCCTATAGATACAATTATGAATTAATAAAGAGTAGATGTGTTTTAAAACATCTTTTTTACTTCAGATTGAAGTTTTTTCAGCAACATTTTGTCAGTGACCGCGGATAAGCCGCTAGCGGATAATCGGGAGTTACACACTGGCGGAAAAAATTCACCAAAAAGAAATTAGTTTAGAGGAATGAAATTTTGGCAAAGCATTTGTATAAGTAGCATATTCATTTCAACATATTCCTTCATTCGTAACATTTCAAATGTCAAACGGTGGTACATTAGCAACTGCTGTAATTGCCAAGATTTTGAATGCAGCCTTGCAAACGTGCATGCATTGTGTCGTACAAGTGCATTATGTCATTTTGTGGGATGGAGTTCCATGCATGTTGCAATTGGTCAGTAAAATTAGCAATGGTCAGTGATGATTGGGGATGACACTGTATTTTTCGTCCTACAATGTCCCTTACGCAATCGATGGGAGAAAGATCTGGTGATCTCGCATGCCAAGGCAACATGTCGACACTCTGTAAAGCACGTTGGGTGACAGCAGCGGTATGAGGAAGAGCGTTGTCCTGTTGGAATACACTCTCCTTAATACTGCTCATGAATGACTGCACAACCGGTTCAATCATCAGTCTAACATACAAATTTGCTGTCAAGGTGCTTGTGATTACGACGAGAGTTCTCCTGCAGTCATAGGAAATTGCTACCCAGACCATAACTTCTGGTGCAGGTTCAGTGTGCCGCAGACAGCTTTGTTCCATGCGTTCACCTTGCCTCCTGCTAACCAACATACGGCTATCACTGGCACCAAGACAGAAACAGCTCTCATCTAAGAACACATCAAAACTCCGCCCTTCAATGAGCTCAAGCTTGACACCACTGAAGTCACAGCTGGCAGTGATTTGGAGGCATGAACGCTACAGGGCTCGGAGCTGTCCTTCAAGTAATCGATTTGTTATAATTCGCTGTGTCTCAAATTTCTGCTGCAGATACAGTATGACGAGTCACAGCCATGCGCCGAATACGGCGGTTTTCCCTCTCAGTAGTGGTCCGTGTGCGATCGGTCTTCTTGAGACCTTCCCATGACCGCTGAAAACAATCACCTCGTTCAAACTCGATAAGCTGCTGATACTGTCATCTTCGTCTCTTTAAGGTATTTTTGAAAACCTTTTTTTGAATGTGGTATATAAACATTTTAATGATATTTTTATGTTTAGTATTATTAAACAATAGCCTTGGGCTATAAATTTATATATTTTGGAATTTTTGGTCAAAACTTATATTTTTAACGTGTTTGGACCTTAATAGCATTCTTGACTCAAATCGAGCACACAACGCCCAATCCGGACGATAAATAACGCTCACAAAATGTACATTGCGTATTTAAAGGAAACGTGATTTGCATGTTCATTGTAGCGCTACTAGCGTCTCTCTTATTCGTCTAACGCGAAATATGAACACGCCTCCCCAATTTCGTTTATCTGTCACAACTCCTTTTTGGTGTTAAGATTTTATTTTCCGCCAGTGTATATACACTACCCTACAATTATGGAGCGGACGCCAGCGGATTTTATGCAAATCCAGTGCTCGCACGTGACCTGTTAAGGTTAAATACGATACGCGAAGTGGTAACGTCGTTAGTTCTGTGTGAAATTGTGACAGTATGTCGAAGCGAAAAGAACTTAGTGACTTTGAAAGAGTGACTTCGATGGTCCTCCCACTGGGTGCTCCTTCACAAGTGGGCCAATGATTAAGTTCATATGTGCCCGCCATTGGAAAAAAAACTTTGAAAGAGGTGTTATACTTGGTTGTCACAAGTGGCAAGTCTATTCGAGCAATTGCGGTAGAATTATCACAGACACGGTCAACTGTTAGTGATGTGAAGAAGTGTAGGGCTATGGGAGTTGGGACACGAATTGCACACGTTGGTCATTCCCGTAAACTGACCGAACGGGATCGGCGTGTCCTGAAGGCTCGTAAGAACCGCAAGAAACCACTCAAAATCATCAACAGTGAGTTCCAACAGGCAGCAGGGGTTACAGTTCAATACTTTGCGGAAAGAACTGTACGCCCTCAAAATCCACGGATGTGTCGCCGCACACAAACCAAATATCACCCCATCCAACAAAGCTGGCAGACTCGCTTACGGCCATATTCACAAGTCTCGAGTTAACTCGAGGATCAGTTGATCCGCGAGTCAGAGTTAACTCGAGGATTATCAAAAACGGTATTCTCAAACGGCGTGTTAAGTGATCCGGGGATTAAAATGAGACGCTCGCTGTGATTGGCTCCTCACGATCACATGATATTGTTTACATTGGTTATCACGCCCGAATCTGCATTCATACTGATCAAGCACGTACTTCGCCGTAGAATTGATTCCAAATTGTGAATAAATAGGACTCACACAGCATTTTAATATGAGTTTGGGAAATAATTTTTATTCTTCGACGAATTTGTATTTGCCATGGTCATATTCTAACGTTCGCTCTCTCCGGCTTTGCTGACGGAGGTGCCGCCATCTATCGTTTCGCCAAGCTGCTTGTTTAAGATTAAGCAGCTACCTTTAATTTCATTTTTCTTTTGAATTTCAATAAAATTATGTTTTAAATTTTCCATTTAAGCAATATTATAATGAGGACATGAGCTGCCATAGAGCAGGTGCTCCGTAATGATACGTCCAATCCAATCGTCGCAAGAAAACTGTAATTTAGCATAGAATGAAATGTGTCCTCCATTTTGTATCGCTGAAAAGGTAGTGTGAGGATTGCCGAATCGAAATGTTTTGTTTGTCCAATCGAGAACAAGTTTCTTTAAACACGCAAGTTTATTTTAACACAGCACAGCACAGACTAATACAGGACGACTATTTAAACATGGAAGAACACTATTTACATGGAGAATTAAACAACAGGATCTAAGAATCCAGCAGACACGTCCGGAGTCTACAATCACATCCGACGTTCTCTGCAGTACCACTTACTCTTCGATAGATGGCGCTAACTCGCCTGTCTCTACAGGTAGTACTGCGCATGCGTAACTCTTACTCGCGAGTTCACTCGCCGATTTCGGAGGATCAAAATGTAACACCGAACCGGCAGTTTAACTGTGGACCACTGGAAAACAGTTTTATGGAGCTACGAGTCACGCTACACGCTCTTCCAGTCGGATGGGCGTGCTTTGGTTTGGCGAACGTCTGTTACCCAAGTGCATCGTTCCAACTATCAAGTTCGGTGTATGGTGGTGTACTTGTTTGGGGGTATTTTTCGTGGTATGGCCTGGGTCCTTTGCATGTCGTTCATGGTAAATTGAACGGCTACTTGAACATTTTGGACAATCAGGTTCTTCCTACGCTTTGGCAATTTTATGGAATGGACGAATGTTACTTCCAGGACGACAACGCTCGATGTAATGTTGCAGCCTCTGTCATGCAGTGGTATCAAGATATGGATGTAAAACGTCTTCCCTGGCCTGCTCAGAGCTGAACTGGAGACGCAACAGGAATAGACTTCAATAATCATAGCTGTATATGAAAACCTTGTTGGACCCAGAAGGGTTGTTAGTGTAACTGTGGGGGACCATTATTCTATTAAAGCATGAATTCTTTCCCTTATTCCGTCCTATCTTGCTGTCCTTTATTGTACGTTATAGTGTAACGGCCATATTCACAAGTCTCGAGTTAACTCGAGGATCAGTTGATCCGCGAGTAAGAGTTAACTCGAGGATTAGCAAGAACGGTATTCTCAAACAGCATGTTAAGTGATCCGGGGATTAAAATGAGACGCTCGCTGTGATTGGCTACCTCACGATCACGTGGTATTGTTTACATTGGTTACGACGCCCGAATCTGCATTCATACTGATCAAGCACGTACTTCGCCGTAGAATTGATTCCAAATTGTGAATAAATAGGACTCATAAAGCATTTTAATATGGTTTTGGGAAAAGTAATGCTAAGGTATTTAATTTCAATTGGATTTTTATGAAAACCTAAATTTTGCAAGAAAGAATTGTACACAATGCCTTGACAGATGTATGTAATCCGATTATCTTTGTACTTGTCAGTATGGGTGTGTGTTGGTGGTGTGAAAAGTGACTTGCATTGTCAATTTTCTTTCATTCGTAATAATTCAACAGAATAATTTTTATTCTACGACGAATTTGTATCTGCCATGGTCGTTTTCTACCCTTCGCTCTCTCCGGCATAGAGGACAGAGGTGGCGCCATCTATCTTTTCGCTAAGCTGCTTGTTGAGATTACGCAGCTACATTTATTTTCATTTTTCTTTTGAATTTCAATAAAATTATGTTTTAAATTTTCCATTTAAGCAATATTATGATGAGGACATGAGCTGTCATTGAGCAGGTGCTCCGTAATGATACGTCCAATCCAGTGACCAGTCGTCGCAAGAATACTATACTTTAGCATAGAATGAAATGTGTCATCCATTTTGTTTTTGCAGAATATCCTTCGCAAAAAGGTAGTACTGCGCATGCGTAACTCTTACTCGCGAGTTAACTCGTCGATTTCGGAGGATCAAAATGTAACACCGAACCGGCAGTTTAAACCACGGATCAGGACTTGTGAATACGGTTTTTTCGATAACTCGCGGATTATCGTTGATTCTCGAGTTAACTCGGACTTGTGAATACGGCCGTAAGTCCCCTCATTGGTTCTAGTGGCCTCATTCGTGTTTCTTTTCTCCGATAAAACAACTGGTCGGGAAGAGGGTTTTTGTAAGAAAGGGTAACTGTCCCGGTGGTTGTCTCAACGAGATATCTCGTCACAATCAAAACATATCTTGATCTCGCTATCATCAAAACCTCGACAGTATCTTGATGACGATATATCTTTTCATATCTCTTCATTAGCAAAGTAGGCCAGATCTTGATGGACTCAAAAAAATCCCTTAGGAGTTTAAAAGAAACTAGAAAAATGTCATTTAAACAAACGTAAGATGTATGTAAGATGGTTTAATTATAACAGAGCGTGCAGTCTATTAGAATTTTTATCGTGGTATGTGATACACAGACTTAACTAAAGCATTCGAAGTCTATTGGAAAAGTAAAAGAGGGTTATTATAGAACGTGTAAATTTTCGATGCACGAAATATTAATATTGTTTTAATTAAAAAATGAGTTACAAACTGGAAATTTCTTTTCAACCATCCTGGTGGTAGCCTCATCGAGGATATCGTCGTTAACAAAACGAATCAGATCCTGATGGACGAGATATATCGTCATTAGAAATATTGACCAGATTTTGATCTCGTCATCTTAAAACAATCGGTAATATCTTGATCGCTGCTGTAAATAAAAAAAAATTGATAAATTATATTTTTGCAATACAACATATTTCAATCTCCATATGATTATGTCGACGAGGAAGACTTTCAAAATTTCACTTAGAAAAACTTACTAGATCATGATGGACGAGATATCTCGTCATTCGAAAAAACTTAATAGATCTTGATCTCGTCATCATCAAAAAATTTACCTTAATCACGAAATGTCTCGTCATTAGCAAAATTGATCAAATCTTTATGGACGAGATATCTCTCCAAATAACTTGGAGGGTGTTTCAAATATATTTCCTTTCAGCCAAATATTGATTGTAAGAATTGATCTCCGTAGATATCAGTTGAAGAAAATCCTCTGTAGGAAAATGATTCATCTATCATTTTTTAATAATTTTAGTAGTAGGTATTTACTAATTATGTTTTAGTAATATATATATATATATATATATATATATATAATTATATAATAATATATATATATATAATAATTATATAATAATATATATATATATATATATAATAAAATTATTCATCAGAATTAAATGAAATTTAAGACACAAATGGCTTGTATTAGTACAAATAAATGAATACATTTTCAAAGCAAAAGAACAATACTAAGTGTCCGAAATCAGTATATGGTGTAGCCACCACATGCTGCAATAAGTGCTGCTGTGAAGTTCCCCGTAACCTCACCGGGTTTGAAACTGGTCGATGGACATAGAATCGAACTCCACGGGGGTCCCCCTCGGGTTTTTGGGGGAAAGGAACCCGTTTGGGGAGGGTTGAAAAGAGAAAGAACTTGCACGAAGACCAGCGAGGAAGCAGGACGCGTTGTTTTGCGCTGGAGATCGAAGGGGATTATTCCCGACTATGTATTATAGACGGAACCTGTAAATACTATAATCAAGAAATTTGTAAATAAATAATGTGAAATATGCTCATGGACTAGTGTTACTGTTTGGAGGACGACAAGGCAGAGGATTAGGGAATCAGCCTAAGGAAGAACCATCACAGTGGCGCAGACGGTAGGATTGTCGTCCAGAATTCCAAAGAAAAGTCTGAGCAGATCCGGATTCCACACCGGACGGCGATAAAGGAATCTTCAAGTATTATTGAGACTGGGGAGACCCCATAGTTGATAATTGGGAGTGAACGCCGAAGGAATGTCTTCACAGGATCGAGGAAAGCCCGTGAAAGTGTCAAACTTGCTCACGGACCAGCAGCGAAGCCTATTCCCGGACCAGCAGCGAAGCCTATTCCCGGAGCAGCAGCATCGAGGGAAGTCGTCTGCAAGGTAACTGCAAGCCATTTGCGGGGAATCGTCTGAGTTGGATACGCCGGTATAGAAGAAAAAAAAAGCTTGTACCTGGAAAGCCCGTGAAAGTGCCAAACCTACTCCCGGACCAGCAGCGAAGCCTTCGGTGCATCAGCGAAGCCTACTTTCGGAGCATCAGCGAAGTCTACTTTCGGAGCATCAGCGAGGCCGAATCAACGAAGTCTACAAGATCCTGACGCCATCCCAAGGGAAGTCCGATAAAGGTAAATCCAGATACCCATTTAATTTTGTTGTTACTTAAAATTGAACAGGGGGGCTTACACAAGAAATGTATGTCATTGTTTTAAGAATATTATGGAAAGTTAAGTTGAGAATATTGTGTTTTGTGAAACTTAATGGTTAAGAGGTATTTTACTAAGGTAAAATATTATTATGTTAGGATTGCATAGTAGAATATATAACTTCAGTTGTTTATTGTAGTGTATAAAAGTATAGGTATACTTTGGAAGGATACAAGAGTGTTGTAACTGTTCTGTTATTGTGTATTGAGGGCCAAAACGAAGTAATATTGTTGTTAGTATATATATATATGTAATTGGTTTAACTGTCTACGGAACCTAGTGTATAAGAAACAGTACAAAAGGGTAGACGTTATACGGTAAGTTCTATGTATAGATGGAAGTGTGCAACAAAATTTTAACTGAATTAAAACTAGAATAAGTTGGCAATATAATACAGGGATAGAAATAACTTGTTTATTTAAGATTAACATAACAAGTTAAAGATAGACTATTATTGGTCTTAAGTATTATATTAGTTGGATATAATCTAGCGTTAAAAATGGCTTTTCTAATGAGGACGAAGAAAGCTGATCTCATCTCTCTGGCTCTGGAGTTGGAATTGGAGTTGAATCCAAGAATGACAGTGATAGGGTTAAGTGAAATGATAAGTAGCAGTGAAAAGTATGAGGAAGAGATGGTTAAGGCACTTCTGGAAGGTATTGTTAATGACAGGAAAGAGAGCGAAGAAAAAGAACAGTTAAATTATGAACGCGAACAAAAGAGATTAGAATTAGAACGTGAAGATAAGAGATTAGGAAGGGAACAGGAGATTAAGTTAAAAGAGTTGGAAATTAAAATGAAAGAACAGGAAAACCATAGATCACTAGAAAGCACGGGTACCGAAACGTCGGAGGGTGATCTAATTAAATACGTGAGACTTGTTAAGGAACAACTACCAAAAACTCCACAAAGAACTGAAAATTGGATATTTTTCTTCCATCAGGCGGAAACGATCTTTGAGGTTTATTCGGTACCAGAAGAGTATTGGGGAAAAATTATTTTACATAAATTGTCAGATTTTATTAGTAGTTTAACGAACAATTTAGGCATCGAGAAACTTACTGATTATCAATCAATTAAAGAATGCGTTTTAGCTGAAAATAAACTAACCCCATTACAGCACAAAAGGAATTTTGAAAACTGTGGTAAGAGACCAGGAGAAAACTATGTACAGTGCGCTGCTCGGATAAGAACTCTTTTTGAGTACTATTTAAAAAGCCGAGATATTGCGTCGCTACAAGATTTAAAAGATCTAGTAATGGCAGATAAAATAAAAGATTTATTGCCAAACCACGTTACATCCCATATTCTGGTCAAAGAGGGAGAAAAATGGTTAAAACCAAACGAGTTGGTGAGGGAAATAGATATTTATCTGGAGGCTCAACCTCATGCGAGTTCATCAGATAAATTTAGTCGCGACATAGGGTTGAGAAATTGGAGGTTAGAAAGTAATAGAAACGAGAGGGATGGACAGAGAATTGGAAGCAAAAGTAGTATTGGAGATCACATCGTTAAGACGAATAAGTATGAGAAGGGCCAAGGAAGGGATAGTATAGATTACAGAACACGGGAAAGGCAGAAGGTGAAGTGTTTCCTATGTGAGGAAATAGGGCACTTTAAATCCAATTGTCCAAAACTAAGAGATCAGAGAGGAAGGGAAAGAAAAATTAACCAGGTGGTTAGCAAAACAGATTCGGTGTTGGATAATTACCCGGCTGAAAGGGGATTAAACAAAGTGGCCGTACATTTCGAAATTCCAGAAGGAAATCAAGAAGGGGAATTACCTCGGGAAGAATTTGGAATTGATAGTGAAAAGTTCAAAGGCGTTATCGATAGCGGGGCAGAAATAACGGTGTTGAGGAAATCAATAGTCCCCGAAAATTATTTAGAATCAGGAGGGAAAATATTGTTAAAACCAGCTATAGGTCCTGAAGTAGAAGCGAGACTTGTTTCAATTCCGTTAAGTTTATGGACAGAGACGGAGGATATAAGGCCTTTTGTTACTATCCAGGCAGCCGTCGTGGAAAATTTAAACGAGGTCGCATTGGTGACACCACGTGATTTACGACTTATGAGAGAGCAACAGCGCCGGTATCTAGGGGAATTCGTAGAACCACGAATTCAAGACGAGGCTCAACAGGGAAAGTTACCTCCTGGGGATAGAGGGGAGAATGACCCTAGTGGTGAAACCACAATGGAAGTCCTCGATGTAAGGACGGTAACAATAGACGCGATTGAGTATCCGAAGGTCAAGGAAGGGATAGTGGAAACCGATAATGAGATGCCCTTATCACAAACGCAAAAATTTCGGATAGAGCAGGGGGCGTGTGAGTCTTTAAGTTGCGCGTTTAGCAATGCGAGAGAAAGGAAGAACGATTACTGGCTAGACTCGGGGATTTTATACCACACTGGGAAGATCGCGGGACAGCCTTACAGTCAGTTAGTAGTTCCCGTAAGTCGGAGACAGGAAATCATCAAACTAGCGCATGAAACCTTAACGGGGGGACATCTAGCCTCTAAGAAAACAAAAGAGAGGATCGCTATGTCATTTTACTGGGAAGGAATGGGCAAAGAGATAACGAGATGGTGTGAGGCCTGTCACAACTGTCAGTTAAGAAGGAGGACGAACGTGAAAGATCGAACTCCAATTGAAGCGGTAGGAAGGCCTGAGTTGCCGTTTCAGGTGGTTAATGCGGACATTTTTGGGCCAGTAGAGCCTAAATCTTCAAGGGGGCATCAGTACGTGTTATGCATTATGGACCAACACAGTAGATGGCCGGAGGCGGTACCTTTGAGATCGTTAACTGCGAAGGCAACCTGTGAGGCATTCACTGAGGTGTTCATGAGGATGGGGGTCCCACGGACTATCGCTATGGATAATGGGACAAATTTTGCATCCCGGTTAACCAAGGAATTTTTGGGTAAGTTGGGCGTAACCCCAAAGTTTTCGACACCTGGATACCCTCCCTCGAACGGATTAGTGGAAAGATTTATAGGGACCATGAAAAATATGCTTCATCATGCTATTAGTGATCAAGGAAGAGAGTGGGATAAATTACTACCCTATTTATTATGGGCGTATAGAGAAGCGCCAAGTTCCACTACGGGTGTACCACCGTTCATGTTAATGTACGGTCGTTTACCGGAAGGCCCGTTGGCGATTTTAAAATCCAGTTGGGTGGAAGAAGCCGTGATACCTCAAGGAGTGGGGGAATCAGTCTCAGAATATCTCAGGTCACTCAGAGATAGGCTAAAATCGGCTCAGGAATTCGCTACGACACAGGCTGAAGTACAACAGGCACGGTACGTCCATCACCACAATTTAAGGTCCTCCAATCGACAGTTCGGACTGGGTGATGAAGTAGTTGTCCTGGTTCCCGACAGTACAAACAAGCTTTGTTCGAGATGGATGGGGCCAGGAGAAATAGTGGAAGTCAAATCACCCCACTCGTATATAGTGAAGTTGTCAGATGGTAGTTCCCGTCATTTACATCAAAATAAGATACGCAAGTACGTACAACCCATCGGGGCAATGGGAGTAATATATGAGTCAGACGAAGAATTCGGAGAAGTCCTGCACGCGCCTATTGACAAACCAATAAACGGCAGGCAAGATATCGAGACGTTCGGTAAGAGCAAGGGACTTGATCACTTACGAGGACATCAGAAACGAGAATTGTGTTCTTTGTTGGACGGGTTTGGCTCTCTATTCAATGGAGAGATGAGGAAAGCCAATGTAGGGTCCCACACAATTCGACTGAAACCGGGCGTAGAACGGAAACAACCGCACATTTATAGGATACCCGAGTCAATTAAACCTCAGGTCGAGAAGCAGATTGAGGAGTTGATAATGAGGGAGCTCATTGAACCGTCTACAGCGGAGATTGCCTACCCCATAGTTTGTGTGGCAAAAAAGGTTGGTACTGTACGGTTGTGTTGCGACTATCGAGGTCTCAACGCGGAGAGTCAGATTGTAGCGTTTCCAATGCAAAATTCGGATGAATTAAGATTTAAGGCAGGACGTGCAAAATTCCTAACTACGCTCGACCTTTTAAAGGGATATTGGGAGATTCCGATGGAGGAGAGTTCGAAAGAACTAACTAGTTTTGTGTCACCCAAAGGGCAATACCAATGGAGGGTCATGCCATTTGGACTCTCAGGAGCCGCGGCCACTTTCCAAAGGGTTATGAACCAAGCGTTGAGGGCACACTCAGATTACGCGGAGAGCTTTATAGATGACATAATCATTTATTCTCAGACATGGGAGGACCACTTGACTCATCTAAAAGCAGTACTCCAAACCCTAAGGTCTTTGAACTTCGCGGCTAATTTGGAAAAGTGTTCCTTCGCGAAGGCAGAAGTAAGGTATTTGGGCCACGTGGTGGGTTCAGGGAAACATGGTCCAGATCCTGGGAAAATAGCGACAATACAGCAGTTGAACGTGCCTAAAACGAAAAAGGCACTACGGTCAGTGTTAGGGCTCATGAACTACTACAGAGAGTATGTGCCACGCTATGCGGAAATAGCGAAACCCCTAACAGAGTTAACGAAGAAACCAGTCCCCAATGATATCCCATGGACCGATGACGCCGACAACGCGTTTAAGAAACTTAAAGAGGCTTTGTGTAAAGCGGTATATCTGTCTACACCGGATATTAATAAGCCGTTTGAAATCCACACAGATGCCTCAGCAACGGGTATAGGAGCCTGTCTGGTCCAGGGAGATGAGAAAGGCTACCCAAGACCAATAACATTCGCAAGCCAAAAGCTCACACCTGCGCAAATGAAATGGAGCGCAATTGAAAGAGAGGCTTACGCGGTAATTTGGGCTTTGGGAAAATTTGACACTTGGACGTATGGTCAGAGTATACTGTTGCACACTGACCATAATCCATTGAAATATTTAACGGAAGGTGTACCCAAAAACGCCAGACTTCAGAGGTGGGCATTGGCTTTACCTCGGTACAACGTATCGATAGCTCATAAGCCAGGTATTTTAAATGCCGATGCTGATGCTTTATCAAGAATGTATGAAGAACAATGCTAGTGATTTTATGATCACTAAAGGTATGTTGTACTGTATTAATGAATCACATAAATTAGCAATTTAATTGGTTTTGTTTACAAGAAACAACTGTATTGAAGAGTATGTTTTGGATTGCTAGTATTCTTTAATTAAACGGGTTAACAGTTTGGTATGTTGAGTAAACTTGTTTTGTTATCATAAGTACAAATATAGTTTAAAAATTATAATTACAGTTGTAAAATTTAAGTTTGTGAGCTCATGCATGAGAGACTCATTTCAGGCATACTTGCCGACTTGGGGACACAAACATCAATACACATTTTGGGTATCTGGATTTGGAATGATGACGTTGCCCGAGGAGAGGGGTATTCGTCATTGTATTTTTTTTGTTATGGTTTCAATTTCGGGACCAAGTGGCCCCGTAATTATAAACCGGAGGGGAGGTGTGAAGTTCCCCGTAACCTCACCGGGTTTGAAACTGGTCGATGGACATAGAATCGAACTCCACGGGGGTCCCCCTCGGGTTTTTGGGGGAAAGGAACCCGTTTGGGGAGGGTTGAAAAGAGAAAGAACTTGCACGAAGACCAGCGAGGAAGCAGGACGCGTTGTTTTGCGCTGGAGATCGAAGGGGATTATTCCCGACTATGTATTATAGACGGAACCTGTAAATACTATAATCAAGAAATTTGTAAATAAATAATGTGAAATATGCTCATGGACTAGTGTTACTGTTTGGAGGACGACAAGGCAGAGGATTAGGGAATCAGCCTAAGGAAGAACCATCACAGCTGCTATACGACATGGCATGGAGTGAAACAGATGTTGAATGTGTGCTTGTGGAAGATAATTCCATATTGTTTGTATGCGCACCCAAAGTTCGTCTTTTGAAGCTGTAGGACGCGGATCACGAGCGAGACGCCGACCAACCAAATCCCACACATGCTCCATAGGCGACATATCCGGCGAATAAGCAGGCCAAGGAAGACGTTGTATGTGTTGGGCTGAAAAGAAGTCTCGAACATTCCTTGCAACTTGTGGGCGTGCATTATCCTGTTGAAAGATAGCTCCTGGGATGCCTTGAAGGAAGGAAACGACTTCGGGCTCTAGCACTTCACGGACGTATCTGTTTTATTAAGATTACCCTCAATTCGTAGCAGCTGAGATCGTCCATGATACGAAATCGCACCCCAGAACATAACTCCGGGTGTTTGGCCACTATGACGTTCGATAACGCACTCTGGAAGGCAACGTTCACCGGCATAGCGTCTAACACGAATGAGGCCATCATGGTTCCACGAATTAAAGCGGGATTCGTCAGGAAAGACAATTTGTTGCCAAATAGCCCGCAAGGTTCTCTGCTCATGTGCCCATTGCAGAAGCAGCCGTCGATGGTTTGACGTGAGGGGGATCCTGTATAAAAGAATCCTTGAACTCAGTCCACCGTGCAACAGACGTCGGCGAATTGACGAAGCCGACATTAGTACACCTGTAGCAGTAGACCAAAGTTCTGTCAACTGCCTGGAGGAAGCTGTACGGTCATGTGGACCAGGTGTCTATCATCGCGCGCTGACGTCACCTTCCGTCGCCCATTCCCAGTTTTTCGAGTTGTCCGGTGCTCGTCGGTCCACTGCTTCTAAACTCGCATCACTGTGGAACTGTTCCGCTGCACACGAGCTGCTATTGCGCGATAGGAAAATGCTCCTTCACGAATGCCGATGATTCTTCCCCGTTCAAACTCTGTAAGTTGTTGAATTTTCACCCTATTTCGTCGTGGAGACATACTTAGATCTCGCTAAACGTTCGCCACTAAAAAATAACCTTGCACTATTTTCAACGTCCCGCTACAGCCCCCTATTTATACGCTTCTAGCATCAGTTCAGAAGGCGCTGCTCACACCACGCATGCGTGGTGGCTCTGATTATATATATTGATATATTAGATAATTTTTTTACCAAACACAAATGTTTCAATACCAGAGCAATAATAAATGTACTATCCGTCTGTGGAATCAAATTTTTTACACTAGCAACAAAACAAATAGAGCACCAAAATCGACCAATTTTCTAAATTTTAGCGTTTAAAATGAATTTATATTAACTATTTTTATTTATTTTAATTAATTTAGGTATTTTAATTTACTTGGCATTTGAACAATACAATTGGCGATGGTCTGGGATCAAAACCGAGGACAACACGCAATTTGAACCACGGTCAGACGACGAGATTACACCTGAACTGGCACCCCAATCTCCCACACCATGCCAACGTATGGACCTTTGAGACCACGATAGATTTGACGACACCAGCTCCATTTGTACATGATGGTCTTTGATTAGATTCGAACTCGCCACCCTCCGGTTGCTTATCTGTTACTATTCCAATCCGGCTACCATGGCCGTCAATACGTGGGAAATTAATGCGCGTGAACCTAGCGTGGGGGTTAATAATTTTTGCTAATGTATCAAACCTTTTGACATAGTTTTATGTAATAACATTCTATGGTAATGGCAATTTTAGTTAACATCGTACTAGAGCAACGAGGTATGGACGACGGTCCGGGATCAGTCCCTTAAGGGAATGAGCCGAATTCAACATCTCGTAATTTTGAACCACGGTCAGATGACGATCTGAACTAGGATATGACTCATTTTGAGGAAAATATTTCCAAAATTCATGTTTCGTTCGACATTTTCCCCAATATCTCATAAGTGGAAAGAAACATTAAATATCTTTTAGTTCAGGCCTTTTTTTGGTGACTTAATACACTCTTGGCAAATGTACTCACAAGTGTTTCAGTTGAAATGTTTTGCGTTGTCATTTTTTACCTAAATTTTCTAGTAAAATATAATTGTTTCTTAGTGATTTCTTTGCTTTGTATGTTTTTATAAGTTTTACCTATAAAAGAAAATAGTGTACTTTGAACATTTTTAAAAAGGACTCTTAAGGTCAACACCTTAGGATTCGGATGTAAGATTTCCAAAAGTGACACAATCTTGTTAATTGTCTTTACAAAATATTTAAAATAAAGTAAACAGTTATAAACCATTAAGTTTTGATGAAATCGAGTTATCTGATATGAAAAGTCAAGAAGTGAATAGTGTTGGAAATATTCTTTGAGACCAAATAATGTACAACACAAGAGTAAGTTACAGATCAACTTTTATTTCCTTATTTCACAACACAGAAATATCACACTCGGGTCGTGATATAATTATGTACATGTATATGAAAATTTGTACAAATATGAAACTTTTAATATTCCTGTGGCATTAACTGAGTTTAAAGTAATTTATCTGATTCAACCTATTTCACAACTTCAAAATTTCCTAATTTCTCCTAAATAAGGTACATTGCACACGACATAAAACAAGAGCAATTTATACAGATACTTAACAGTGAAATGTCCCAGTCTCCAAGAAAGACAAACATTCCTTACATTTTCTACTTCAATAATAGATTGCACAAATATACTGCAAGCAGTTTTAACGACATTCAACTAAATCAGGGAGATCGATCATCAGATATTTTCAATTGTTTTAGGATATTTTATTACATTAGTTTTCTCACAAAATTTTACTCACTTTTAAAATTGCATTTCCCCTTTGTTTGAAACTCTTGACATCTTCATTCCAGCAGTGCTCATTTAGGTGCATTAGTGAATAACCTTTACACCATCAAAACGTTATTGTATATTCATTAATTCCTGCTGTCCCATTTAGCCCATTCGAAGGTTAGAGGTAATATGTCCACAAATGGGTATATCATCTAGGTTGCGGGTATATTACCTATTTGGGGACATTACCCCATAAAGACATAAAATTATAATACTTTTTATAATTTCAAAGTGTATCTTAAATCGACGATTAAAGATATTTTCTTTTCTGAGTCTTAAAGTACAGCCGATGAACTTATTTAGAAAATTCTTTTTTTTTAAGTTTAAAAGTTACTTAAATAGTCGGTAAAATAATTTTTTATTATTTCCTAGTCTTAAGATATCAATAAATTTTTTTTTATCATTTCCTTAGTTTTAACTTCAAATAGCTAATAAAATAATTTTTTTTTATCATTTATGAGCTTTAGGGTACCTTAAATAGTAGATAGCATATTTTTTTTATCATTCCCAGTTATAAGGTCTTTTAAATAGAACAAATTCTTTGATGAGTGTTTTCGGAAATGAGAGATTAACTTCACTTCGAACTTCATTGCAATGGCTGCTAGTCACATTAAAATTAACTGATTTAACCCTCCAAAAGTAAATTCAACTACCTACCAGCCTAACGAGCTTTCACACCTTTTCAGAAATCGACTGATCCAAGGTCGACTGCCTTTTCGCTGAAGCCGGATTATACCTTTCTTAAATGGACTCCCTCAGTCATCTGCCTTCTCACAAAAGCCACTGTGGTATGCGGCTTAAGCCACAGCCTGACCAACGAAATCTTAAATGCCTGGCTTTCAAAAAAAAGGATATTAAGTTTAACAGCCTGTTTTTACTATTCAGTTATAAAAAGATCCAAGTCTAGGTTCAAGACCTGTTGTTTCGTGGTAAGGTTTTAAACGCTTCTAAATATCATTTAAAACTGCTGCAGGAAACCAAGCCTGATTGCCGTCAGCCCATGAGACTTGCACGCTAATAGACATACATGACGTGAAAACATACAAAATTCAAAATGAAATTTAAACCTGATGTAAGGAATCAGATTCAAGGTAACTCAAATCCTAAACCAATCATCAGAATTTAGTTATGCAAATATCTACATTTTTCTTAAAAAAGACATCTCATATACAGTTTTCCTTTTCATTAGTTTCAGGTATCACAAATAGTAAGACGTCAAATCAAATGAACAGGCACATAAAGTTATGATTTCTAAATAAAAACATGCAGCAAATTGGAATGTAGCAAAAAATTACTTTGAAACATTCGGATTTACTTAAAATAATTGCATCTTATGCATCGATCAAAACACATAGCATTCTAATAAAATATTTTTTCATGTCATAAATTATCCAATTCTTTTGTATACGTACTTGCCCATGGTTTTTTGCCCTCTCTAACACCATTAAATGTGTTCACACTTTTGAAATCTTGTTCAATTTATTTAAATAAAAGTCAAATCTTTCCAAACCTTTGTTCTAAAAATTGGACTAAAATGTTAATTAAATCAAAATTTAATGTAGTGGTTGGCTGGTTTGGTGTTTTGTGGAGCATATTTGGTCAAGCTGCGCCAAACACAAAATAATGCCAAATGTGAAAAGAAAGATCTCTTGGGTCCCTGATTTTGCGACCCCCTGTTTACCGAAATCCACGGGAAAAGAATCACTTGGGTACCTTGGAATTGTGTAGCGCGTACATACCTAAAGATATGCTCAAGAGGGGAGTATGTTATGAAAGGAATTAAATTATTAAACTTTAGAATGAAATAACCAGTATCAACAGAAACACGTCTAACTAGTACGTGTAATAATTATATACTACACGATAAATGTATTACAACTAATTTGAATAATCGATTGAGATATATTTTATCACCAAAGTTTGAAAATATTTGAAATGAATACAAAGCACACGTGTGCAAAATATCCATTACTAATTAAACCATCATCATAAAGAAGAGTACACATTGTAAAGTTACACTTAGGAGAGAAAAGTAAACTTCGTTTTACGTGTAATTTCGATATAAAAAGTAAATACATACATATTTTCTTTGAAAAATTAAAACCTCTGAGATATTTTATGTTAATAAATTATTTCTATTTCTCTAAAAAGCTAAATTTGAAACTAAATGGAATAAAAACTAAATAAACTTCATGAAATATAAACAAAGATAGATTTGTTTAATGTTCTTTTAGTTTATTTCTGTAGTAATATTTCTGCGATAAAACTAAATTTTAAAACTTAATGAAATAGAAAACTAAATAAACTTAATGAAATAAAAAGCAACAATGATTGAATTGTTTAATGTTTGTTTACTTTAGTTATTAATATTTCTCTCTCTCTGCTCAATAAAACAAAAAGTTAAAAAAAACTAAACTTAATAAAATAAAAATTAAATAAATCTAATGAAAAATTAAAGCGGCATTATAATTATTTACTGTATTTAGTTGCTATGAAATTAAATGTACTGATGCTTTATGGTAACACTAAAACTTCCACACAAATGTATCATTGTTTTCTACTATTGATTTAGAAATTCGTTCCTTTCCATAAAATTGTAAAAAAATGGAATCCCCGTTCATTAACAAAAGAATTGATTGTTCATTTGTTTGATATTGCTTTTATAAATAACTATATAACAGAATTCACTAAGTATTTACATAGAGCAGACAATTTTAAAGAAATAAAAATTTGCTGCTTTTCCTTTCAACTTCACAAAACAAGTTATCATAATACAATGTTTCAATTCAAATCTAGTTTAATATAATATCCTTAACAAATTTCCAATTAGCAATTTAAAAACGGTAACACAATATTAAATATACATTTTAATGCAGATATAAATTTTGCATCGATCATGTTGACTGCCCAACTTTAGTTTAAAAGCTGATATTCCATTGGAAATGTAAAATAAGTTAATTAAATCTATCGAAGTTCCTCACAATATCTGGTTTAAGAATTTAATATCTAGATGGCACTATAAAAATATTTCCTCAAGTTTTTCCAAGTACTTTTCTTTGAACGTAAGCAGTGTTGGGCTCATTTCTCTAATCTATTCATTCGTTAGCTAATCATGATTAAAGCTAATCACGATTGAGAAGTTAGTCATAATCATAACTAAATCAATTAGCCATTATTCATTAGTTTTAGTATACAAATTACTTCGGCGATATTTCTTGCTGTCAATTTGTATAGCTTTCTCTCGTCGCGGATCATTCAAGAATTTCATTACTATGAAAAAGCTAGTGTACAAAAATATTTGATAATTTATTTTAAATGTTTTAACTCATCTTTTTATTGTATGTTGTGGAGAATTTTGTTATTTCATCATTTTCATCAGTCATAATTTTTAGTCATTTCTTGATTAATACTCAAACTAAATCAATCATTAGTTAACAATATGAATGTTTGGAGTATATTAGTTTTTAAGTATTTCAATTAAAAAAAATACACCAGCACATATTGTCAAAAGGCTGCTTCTATGTCCATATGGCAACAAGGCTACCGTATTTGTCTTCCCTGAAGATGTGGATTTATCTATTATATGTTGAGAATCACCTCAACATTACAAACAAAAAAATCATCGGATTAAAATTAATCAATCGTTACTCATTAGTCATGGTTAATTTTTTAGTCATTAGTTTTCATTCATTAGTTAGATTAAACTTTACCCAACACTGAACGCAACGGGATTTCCTAATCATAAATAATTCTACATAAGGACTGGAAAAGGTATTTCTGAGATACCTAGGCTTCTAAGCAGGAAAGCCTGAATCAAGCCCAAAGTCTCCAGAAAACTTTTGCCGACTCTCGCAGCCTATAAAAACAGTGTGTGCGTAGTATAAAATACATACTATACAACTTGAATTGAAAACTCATTTCTTTTCACATAAACTTCAAATACAAAACAAAACCAGAGCTCGAAACAATAAATAATGGCTTTCTAAACAAGATTATCAGTCAGTAGTACCCTGTGCACTTCGAACTGATATTTTTTTGTACATAGAATGCGTTTCGCTTTATACATCAAGTTCAAATGATACACTTATTGACATCGCGTTTTTCCTGCGCACTGGAGGAAAGCAGTGAACGATTGCAACAGCTCATTGCAGCGTGCGATGCTTCTTTTACATATAAGCTTAATGTTTCGTGGATATGGGCTCGACCACTGACATCACACCGAGTTACAATTAAAACTAGCATTGTACTGCGTACACATTGGGTTCTCACTTCTGGACCGAAAACATGCAGCTCAGACGGACTGACTTGGATGGTCGGCCCTGGTAATATTACCACTTCGAGTTAAAATTACCATCTACCGGCCGAACAAAAACTTTAAAATGCTGAAAGTAAATTGTCTAATTTTAAAAAGTGAGGCCAATTCTTGGTTTCCCATATCACTACTATACGTTCCTTTGTCTGGAGCGAGGCTTCCTTGGTAGCATAATTTAGCAAGTATGTCAGCATCGCTAGCAATTAGAAAACCCTTGCCACTCTCGATTATGATGTAACAGATTTCGTTAACCCTCGAGTGGTTTCGACGAGGTATCTCGTCCATCTAGATCTGACCACTTTATACTTCAATGACGAGATATATCGTCCGTCGAAGGATTGCGGATTTTTTTTATGACGAGATCAAGATTTGGTGAATTTTCTTCCATGACGAGATAACTCGTCCATCAAGATCTGGCCAGTTTTACTACTGACGAGATATCTCGTTAATCACCTGGAACGTTAATTATTTTAACATTTTATTGTTTTCTAATTGAAGTCTTTAAATGACTGCATTAAAAATTAATTATCCTGTCTAAAACCGTATAATTTTTTAAAGATATTTTTATTGAAAGACCTGCAGAGAGAGAGGCCTGTCAGAAGTCCCTGCCTTCCAGAATTTCCGTTTCCTTAGTGAGCATGTCCGTCGCTGATGTGGCCTTATCGTGCCTGTCTTTTCGAATGTCATCATAATTTAGCATGTTTTCTGTACAGACAAAATGAACAAGGTAAAACCATAGGTGTTTCAGAAAATGCACAAGCTCTTTGATATGGATTTAAAAAAATGCCTTTACTTTTTTTAATGTCCCATAAACAATTTTAAAAGTAATAAACTTGTTAATTTTTTTTTAATTGAGAGATGTTTACTTCTAGAAAAATACCGCTGTGTTTATTAATTGCACATATATTTTAATGTCTTGCTATTCACATTGCTTGCATTAGTCATTTGGAAAGGAAAAAGATTTTTTAAATACACATTTCTTCATTTTTGAAGCTCTTAGTACTTTTAAAGTTATTTTTATTATAATATATATTAATGCATTATACCAGCTTAGATGGATTCAGATTGTATATATAAATACAGAGAACAAAATTAGTTAAGATGCTTGGAATAAAACCAGTTCTTTTTTTTATTCCATATATAAATCATAACAAAAGGCCTATATTCCTGATCAGGTCAATAGCTACAGAAAGTGGAAATTAGATTAATCTAAATTTTTATACTAGTACTACTTAGTAAAATATGCAGAACTATAAAACATCGACCAATAAAAACTAAAAACTTAGAAAATATCGTCAATGGCCATTGCGGTGGAACAAAACGTCCACCTGGGAGATCACGGACTCTTATTAATCGTTTTGAAGTTTTGCCATTTGTATTAACAATTACATTATGATTTTCATCTCTTGATCCACGTTCATAAATATTTATTATTTATTAACTGAAGTAACATACGTTTGATCAGTGATTTAAAAATTATAAAATATACGTAGTACTCAAACTTAAATAATCAATAGATTGAGAAATCATCTAAGCTTACTACAGATTTTAAAAATTTGCCTACATTAGCCTAATTTCTGAAATGCAAGTACAAGTAAAAGGTTTACGGGCATGTTTTTTTTTTTTTTTGACAGACCACCCAGCCTCCCAGCAAGAGCCTTAGGCCGGACATTTTCAAATCGGTCTGATATATAATGCAATTTAAAATAAATTTTTACGGCAGACTAGGTTAAAAACTCCAGGTTTTACCTTGCCCAAATTTGTGAGCTCGCCCATTACATTTTACAAGATTCCACCTCAATTGTTCACACACAGTCTCACCAATCACTACAAAGATCAATCCATGGCAATTAATGTTTCGTTACACGCTCAGTTTGGCTGCAGCATTGTGTTGTTGACTATTACTGCTGCTATTCGTGGTGTTGGTATTGTTTTGGTTGTTTTCGGCATTTCTCTGACTTGTCTTTTTGCTCTTCATTCGCCGATTCTGGAACCAGATCTTGACTTGGCGTTCAGTGAGGTTCAAGTTTCGAGCCAATTCCCACCTCTTCTGCTTCGAAACATAGGCGTTAAAGAGAAATTCCTTCTCTAATTCAAGTGTTTGAAACTTGGAGTATGGCTTTCGTTTTTTCCGCACTGTAACAGTCCCCGTCCACTCCAAAGGATTGTTTGTGGTCATCGGCTCACCAACTGAAAAGACAAAACATACACTCATTAGATCAAATGCTATAAGAGATTTTCTCTAAAGCTGTCAAAGTGGCCAATATCGACCCCAGGGGTCAATACAACAATGTTAGGGGTTGATATTACACTATTAGGGGTTGATAGAAAAATATGACATCATTGTACGCATAATATTAAATTCGGTTAACTTGGATTACTTTCATCCTGAACTACAACGCAATTAGGAGTGAATATATTTAAGGCTGGAACTTTTATAAACTCTAAGACAAAAAAAAAGTTGCACCTAGAGGGAATTGCCAGAATGCAGTAAAATTTACAAGGCTGGTAAAAGTGCTTATGAATGAGTAAATGATTTAAATTTTGAGACTGAAATATGCATACTTTAATGAGAAAATTCAAAAATGGTCATTCAGTATGGTGTATAACCGCCTTTATTCCTAATGTAGTATGCCAAGCGCCTTGTTAGTGAGTAATACAGGCTCTTTATGAAGTCCTGCGATAGTCCATCCCATGCTGCCCTGTCACGTAGTTCCAGCAGATTACGCAGTACGGTGGAGTGGTGACATCTCATCCAATGGTATCCCATACATTCTCGAACGAGGATAGGTCCTGTGAGTATGCTGGCCATGGTAAGATATCATTCTGTGGTAGACAAGCTCTAGAGACGGCAAAAATATGGGATCGAGCATTGTCTTGTTGAAAAAGCAGGTGAACCTGAGTTCAGGAATAGGAGCATAATTGGCTGTAAAATTTCTTGTACGTAACGCTGGCTTGTCAAAGAGCCCGTAACGAATACCAAAGGTGATTTGGCATCATACGCAATTGCACTCCACACCATGTCTTTTGGACGTGTGACGCTGCACAACAAACCGTGAATCATGGCTCTGACCACGTTGCCTCCACACGCGCATTCGCTTGTCGTCTCCACCCAGACAGAAGCGATATTCGTCAGTAAGACCACTCGATGCCATTCTACGCCCCATGTCCGCCACCATCACAGCCTTGGTACGACACCATCCCAGTCTTAGACGGCGATGCAATACTGTTAAAGGCAGTGATCATAACGGTCTACGTGAGTTTATTCCCACGTCATGAAGCCGGCGACAAATGGTGCGATTGGATGATCGAGATAGATTCCCACTGCCCGTTGTATGTCTGCAACAGTGGCTGTTGGATCAGTACGCACATGTCTTACAACATGTCGATCCTCTCCGGCTTCTCTGGGCCTTTCTGAGTCCGGTTGACGCTGGCATGCGTCTTGTTGTATCCACCGCTGCCAACAGCGTGCAACAGTAACATCACTCCAACCAATATACTGCGCAATCCGTCGATTAGACCATGATCCTTCTCGGATGCCAATTACTCGGTCTCCCAGTTGCTTAAATTTCTAGCGAACTTTTTTCCGATGCATCTCAATGAGAAACGATGTAACCAACAGTACGAGTCGAAATAAATTTGCTGCGCAACTGAATGTCCTTCTATACCCCGGTATGCAGCGTGTTTGGGAGCTGCCCTGCGCGTGGCGCATGCTCAAACGATCTATATATATAAAACACTAACGTACGTGAACCCGAAATCGACGTTATTTGTGTATCGTCGAATGGCAATTATCAACGTAAATAAAATAACCCAGATATTTTGAAATCTTGCTGTTTTCAAAGAGCCGAGGTCAATTTCTATGCAAAATAAGGAATTAAATTGTAATATTTTTGTTTGAACTGACTTTTTATTTCTTCCTTTGATGTAAAAGTAATTTAAACGTAATTTTGCTACCCGGTATCTGGCCACGTCAGAATTATTGTTTACTTTTTTTTATTTTGATTTAGAATTCCGTGTTTGGGTATTTGAGTTGAACGCGAGATGTTGCGGACATATTTGAGTATTCCCAAGTATTATAAATATGTGTTCTTTTTGTTAATAAATCATTATTATCTTTGTCAATATCGTTGAAAAGTCTTTTGTCGCATTATTCTATTTTACAATATATTCAGGAAGTCGAAATTCAACACGTTTGAATAGATACGCACGTGTGTTTTTTTCAGAATTTTGCATTTTTTCAAGGATTGGAATTTTATTTTTGTTTGCATTATGTGTTCCGGTATATTACCTATTGCAGAAATATTATTTAGGAGTTCGATTTTAATGATATGTCTATTTCCTGCTAAATAAAAGCTTAAAAAAAGCACTATTACACACCGTCGAGCGCTTGCCCGGCTAGTCCTGAAAATTTGATCATTTGCATCTCCAACGCACATGTCCTCCAAATTTCATTTATTGTATACCTACTCCTTCCAGGTGCAACTTTTCTTGTCTTAGAGCGTATATACTAATTTTAGACCCAATATTGCAAATCTTGTCAAGAGGCATGAAGCACACTCTTCATATTGACAACGGTTAGTAAGTTGTGTACTAAGCTAATATAAAAGTCTTTTTCACATATATAAGGAAGATTGTATAATTTTTAATCAATTATCTAAATTAAATTTTGCATTATATATATTCCTCCTATCAAATATGTAATGTTAAGGACGTCAAAAACAAAAAAGTATCCCTTTGAAGTTAACCAATATAATTAATATGCACTATATTATACATATAATAAACACTAAACTAAACAATCTAAAAACTCACATAAGCGTCTTTTTTGCTTGTCCTGTTAAAATTACGTAAAAGTAAAATAGAGGGTATCGATAAAAAGTCAAGAAACTCTCGAGTCGACGGTCAAAGTGTGGCGACCCCCTATTTTAAAGTTAAGGTATCTGACCACGTTGAGGTTTAATTTTGACTTAAATTTCACCATTTTTATTCAATATTCGTAATAATTATATTTTTTTTCTTTACAAAACTCAGGCATGAGAATGCAAAATTTCAAAAAAGAGGAAAACCAAAATGTGAAATTAAATACACTGGAGTCAGGTTTGTGTGCACAGGATTTCGCAACAGTAAAAATTAAAATTGACAACTCGCGCACGCTCGAGGAACTACACTATGGAGTTGGTGAGCAATGGGCAGACCCCCTAGTAGACCTGGGCGATGTTCAAACTTTTACATCGCGATACATCGGCATTCTAACATCACAATATCGTGATGTTAACCATGCATTTTATCTATAGTAAAAGCAAAACCTTGTTCCTATATCACCATATATATTATTAATTATTAAGTTCTTTTTTCTCTTGGTTATTAAAAATCGTGGTAGGAAAAAAATAACAAGTATAGATCTACGTTGTACATTTAAGAAGCACGTATGATTAAAAACAAGATTTTACATATCTATCTGTTAGGGTGCATCAAACGCCCCATCTTTTTAAAAATTTCATGGAACTGGTATGTCATTGTGTTATTTTTGTTCGAAATGCAGAAAAAATATTATACGTAATAGTTTTGAAAAAGTGAATAACATCTAAGTGGTCCATGCTCTCAGGAATTTACAATAAAAGTGGAAATTCTGATAAACAAAGCATCATGAGTAAAACACATTTTTTCAACATATACTCTCATGAAATAATGCAATTAAGATTGTTTTGTGATAGAATAAAATTATATATTATCCTATGCTATTAATTTTCTAATTTCAATTCACACAAGTACACTCAATTTAAGATTCAGTCAATTTTGGTCGTTTTCGCAGATTTCTCCGTTTTTGTCGATCTTGTTCGACAACCTGCAGAACATTTTGGGAATGATTTTCACATTTTGCTGACTGCATGAAATCAGTACTTAGCTTGATCCCTCTTTCTGCAGTCATTGACAACATTCAGTGCTTGTAACTTTGTGAATTATGTGGTATAGGATGCAGAACTTGACCATTCTGAAACATCTTCTATTTAAAAATGTGAGTGAGTCTAGTTCAAGCAGATAAAATAAAAATCAATAATCTGCTCCAAGTAAATCAGAAAAAGTTGTATTTAGAGTGAGATTTTTTGGAAATTTGAGTTTTCCAAAATCCATGCCATATCTACCTTGCAATTTAAAAGCAGTATTGGAGGAATTTGGTTTTGTAGCTAGCATAGCATTAGCGATGGCTTTTTGTTCTTGTGGTGGAACTTTGTTGTTCCAAAGGGCAAGTAGCATCATCTCTTCTGTAAGATACCAGTAGTGGTTTTCAAAGGCACTGATTGCACTTTTAGATATAATGGGATGGACAGCCTTGTACACTAAGAGAATGAAGCATTTGTAGGTCGTTACAAGGGGCATTTATGGCAGAATCACAGGTTATCCACCAGGGGCAGTAGATGAGAGTGACAAAGTTAGCAAAGTCACACAGTTTGGCAACCTGTTCTTTTACAGTTATAGTACCAGCAGGTAGTTGCTGTATTTGCTTCTCAAGAAGACAAATTTTAATTGTGTATAACAATTTGGCCATCCAACATGCTTTGTGCAAGGCTCCTGTACTATTGGAAAAGTCTAGGTACAATGGGCAAAGCTTTATGAACTCCACATAGTCACCTCTGTTTTTTCCTGAATCGATGGCAGATGTTGCTGTCTGGATTGCATTGTCTCCAAGACCATCAACTATGCTTCTCGCTTGTACATTCACTGACTTTGAGTCAAAAGGTTACAATTCACTATCAAAATATTCAAGATGATCAAAATTGTCATGAAATCGTTTAAACAAGGTTATATCTGGTGACTTGGAAGCCTCAATCTTTAAGTCATCAAACACGTGGGATAAAATGACTTCTCCAACATTATGGCGGCAAGCTGACCAAAGAAGCGCACATCCCAATTTCTTTAGCACACTGACGCAGGCAGCAGTAACAGGACCTGTGCTGGAAGAATGTGTGTCAAATGTCATGTTCACAAATGTATGTGTGCATTGCCAAGAGGTGAGCTACTCATATATTAAATCAGCAATGATTGGGCCACATTTACGATCAGTTCCTTGGGAATATACTGGTGTATCAAGAATCTTTTGCTTTTGAACGTTTCCAACGTCAATAGTGAGATATTCTTCAGTTCTGTACTTATTGGACAATGATGTTGAAAGTTTTGAATCCAAATGCAGTTGTATATTTAGGAAAGCACCACTGTTCATTGTAGGTAGTTGAAATCTTCATTGCAACTTGCCTTCTTGATTTATCTGCTGTTGCGTAAGATGCTGCAATTGTAGATGTCTCTCCTCCTATAAAGTTATTAATGCTTTTGTATATGCTGCTTGTTGTGCTGGACTCGTGTTTAAATGTGTTGCTAGTGAAACAAGATTAGCTTTCATCACATAATGTCGTGTGGAATGAATAATGTCGATCCTGTTCTTTTATTTTGATGATGACTTTGAGTACTTGTTGATCGTCCTTCAAAAGGGAAATTTTCCACATCATTTGTATCACTTTGTTCATCACAATCATCGATAGAGCTGAGAATATCACGTAATATTAAGTTGGAACTTATTTCTCTATTCACTTTTTCCCTTCTTATTTGTTGTAGCTGTAGACGCTGTTCTTTTTGTATGAGTTTTTCCGCAAGACATTTGTCATGTGATCCAAATGTTGCCAAAGGATCACTCTGCATTGACTGAAGGAAGGCAAGGTCTTCTTTGTTCTGTATTTGCTTTTTTACATTCACAGGCCATTAGGAAAATGTTAATGCTAGTTTATATTCCATCTGTTTTAACTTGTCTTTAGTATTTGGTGCAGATCTTCGATTAAGGGGTATCCCTCTTAATTTTGCACTGTCATCAAGAAGTTTTATAAGTTTTTCACAAGCTTTTCGTTCACTGATTATTTGGATATTTGCTTTTTCATGAAACAGCTTTGCTTGGGAAAGGACTAGTTTTGCAGACTCCCATTTAGTCCTATTTTCTTGGACACCTTCTTCAATATGATACATCACACACCTCAAAACTTGAAAATTAGTTGGAAGTTTGGAGCCATTTATTTGTCATCGGTTCATAATGAAAACCACAAGTTGAAATAAACAGGAAATGTATTGCAAACAAAGTTAAAGCTGCAGTCACTAGTCTAGTCAATGTTACCACATGGTTTTGGCAACAACTTTATCTTGGTTGTAATTGATGATGATGCTGATACAGAAAATCTAAAATTTCAAAGTTGTCGTGGACCCCCTAAAACTGTTTGAAAGACAAACAGAATTGGTATGGTAACTTTTTACGGGAAATGGAACATTTTGAGATTGGGGACAAACTAATTTGTTTCTAGAGGGGCGTTCAATGCACCCTAATATCTGTGTGCATGTGCATGTGTATGTGTGTCCCCCACACACCACATATGCTCAAGTAGAGATTCAAAATTAGCTTTTAAAAAAAACTTCAGCATAAATAGAAATAAAGGGGCATTTGATTCCTCTAAGTAATGATGATGGCATATATGACCTAAATTGCCACAGAAGTTCGCAACAAAAAAGGATGCAAACGGATTGATTGAACCCACCTTTCACCCTACAGAGGTGTTTTCATTTCTGGAGGGTGTTGGAAGAGCAACGGATTAGCAAGGTTGTTGTGAGGAGGATTGGGATTACGGTCCAGCCGAAGACCGTCGTTTACACGTTGACTGGTGCGTGTCAAATCGTCCTCAAATGTTGCTATGGTGTGGAACTTTAGTCATGACCATGGTTCACAATTACTTGTTGTCGTCGGATATTTTCGGACCATTGCCAATAGCTCGTTGAGTTGTTCCAATGTGACATAATTTAAAATACCCATACGCCCCTCCAAAACTTATTCGAAGAGACTGTGACGAAAGAATAGAAGTAGGACAGTTCGAACGACTGGGATTTTCGAAAACAAAAAACTCCCGTAAGTCAGCGAAGTTTTTCGTAGGAAGGAATTCCCTTTTGTTCCGGAGAGCTTTTCACCCTCCACTGTGACCTCTAACCCTCCACTGTGACCTCTAACCCGAGGTAGACTAGTGATCCAAGGTTTTTACTGCATACTTTCTTTTCAGTTACTTCACACTGCCAATCCATTGTCAATTCTAGACCGATTCTTGACAAGATCCCATCACTAAACTAATATAGAAATTAAGTATTCATTTTTAAAATGTTTTAAACAAAAGTATAAAAATATGCAAATTTATTTCAATGATATCAAGCATTGCATTTTACCACTTCTATTTCCCCTAATTTGTTTATTAAATCTAGAATAGTTACTCTGTTAAACACTTTAGCATTTCACTCATTAGCCCGGTTGGAACGGATTAGCAACCGGTGGGTGGAGAAATTTAATCCAGCCAAAGACCGTCGTGTACACCGGAGCTGGTGCACGTTAAATCTGTCGTGGCCTCAAACGTCCTCACGTTGGAAGGGTGGGAAAGTACGGAGAGTGGGGTCTCAGCTGAGGGACCTCGTCATCTGACCGTGGTTCAAAATTACGTGGTGTTCTCGGATCTTCCCCTTCGTTGTTTGTTCCTCACAGATGCTGTGTACCGAACAAAAATTAACAACGTCGTACAATTGAAACAAAAGATCCAAACAGCTTAGTAAAGTTCCGCTCGAGATCCTTTCGTACCGCGAAGAATATCAAGACGATATTCCAATTCAATCCACGAACGCTTCAGCATTCTAACATCAACAGTAGCTACAGCTGTTTGGATATTTTTGTTTCAATTCCACGACATTGTTAACCTTTGTCCGGTACACAGCATCTTTTACATAACCCCAAAAGAAAAAGTCGAGTGGAGTAATGTAAGGAGACCGGGTTCTGAGTTCTATCTATTGTTATAACTAGTTTTGCTGTAGGCCTATTCTTTATTTTATACATGTTCTTGAAGTTGGACTGATCTTTTTGGGACACCCTGTATATTGTATATCATACAATAGCCACTGCGTGGCCAGCACGGCGTTGCCCGTGACAGTTTTCATGGGGTTAGGTGTGACCACTGCTTGCTAAAGCTCGCCAACCCCGGGTGATTGCTACGCATTCCCATTTAATTGAGAAGAGATCCAATAGGCGTGACGTCACAATCTCTTGTGAAAATATGAAAGATATATTTTGAAAAGTTATTTTTTCAAAGAAAATCAAATGTATAAGATATGCATCTAATGTAAAACTTTCTGCAGATTTCAAATCCGTTGAAATTTTCATTCTATCTTTAACGATCGCTGAGATTGAAAAAAGCACAGAAGAATGCCAGTCATAACTTTAATTATTTCTTTTGCTTCACTCGAATCCGTTGCTCAGGAAATCAAAATGAATGAATCTCGAATCAAACGAAGGTCATTCTTCGTGACGGCGAAATTCGTATTCGAAAAAATATAAAAGTTACGATTAAAAATTATTTATTTAAAGTAATTTGGTAATTTTTTTAATTAACGTCGTACCAGAGCAACACAGCGGGCTATTGTCGACGGTCCTGAATCAATCTCCTAAGGAAAGCATCCGAGAACTCCACGCAATTTTGAACCACGTTCAGATGACGTATTTATTTATTTAAAGAAAATCATATTTTTAGGTATTCCACAGATTTCAAATCCATTGTAATTTTTACTCTATCTTTAACCGATCTAGGAGATAGTAAAAATAACTACAAAACTCCAGTTAAAATTTTATTTGTTTTTTTTTCTTCCGCTGAAAAATCGTTCCTCGGAAAATGAAACGGGAAAAATAAATTTAGAATCTGTCAACTCTATAGTGTTCCCATTAATAGTGTAGAAAAAAATTAGATTAAATTTTTTTATTGGATTTTAATAGATTAAATTTTAAAATTCGGGCTCGCACAAAAATTGCGAAAAATTCGGACTATCTGTGTACACCAAATCTCATTACTTTAAGTGACATAGATTCGCCAGGACACTGCGTACAGGTAGACAAACACTTCCTTTTATAATAGTAGATTCATGGGATCAATCTCAAAGGGAAATATCCGAGGACAACACTACGTAATTTTGGACCATGATTAAATGACGAGGACAACACCTAAACTAAAACCGTATTAATAATAAATGGTTAATATAAATGACGCGGTTATTATTAATACTAACTGGATTTATTAAATGAACAGTTCCATGCATTGAATATAGATTAAAACAAGTGTTTTGTAATTTGTTACAAAATCAATTACAGATTTGAAGGCCCAAATGAATTATTTAATATAATTATTCCTAAAAATTTTTAATGGTAGGTAGGTAGAAGGGGTTGAATTAATGTCACAATGCTGGATCAATCTCGAAGGGAAATATCAGAGACCAAAACCTCGTAATTTTGAACCAAGGTCGGTTGACAACAGCTGAGCTAGTACCCTAGTCTCCAAACTTCCCATGCCAACGTGAGGATAACAGCTAATTTCTGTGTACCCCATGAAGTTTTCATATTCGTTAGAGAATAAGCGGAATAAATAATTTTGCACATCATTTGTCCCTTAAAATAGTCTTGTTCAAGGAGCGTCGCTAAACTGAGTGATAAATAGCAAATTGAGAAAAGTGGTTGTTCTGCTTTTTCTACATCACAGTTCTTCTCGGAGACAAATTTTGATGGATACGCGACCGAGGCGCTCTTGCAGCGAAGCCCGAGGACAGGAATTCTTTGAATGAACATTTTCGGAATAGACTCTGGGACACAAAACATTGACCTTGGCAATAGTCAAAAGCATTTGAGTCTCTGGTGAAAGCTGCATGTTTCCACGAAACTGGTAAAAAGATCGAAAACGTGAATGCCAAGAGTATCTACTTCAAAAAATATTCTACCGATTTCGTACTATTTCTAAAGGTTTTACCATCGATATGTTATGCGCTTTTAGTTCTCTATAATTTCAAACAAAGAAATGTAAAGGCATTAAGGGGACATAGTACCCTAAAATTGATCAAAATACTGAACGTTTTTTTTTTTTTAATAATTTATTGATTGTACAACTTTGAAGAATATTATTGTAAAATTTTATACCTGTAACTACATTGTTTACTGAGGCATTTAAATTTATCTATCAAATGGAAGAACAGAAATAAAAAGCATTAAAAACTTTAAAGTGAGTATTCTCAGCTTCTGTTTTTGGTGTAGATATGAAGCTTTATTTTTCTACTACCTTATATTTGATAACTCTGTGCATGGGATAAGGATTTGGAATCAAGTTATTCTTCAAAAGTTTCTGAAATCAATAATTTTGCTTTTTTTCAGTGTTTGTTACAAAAATATTTGTAAAAAAATAAATAACTGTGAAATCCCTTTCACAAAATTGCACTTCTAGTGCACGTTGAATCGGTCGTGACCTCAAATATCACTTTGGTGTGTGGTGTGAAAATTTGGAGAGTGAGGCGCCAGCTCAGGTGTTGACCTCGTTATCTAATTCAAAATTACACGGCGTTGTCATTGACCCTTTCCCTTCGGAGTTGATCTCGGACAGTCGCCAATAGCCCGTTTGTCGCCCCTCCCGTGCGACGTTAACTACCTATCTATTCAAAAGGAGCTAATTTCAAACTGTCACAACTCAATGTAATAATTAAATTTGACCAAGCAAATGATGGGCGACACTGCACAAAGCAAGGAACCTTTGCACTACAGTACGAATTATGTGAATGGCCCCCAAGAAAAGCAGTTGTATCGCCTAATGGGCAGTTGAACTCTCCTCTGCCTCTTCGCCATAATCCGAAGGAAACTGCTTATGATTTAAGAGTGAAGGCTCTTTCCATTCGAGTCCCTAATAGTCACCACTCGTAATGATGGTCGCCATTTTCACCGGAGTTATCTAATTATCGAAGCTATCAAAGGACAGAAATGGGTACTAAATACTTTTTTCAGTGATATTCGATGAAAGAGATTTGACAAAAGGTGAGACGATTAAGGGATAATCTATAAATATGGATACCCTTGAAAACATCTTCCAGCTCACGTCAAATTCTCTCACGATTTCTTGTATTTGTGAATGTGGGTCTATGTAGTAAAATTTTACTTTGAGATGTACAGAATCGAGTACTTTTAAGAGTCAAATATTTCAAATTCGAGTACTTTCAAAAATAGAATATTTGAAATTCGAGAACATTCAAATGTCGAATAAATATTCCAATACATTTATATCCAAAAACGATTAATCGATAAAAACGAATCCGCCAAATGTGATATAAGGCCTATTGTATAAAAATAACGCTTCGTTGTTTGAATCATCACATCATGGTGGTTAGTGTAATGGAATTGTGACAGTGGATTAAAGATTGAACAAACTGCAAGAGGAAACCAGTGGATCGTTGTATTGTTATTTATTCTACATGCAAATGATAAGTTTTGACTCACGACCATCATGGATATCCAGGGTCCCACTCTATTTCAGAAATAAATTCCCTGACTTTTCCAGACAAATGTTTTGAAAATTACAGGTCATACTAAAGCAATTCACCACATTTTTTTAAGGTGAAAAACTAAGAAGTAATTTTGCATTCAATAGCCAATAATAAAACCAATTTAAGATTTATACACTGTAAAAATTAATTCACAAAGCACAAGAATTTTGCATTAAAATAACTTATTCAAATAATCCAATATATTTGACTTCGATTTTCCAGGTTTTAGACGAAAATTCGTAATTTTCCCTGATTTTTATTGGATAAAATTAAATTCCCTGATAATTCCAGGTTTTCCCTGACCCGTCGGAACCTGATATTCATACAATGCAACACTGCTACTTTTATGTTCAAATACTCACGATGAATAAATTGGTATACGATTAGTTTTGGTATTCGAACACTTTGATATTCAATTGCTTTGACTGCAGTTTTCAAATACGAGAAATAATCGAATACTTTTAAGAATCGAATACATTGGAATTCGAAAGCTTCCAACTAGATTTTTACCACCAAACACACGAAAAAATTAGTGCATTCTATAAGATACTTAAGGTAGGTAGGTAAATATTTTAATTAACTCTGGTACAACATAACGGACCATTGGCGACGTTTCAGGATCAATCCCCGATGAAAAAGATCTGAATAAGTTGCTTAATTAAGAGTTAGATGTCAAAAATTTTCAGGTAATGTTTTCACATAATTTTATCGAAACAATTTATCTAAACAAAAAAGCTCTCCTGGATGGAATAGTTAAACTGCTATCCTTCCATACCAAGTACTCAACAAAAAAAAATCTTGAGCGGTCGAATATTTTTAAAAATTCAATTCGATTATATAATGTTTTTAAAACATGATTCCACTATTCATCAATCTTTCCTAATACCGCTGAGTGTAAATTTAGACCAATTTTTCCACACCATCAACTCGTTATCTGACCGCGGTTCAAAATTACGTGGTATTGTCCACGGTAGGTACGCATTTTAATTAACGTCATACTGGAGCAACACAACGGGCTATTAATGAATGTCCTGGATCAATCCCCCGATGGAAAAAAATCCAAAGGTGACATCACATAATTTTAAACCACTGTCAGATGAGGCAAAACCTGAGCTGGCACCCCACTCTCCAAACTTCAACATCATGCCACGACGGTCTTCGGTTGGATTGAACTCGCAACCCTCCGGTTGCTAATTCGATGCTGTTCCAACCGGGCTACCGGGACCCGATGTCTTCGGTTCTTTCCCTTCTGGATTGATGCCTGACCGTCGCAATAGCCCATTGTGCTGCTCCAATGTGACATAGATTAAAATGCTTACCTACCATATGATCAAAACAAAATAGCTAAAACTATTCCTTAAGAAATGTAAATAGCCCGTTGTGTTGCTCCAGTGTGACGTTATTTTTAAAAATTACCCAAAACACCCGATTAAAGGGCTTGTTTATTTGGCTTAACAGTTTTGCGCATCGATTCAACATAAGTACGTCTGTCTGTCTTCAGACCATACGCCATAAGACTCCAACTACCAACCGCAATACAAATACAACATCGCTTGAGTTAAAAACCGCAGAAATTCCGAGACACTTACAAGCTGTAATAAGTCTAAGCAGCTTGGATCCTATTGAATACCACTGAACAAATAACCAATGAAATAAAAGGAAAAAATTTCTTGAAAAGTATCGTTCGACAGATTTGTTTTCGCTTAAATCTTCCTGATGTATACCACACATCTTCCTTCCAATCTCCAATTAGTCCATGTGATCCTTATATTGTCGAGTAAAAACAAAAGACAGGATTAGGTACAAATGCGCGTTGAAATTTAGTAGGATAGTTTCCCATTCCAGACCGTTAATATTTAACTTGCGTTGAAGCCTTTGTCTGCGGCGGTCTTTTCGTTTTTGAGTAGACAATTTTAAATTAAGAGCTCGTTTTCAATTATTCGTCTAAAATGTACCTGGAACTAAGAAGGCGACGCATTCGCTTATTTTGTGGAAAATTCGTCGGATTTCTTTCCGTGGTCTGACGCCACTGCGAAATGGAATGGGCTTTCGAAAAGCATAGATAGTCGCTTAGAGTAGACCTAGAGCAGAATCTGACATTTTTTTTCGGGGTTAGCTATGGGGTTTTATGGCGCAAGGCATACAATATCAAGTAATAGACATCCCACAACGAAAGCTTTAGTGATACAGAAGAGATAAATACACCGAAAGAGGAATGCACCTGTCAGGAAACGCACCGCCCGCAACTCGAAGGTTGCTTATCCAGTGGACATACCCACTGAGGCCCACTTTTACACTAGGTGCTTATTTTCAGGATGATGACAAATGAGTCATACTGCCTCAAATGTCCGTTACCATGGTGTGGAAGTTTGGAGAGTAGGGTACCAGCTCAGAAGATGTGGACCTCATCTGATCGTGGTTCAAAATTACGAGGAGTCGTCTTTACATCTTTCACTTAGGAATTGATCCCGGACCGTCACCCGTTGTGTTGCTCCAGTACGACGTTAATCCAATTACCAACCTTAGAATATAATCCTTTAAAAAATATCCATCTTTCCACGCAACATTATCCTTTGGAAATATTTTATGCTCCTTTCCTTGAATAGAATCTTTTGGATTGATTCTATTACCAATTACCTGAAATAGAATCCCTTAAGAAAAGATTCAATTACTCGTTTCCTTAGAATTATTTAGAAAGACGCCTTGCTCTTCTAACTGGGCTACCGTGGTCCTTGGATCTTTCCCTTTGCGATTGATCCCTTACCGTCGCCAATATCTCGTTGTATTACTCTAGTTCGTCGTTAATTAACTACCTACTAGTTCTAAAAAATTAATTGGTATTGATTCTAATTACAATTGTAGAGGGGAAAGGAATATCAGTGATTTCAGTCAACCTGCTTATGCAAATGCCATTGCTAAAGTTAAGTCATTTTTAAAATCTTTCATATTGGTACCCTGCATTTACAATCCACTATTACCTGTAGCTTAGTTGAAATATTCTTGATTTGATTATGAGGATGTATAATACTAAACACACACGAAAGATCTCGCCATTCCAATCCAATTCTTCAGTAGTCTGAAAGCAAGGAGATATCTCGAAGATAAGAAATCAGTCCAGAGAAAACACGAGCGGAAATCAAGATATAACTCTCCTGGTGGATGTCTCGACGAGGGATCTCGTCACTAGAAAAAAACTGATCAGTTCTTAATCTCGTCATCATCAAAAAATCGGCACTATCTTTATGATCAGGTCATTAGTTGGATCTTGATGGATCTCGTCGAAAGCAGTAGATCGGTTAATACCACAAAATACCGTCTTTGAACGAGTTGAAATTCAAGTTCAGATTATGCAATTGTGGTCATGGTAGTCAGATGTGCTTCTTGCCATGAGTATTATTGGAGTATAAAATAAATCTTATGAATATTACAAACGGATTGAAACGGGAGTAGACACTTTGACATCAATAGAAATAAGAGTTGAGCGTAACTGCGATGGGATTGGTCCCAAAACGGAGAAACTGCGTCTGCTGAATGAGAAAGTAGCGAAAATTATTATTTGGGAAACACAACTATAGTTAGGAATTGGCGTGATTGATCCTGAAGAGAATTATCCAAAGACAACGCCTAGTTTTCCACGGTCGCCAGATGACGACACAGGCACCCCAATCTACAAGCTTCCATACCACGCCAACATTGCCAATTCACTACTCATCCCATCAGGGGGCCTACAAATATAAAGGTTTAAATACGGTAGCCATTGAATACCTCCTTTTCAACGAACACTGCTCGATTGGCATTCGGAGATTGCTGCATCGGATTGAGTAGTGGTGTGTTTGCCTTATCTTCCATTAATACTAGCCTTAGTTCATGATTCGTCTATACGTATCAAATATAGAAGTATAGTGAGGTCACCTTTTTATATGGCCTGGATCACGTGACCAAAAGTAGTAATGAGGCTTTCCCTTTTTTACCCTTAGACTGCTTTCGTATGCCGGGTGGAATCGAACATTCATCATCTTCTGGGTGACGGCAGAAGACGCCCATCCATTGATTTATGATGGGATTGGTCCATTGATTCATCATCTGATAGTAGTGAATTGGCGATTTCACCACTTTTGTCGCCACTCTATAGAAACGCGGATTCACATAATAATTCACATAGCTAGCATAATTTGTTACATTGCTAAACGAGGCGATACAATACGATACCAAATCAGCCAACCAAGTCAATTTTTGATAGAGCAGTCACGTGACTAATAGTCGACATGTTGGTCACTTTTTGAGGTTCCTCTCAATATCACAATGATGAATCTACTTCGAATTCACTTCTATGACAAAAACCGTTTGCTGTGCAATTCGTTCTCGAGTAGCAGACAATATTCTAATCAGTGATATTTGATGCTGGGTGACAATTTGCTTCATTTTTATTACAACTTTCGTACTCAAATTATCCCCCGAAGAAGGATGTTTCTTTAAGGGGGTTTTCTTTTCTTCGGCAATGGTATTTTTTAATTAACATCGCATTGACACAACGGGCGGCAACCACCCGAGAACACCACGGGATTCGGAACCACACAGCTTTGTCGGAAGTGCACAATATCTATAAAACCTTTGGATTGATTCACTTTTTACAGCATGTCGAACATGCATCCCTTGATCATTTGTGAGACAGTGACACGTGATTTGCTTTCAATTTTTATAGCAAAAAACAGGGTTAGTAGGTTTGGAGCTAAATTGATCATTTGGTAGGTATGTAGTTAATTAAAGTCGTAATGAAGCAACACAACAGGCTGTGGGTAACGGTCCGAGATCTATCCCCAAAGGAACGAGGACAACGTAAATTTGAACCACGGTCAGATGAAGCGGTAAACATCTGGCACACCACTCTCACCACCACGAGGCAGGCAACGGCAGATTTAACGCTCCCCAATTGTACAAGTCGGTCTATGGTTGGATTCAAACTCTCAACACTCCGGTTGCTAATCCGCTAATCTTCCAACCGTGCTAGCTATGGAATGGTTTGAGGGAAAAGTTTGAAATTGAAATTTTATTTTCAGGTGTAAAATTGACGTTGTCCGCAGTGCGGACTGGTTTTGAGTAGAAACTTCGCAAGATCCTAGCAGTTATATCTCTAAAACCAGTTATCTTCTGAAAACAAAATATTAGATTTTTTCGCAAGTTCCACGAAAATTTATATAATCTTACCATATGTCCGTACAATTTAGCCAATATCAGTAAATTGTAAGGCCAGACCACATGGATAAGGTATTGGATCTGATGACGTAAGCAACTCTAGCACAAACAAATATTTTTCTATAAAGCAGTCGTCATGACTAAAGTGTGTCAGTTACGATGGTATTTCAGTCGTTATAAGAGTTTGAGCAAACTCACGAAGTCGTAAAAAAGCTACATTGAGTCATTTCGTGTTTTCGCTTGCATGAGCTGTTTGCTGTCTACATAAGAACTCACGGTGAATTCTGCCCATAACAAAGTGAAATCGATTAAGGAGTCGACTATTTGTGAAAACAAATCTAAAACACCACAAAGCACACTTCGAAAAGCGACTCCTTTTCTCTCGTATGGTTTCGGTTTTTTTATATATATATATTTAGCTCTTTGTGGTCTTTACCAATAAAAAAAAATTATCCTATCGATTTTGAAAGTCTAGTGTCCCATTAGTTCAGATTAACCCATTATCATTAAGGAGTGATGAACACTTGAACTCTTACTAACTGTGGTATTTTTCATTCACGATAGTCAGAGAGTGGAGCTTAGGGAACATTTGTTATCAATTTTTCTAGTCTATTTTTGTTACTAACCTTTCTATTGTGTATTTTATTTTTTCCTTCCAGCCATTGGTTCAGTGGATATATACACTGTGCTACCAATATGAGTTGTAGGTGATGCAGGTTCGATTCCGACCAGGGTGTATATCTCTCTTCTGCGTTAGCAAAACTTTCCTTGAGTGTATGTCTATTAGTTGACGTTGCTTGTGTTGTATTTGGTGCAGCAAATCCAAATATGACCTTTGCACCATAAAATCTTAAACAACCTACCTGCCATTGGAAATAAAAAGGTGTCAATTGGCATAAACAAATTTGCATCTAATTTTGTCCCTTTCTAAAAAAACATCGGTAACGTACTTCTGTTTTATTTGGGGGATTTCGTCGTACAAAAATAATTCAATTTAAATATTTGATGTAATTAAAATATGCTTTATCCAAATGCAGGATTCAAACAAAAAAGACTGATTTACGTATAGGTAAAGGGAATCCAAAAAATTTGAAAATGACCGATCTAAAACATTTAGCGTTCTTGAAGTCTTAAAACAGGCTTCTTTAAGAGTTTTATTCAAATTCAGTTTTTATGCAAAGACGCTATTGGGATTAGGTAAATGAGATCCAAAAGGTTTGAAAATGGCTGAACTAAAATATTCACCGTTCCTGAAGAATCCAGACAGACTACTTGAGGAATGACGCCATGCCTTGTAAACAGCGATAAGACTTGAATACCGAGAAACTACACTATCCTATTCATCCCAAACACAAATTGGTTCTCTACGTTTTCGAGCAAAGTTAATAATGTCCTCGGGTAACTTTCAGTCCAACAAAAGAAAAGCATTGTAGATATCTCGCACCTTTTCAAGGACATCCATTTAGTAAAAGGACCACAAAGAAAAGGGAGCTGGTCCACCAATTAATTCCAGGAGGTCCGAAATGCGGAGAAAGAAAGCAAACACCTGGAACAATTCTATCGTCCCTCCGCTGGTCAAGAAAGTGACCCTCCCATCCATTGCCTAAGGTTTGGGCAATAAGCCTGATTCTCTTCGCAATTGCTTCTTCAATCGAGGTGCGAGTAGAGAAAGAGTGCCGTAAGGGGGGAGATTCTTTTCAGTTGTCGAGCTTTCAGAAGAGGAGACGACATCAGTTTCTCGTAAAAACAGGGAAGAAATAAGATTCCTGTGCCTGCAGGCTGGGATTCTCTCCTTTCTGAGGAGCCCAAATAAAGCTTCTGTTTCTGCTGAGCCGTTTGATCGATCTGGAACATTTTTCTCCGAAAACGCATTTTTTGAAATTCAGATTGTGTTGATTCATAGGAGGAATTTATCTCTTTGCGATTGAGTCTGGAAAGGAGACTGGCCTGGAAAATCTGTTTAAAGTAACGTGTTATTGTTTCGTTTCGAAAGGTCTGTTAAGTCAACATTAGGATTTTTATAAGTTGCTGCGATATTTATGCTATTTCCCGCCTTTTTTTGCTGATCGATGGACTAAGACTGGAGCACAGTTGCCCAAACCTAAATCCCCTTTGTCTCTGCGTAACATTAGGGGGCCTGTTTGCTAGTATATCAAGTATAATATTTTCAAACTAAAAAGAGATGTCTACAGGAAAGAACTGAAAAGTTTCATTGAGCGATAAAGCTTGTTGCTGTTCGATTTGTCGACCGAATTTCGTTGCCTACTCTCTCTCTCTCTCTGATTACAACATTTAATACTAGCAGTTCATAATAAGTCTTATCGCAATTTAGAAATAACCGTTAGCATTCATTGCTGTAATATAAACTGCTAAAATAAAGGGTGGAGCGCAGTTGCCCAAACCTAAATTCCTTTTCTCTGCGTAACATCAAGAGCATTATCTGCTAGTCTAAAGAGTAATAGATTTTCATGCTACAGAAATGTCTACAGGAAGGAACACGAATGTTTTATTGAAATAAAGTTTGTTGCTGTTGGTCGCTTTTCTACTTCTTGATCGAATTTTGATGTTAGCGCTGATCGCAAGTTAGAAATGACCGTTAGCACTGTTGTAAAATAACCGGTCGACATTTGAATCACGTGGATTTAGTTAAATTAGGGCTGGTTGTCCAGAAACAGATGTATTCCCCAGTTGGCGTATTTATTGTTCAGAGCCAAAACCATTAATAAGATTGAAAGATTGATTGCCAAGTGATAACATTGATGATGAGTTGGACAGCCACGAAAATTTCCATCTATGCTTTTGCGTACGACAACCTTTATCTAACGTGCTTTCACTTTCATTCAGAAATCAACGGACCCAAGGTTGATAACACTCTCACAGAAGCGGCATTATACCTACAAAAGCACTTATATCGAATATCCATAGGTATTGGTATTTTAAATTAACGTCGTACTAGAGTAACTCAACTATTGACGACGGTCTGGGATCAAGCCTAAAGAGAAGATTCGAGGACAACACCACGTAATTTTGAATCATGGTCAGATGACTAGACAACACCTGAGCTGGCACCCCACTCTCCACACCACGCCAACTTGAGGACATTTGAGGCCACGGCGGATTTAACGTGCCCCCTTTGTACACGACGGTCTTTGACTGCATTCGAACTCGCAACCCTCTAGTTGCTAATCCGATGCTCTTCCAGAATATCCAACGGAGTAACGAGCTCAAACATCTGTCCCCTTTGTGAATTTCTAGAGACCACCTTCAGGACGGCCCTGAACTTCTGGACAATACATTTGTAAATACTGTAAACAGTGTTTTTCAAAAAATGCTTGAATACATCAGACCTTTATTGGGTTGATCATCGACTAATGTCCGAATGATCTGAGATGCGATTAGAGAAAAAAATGTTTGTCCCACATATTTAAACACCCTATACTTCCATACGTAAATGAATGTATACCTCAAAAATCACAATTAGTGTTTTCAAGACGCATTTATTTTAACTCTCCTTGGTAATAACGTGCAACTCAAATTTCCTTATTTGTTTCTTCTCTAGCAATAAGAAAATTGGTAAAAAATTTAACCCAGTTACTCTTCATAATTTTTTTAATAAAAAGAGCAGCATGGACACATTGCCTAAACTTGAAAGTTACAATATGATGCTCTTAAACAGTATTGAGTGTTATTTTTGATTGTATAAACTACTCAATCTCAATGTTTGTCGCGAATAAAAGAAATGTTTACTCTTAAAATAATTAAGTTGACCTTTGAAGATTAAAGTTATTTTTCTACGACATATATTTAAACAGTGGCGATGAAACTGTTTGAATGACAAAATATTTACTAATCAATAATGGTTAAAAGGACAATACAAATTAATAGACTTTTAATTAGTATGGGCTAGTTCGAAATCAGCATAACTAACGATGATTGGTAGATTAGTAATAGAAGACATCATGTCATATATGCACACATGTCCTAAAATTCAGAATAATTCTGAATTGGTATCAAACAAGGTCACTTGATCCAAATCGAATAGAATATGCCTAGGATGCTCTGACGTCGCATTGTAGCCTACGCAAAACCACCAAAGACCCCACAGGAGCAAAGTCTTAATATAGTGTGTGAATGATACTCCTGACCACAGGAACTATTAAGCCCTGTCCACACGCAGCGCTGCGCAGAAATGCGCAAACGTGAGCAGCGCTGGGTGTTTGGATGGCGAATAGCGCAATGTACACTCGTTTGCAATCTAGTGCAGCTTCGAACACTCGTGTATCAAAGGAAAGTGTTTTTCAGCTCACTTGTGCGCGATGGTATTCGCAGGGGCCATCGGGAAGAAACAGGCAGTTCCTGAACGGTATGATGGGTGGACATAGTAAAAGAAAAGGGGTCTTCTCTTCTGACTTCACGGTTTATGAGTTGCTATCTAGATAAGAATTTTTAGGAATTAACTACCACACAGGTGCAAAGATGTTACTTATTAATAGCAAATATATTTTAAAAGATAATTCTATTTAAAAGGTGTACTAATGACTATTACATTTGAAGACCAAAGTATAAGCCTTTAGTCATTGAAGTTAATCAAGTAAGTCGTACTTTATCAGCACCGAAAAACATACTAGGGACCTCAAATGATTTATCCTCACAAATACCGTGTAATTATCCCCCATTACATTAAGTTCGTTTGTCCGATTATATATGCGCCGACTTCGGAAAGGACGGGACATTTAAGCAATAAGTTTTGAGTATAATTTCAACGCAACCTCCAGCTTGCGCAAGTTGTGCTGTCAAACCACGAGCATCTGACGCCGTGATTCCTCCCGGTTCCGCGCAGCGCTGAAAAGCAAAGCTGCCAGGACTTACGACAGTTATGAGGTCTATCATTGGGGTCAGAGACATTCATGATATTTAAGTATCTGCGAAGGTCTCATGCTAAACCATTATATTCCATCCTTTATAAGATAAGTGTTAAAGGACTTTTCTAGCATTTTTCTTCTATAAAAGTTCTTGAATTACCAAAATACTAAACCTACCCCTTTACCCATTGATTTTTATTAATGTCAGCTACTTTTTTATCAAGAAATGTTACCATTTCTACGCGTCTTCAATTGTGATTTGTCTCCTATTAAATAAAAATCAGTCTAAAAGAGCAAATGTATAGCAAACGAATCAATTGTATGTCAGTAGAGTTCCGTATTTGAAATGCATGTTCTTAACTCTCTTTGTTTCTACAGGGTGGTCCCGAATTCATGGTACAAACTTTAATGGTAGGTACAGGACATTGTAACAATGATTTATTGTATAGGAATGTATAGTCGCAAGTGACGCGGTGAGGCGTAAACAGGGGAAATAGATTATGTGCTATTTACAGATGAAGCGACATTTTCACGCGAGGGTGTCTTTAATGCGCACAATTACCATGTGTGGGCAACCGATAATCCACATGCAACGCGTCGACATGCGTTTCAACAACGTTTCAGTATTAATGTGTGGGCTGGTATTGTGAACGACTTTTTGATTGGCCCATACTTACTACCCACGCGGCTCACTGGCGGAAGCTATCTTATTTTTCTGAAAGAAGTGTTACCACAACTGCTGCATGATGTTCCGATCGCCATTCGTAACCGCATGTGGTTTCAGCACGATGGGGCGCCAGCACACTTCAGCATTGATGTACGGAATTACCTGAATGCCACGTTTGGTACTCGATGGATTGGGCGTGGTGGACCAGTCCCTTGGCCACCCCGATCTCCCGATTTATCGAGCCTCGATTACTTTTTATGGGGACATCTAAAGCATCTTGTTTATGAGACTCCAGTTGACTCAGATGAGGATCTCGTCGCTCGCTTATCTGTAGCTGCTGCAGGTGTGCGTGAAATACCAGGCATCTTTGAACGTGTACGCCAATCGCTCCACCGACGCTGTCAAGCATGTATCGATACTGGTGGACGCAATTTTGAACAATTACTGTAAACATGACACTTGTCAACAACGCTTTCAATAAAATCTTTGTTTTTCCTTTCGGCCGTTATTTCCCCTGTTTTCGCCTCACCGCTTCACTTGCGACTATACATTCCTATACAATAAATCATTGTTACAATGTCCTGTACCTACCATTAAAGTTTGTACCATGAATTCGGGACCACCCTGTATAGCTAGATTTCATACGAGCTTTTCCATCTCAAAGTACCAAAGTGAGGCTTCAGTCAGAAGGCAGTTGTCTTTGGTAAAACTCATTCGTACAAAGGTGGCTCTCGGGAAAAGGGTTGCCATACTCAAAATTTATGACCACCAAAATTGATTATTCGTTTCCCATAATCACTGCAACGACTTCTAAATATAAACTCGGAACCTGAAATTCTATACGGGACGTCAATTGTGGACCATAATTTAGACCATAAATTAAAAAACCACGCGACTCGAATGCCAACAACTGTTTCAATTGTTATCTCAAACTGAAATATAAGTAATTTAAGTAATGAAAGACCGTGTTAAAGGTGTGAAATATTTCACAATAAAGCCACACAAAACGAGTTAATGAAAAATATCTCGGGCTTTTAAACGCTACCTATATTAGAGCAATGTCAAAAGCCGATTTCTTTAAAAAGAATCGTTTTCTGTTTAAATGGCAGTGTTGTTTGTAGATTATCTGGCAAGTCGAGTACAGAATCCCAATGACTTAGATCCGCTCTGAGATATATACGAGTAGGAGAAAAACGTGACTGGACTTAAAAACGTTTGAATTAAAATAGTGTTCTGCTACATATTGCTTAAAAGCATCCTCGTAACTCAGTGAAGGAGCTGGCTTAATCATACACCAGTGCATTTTGAAAGTTTAACTAGATATGAATTTATAAAAATAAATACAACGAAGTTCTTTGCGGAAGGTCAATGTCGTAACTTTTGTTGAGGTGATTTGTAGGAATAAATGAGAAAATTTATGAGCCACTCGGGATAGACAGGGGAAATTCTATTAAAATTTAATTCAAGTGCTTCGGGTTGCTTAGTGATGAGCCACAGGAGTAGATTCCGTAATGAAAATATTATCCAAGAGGATCAAAATAATTTGAGTAAGTACGTAGTGCTTGAAAGTGTAAGGTAAACGCGACCTCTTGAGTAGTTAATAAGCCATAGTGAATACAGGAATTTTTTAAAACTTGAAGATGACTAACCTTAGAATTTGAGAACTGGCTCACCATTCCATACGTTGCTCGAAGCCCTTCACTTTTTCAATTAATCTTGCCATGTGATGCCGTTCATTTCAACACTATCTGATGTTTGAACTCTCCAAGTGTTTTCGACGAGATATCTTGCCCATCAAGATAGTACCAATTTTGCTAATGACGAGATATCTCGTCCTCAATATATTGGCAATTTTTTATGGTGACAAGATCAAGATGGATATCTGGGTCATCTTGTCGAGACAACCAACAGAGATTTAGTAACCAATTTGCAAATAACAGAAGTCTCAATTTCAAGCATCTACGCAACATTTTGCTGTATCGTTGTGGCTACATTAAATGTAACAGAAGCACGTATTAAATTCGATTTCTCATTTCAAAAGCTATGCAAAGCGCTTCTCATACGAATTTACACTTTAAATGACAAAATACAGCACTTTCCATTTTGAAAAATGATATCGTAGCGAGGTTTTATACTCTCGGAAAGGCGTCAGTTATTAATAAAAATGTAATATATTCGTATAAAGATCGTACGTTGCTGATAGGTATTCAGAAAGAAAATAGTTCATTTTTGGTGCAGGATAAGCAGGTAACTAAAATTGGTAAATACCCACTAAAAGAATTTGGACTGGTCATTTATTAAAAATGAAGTCTATTCGATCAATGATCGTGCTGATCAAATACAGGAAAACAAGTTCATTCATGATGCAGCACAATTTAGAGAACTAAAATTGGTAATAAATGATACCCACTAAAATACTAAGTCGCTACAATTCTATAGGTATATAATTCCGGCAAGGGAGCGTTAGAAATACTCTATATTGATATGAAATGCTGTTAAATAATATATCAGTTTTAATAGCGCAGTCAGACGTTTTAAAAAGTCCCCTTCAAGAGTTTTGGCTTTTATTTCTATGAAATACATTCTTAAATTAAACATTATAAGTATACAAAATCATTTCGTAATATTCTTAAATTATGACAGCAACTATTTAATTAATAGTTGACGAAATTCTGAAGGTCATGAAAATGTTTTTATCGGTGGCATTTAACCATTTCGCTTATTTTTATATCGCATTAATGCTTCAAAAATACGAAGTGAATTTCGAGAAAGACGATATTACTATTTTGTATTTATTGTCATGACAGAATTTGGTGAAAACCAAACGGATCTTTGCACTCAGATAAATGGTTTTTATGGCGCAAAGGCCATACTTAACAAAACTGAGTCAAACAACGTTAAGTAACAAAACATGAACAGAAGGTAAGTTTCACTGATGAGGATAGAAATACACCCAGGGAGAGATCGCACCGTCTCTATCTCGATTGGTTGCTAGCAGTCGGTAAACATATTGAGCTACGAGGACCAATCTGAGACCAATCCTCTCCCAAAATTAAATGTGCTACTGACGAGTTTTATCCAACTTTTAGAAATACCGACCGTACTTATGGAAAAATGTAAATGCGAGAAAACTCAAAGGTAGTCTTGAGTTAGTGCCGTATTTTCAATCAGACAGTGTTAACAATAAAATACTTCAAGGACTCCTTTTGACGCAAGGATATCCAGCCCTTTCAAAAACTATTTATAAGTTTGGGTCCCACTCGCAATGAATTTAGCTAAGCTACTGGTCAAATGCAAGATCAAGACTCCCGTCAAACTTAGTTAAATGCAATAACATTTAGATCTCATTTGTCATCAGTTCGGCAATTGTATTTCAGTTTGGGTTCTTCTGGAATGAGAGAAATTCTGGCCACTCTCTTGTAGAAATAAAGACCACACTTTGCAAAATTGCAAATATGAGAAACCTCAAGAGTAGTCTTAAAAGAGCTCCGAATTTTTGATCAGACTTAACAATGATTTCGAAGACCTACCTCTTGACACAAGAAGGAAAGCCTCCATTTCAAAAACTATTTCCATGTTTGGGCTTCATTCGCAATATTTCTAGCTAAGCTACTGGTCAAGACTCCCACAGAACTTATTTGTTAACTGTAATAATATCCATCGCATTTGGCATAAAAACTGTCCTTCAGTTTGATCCCCTTCCGAAAAGAAACTGGCCACTCTTGTAGAATAGGGCACTTAGCAAAGTTGCAAACGCGAGAAAGCGTATTTTCGATCAAGATAGCCTGAACACTGCAGGCTTCAAAGACCCTTTTGACAGAAGATGGAACGCTGTCTTTTCAGACGGGTGACTAACCTCTGGGGGATGGTGACCACCCCTCAACTCCTCGGGGCAGCTCGAACCCACCCCTGTTCGAATTTACGACATCCCAGTGTTGTAGTTGTCACGCGGAGCAGACTCTCCGAAATAGCTCGAAGGGGCCATGACGTAAATCTATAGAGGAGATGCCGGAACTACTCTGGTGCGGAGAGGTGAAGATAATTATCTCATTTTCCTGTTTGTTCTGATTAATAGTAGGGGTAGCTGTACCCCGAAGCAGTGTGGACAGGGTTTGAAATCGAAATTTAGTTTTACGTTGAGATCTTATTCCGGTTATTTTACATTGTTATTATTGGTTATGGACTAAAAGGATTAATGTAAACTCCAACTGAACAATATCATTGTTCAAAAATATTTATTTACATGAAATAGCGCAAAAAGTGCATTATAGTTTTAATACTCCTGGTGGTTGTCTAGACGAGGTGTCATTAGAAAACTAACCAGACCTAGATGGACCAAATATTTCGTCATTAGAAGAAAATTGACAAGACCTATACGCACCAAATTTTTTGTCATTAGAAGAAAACTGACCAGATCTTGATCTCATAAAAAAAACGGAACATCTTGATGACGACATATCTCGTCAAGCATTATTGTTGGTATGTTAGCGAAATTGGACAGATCTTGATGAGATATCTCGTCGAAAACACTTGGAGGGCTAACCAACTATACAAATCTCTCCATGGAAATTCACTTTTGTGTTACTAATGGTGTTGTGTAAATTTTATGGCGCAATAGCCATATTTGGCCAAGCTGTGCCAAACACAAGACACACAACTTTAAAGTATATGGACACACAAGGAAAGTTTACTGACACTAAAGAGAGAAATCTAACTCGGGTAAGTTATAGGAATCAAACTTGCGCCGCCTACAACTTGCCCAATACGCTAGCAAAGATGCCAGTGATTGAAGCAATACATTTTTGAATATGGGAAAAGTTGTTTGACTTACCGCAGAAATTCACAGCCCCTGCATTTGTACATCTTAATGAAGACCGAGTCGTTAAACTATTATATTACACTATGAATAGTAATTCGCAAAATACTTATTTTAAGAAAAAAATAACTTATTATATGAAGAATCTAAAAAGCATAGCATGCATTTTTAACATTTCATTTGTGAAGATAGTTTAAAAATTACAAACCAAAACTTTCTGGGAGTTGGGAACCACGAAGCAAATAGTAACTACCACTGACAATTTATTAGAGCTCTAACTATTGGTATAAATTGATCTTGTTCGTCTACGCATTTAGAAATATTAGCTAAAAAAGAATAAGATTAAAATTTATATTGGAGATTTTATTCCTTTAGGTAGAGCTTAAAAATGCGTAGTCTCAAAGTTTAAATCCTAGTAAATATTTAACTGCAACAATTTCCTTTAAAAAGTTTCTAGTTCTACAAGAGACAAACCACTTAAGTTTTTTTAACTATGCAGATTAGATGTAGATCCGATTTGCTTCGTAAGATTGTGGTAAGATTTAAACATTTTTCTACATGACTATTTCAAATTAAAATATCAAATCAATAAAAATATTTCTTACACATATGTAAAGAATGTTTAGACGAGTTGAACAAATTTTCCGAATCAAGTTTTCTATTTCAATAGTCAAAAACACCCCTTTAATTAAATTTGCAAAAATTCCTTATTCCTAACAACAAAGAAAAGTCACATTGGTGTCATTAATTTGTTTTCTAATGGTGTACACCTACATGCCGTAGCCACCAGTTTAGAAGAATTGTTGCAACTCTAAAAGGGGTTTCGACAAGATATCTTGTCCATCAAGATCTGGCCAGTTTAGCTGATGGGATACTTCATCAAGGCATTACCCATTTCTTGATTTTAATTATAATTAATTGCAGGAATGGATCATTTCTTCTAAAAACGAGATATCTCGGTCATCAATATCTGGTAAGTTTTGGTTAATGACGAGATACATCGTGCAGGAAATCTCCCCCCCCCAGGAGGGTTAAAAAGTTACCAGACTACTCAAATTAAAAATCAGGAAACAGTTTGAATATTGAGGCTGAGAAGAACTTCATTTTACTTGAAAATATTTCCTATTAATTGATCGTAAAAGCAAATTCAATACAATTACTATAAGATTGTCTTATTCCAATGCATAAGCAAATGTCTTAAGAAATCCCTAATTCGTATTGAAATAGGGATGACTAGCATACCAAATATCCGATATATATATATATATATATATATAATATATATATATCGGATATTTGGTATGCTAATCATCCCTATTTCAATACGAATCTTGATCTTGTTTGCAATCAAATGTTACAGTGAAAGCCATTCTGACACACACATCCTCAAATATACTATACATTAAATATATTCAGTAAGACATTAGTTCTAATATCTGGATTCTATTGGTAAAAAATGGATCAGTTTTGAAACATTTAGACAGTGGAATCGATCTGAAGAAATAAATATGTACATTTGATTGGAGACAATGTGTATGAAATTGGAAACTTATTTTAACCAACTTACGTTAAAAAATCAAGTCCATTTCAATAAATACTTTATTGGGTTTATGAAAACATCAACTACAGTTACATATTATGATTTCTGTTACTTAACTATACATTGTTTTCTTTAATTAATGAATATATTAAATATAATGTATCAGTCAAAATTAGACTTACTTGTGATTTCTTCAGATTTAGGTCCCATTGTCTAATGATCCAAAACCAAAATTTACATTAAGCGTGAAATTTTAAAATTAAATATTTAAACTATTATATTTTTTTTAAGTATTTAGGGAGAAATAAGTTCAAACTACGTTTGAGGTAAACGTGCATGCGTAAAATGCAATTTCTTTAAGGTATGAAATCATAAACATTCAAACGCTCATGCTAAAGCTGATATTGCTGGAATTGAATGGCAGAAACATTTATCAACAGATAATTAAAGCTGCCCAAAAGTATGAATAAAGTTAACTTTACATCATTCTTTTAATTTAACAAGATACATCGTTCTGTTTGGCTAAATAAGCCTCAGTAAACTGCTGCTTAATTATTTTTAAAGCTGTAACAAGTGTGTTGCCATCTTTAGAAAATAATAAATATCAATTATAAACAACATATTTTTATGTAAGCTGAATTTTAAATTTTAATGTAATCCTTTGACAAAAATGTTTATTTTCAACGAATGTATAACAAAACAAATGTGTTTATTTCTAAAACGCTGTCACTTTAGTCGTTAAAATTTCAATGCGATACAATGCTTTTAAAGTTTTTAAAAGCATTTGTGGAACTTTTAAATATTTTCTTTCAAAACTTTGAATTGTTTCTGTAACAATTTTTTTAATTTCTATTTTTTGTTTCATATTCATCGAACAAATTTACTGATTTTCAAACAAATAGTCTAGATGCATAAAGATCCTGATGCCTTCCGTTTAGATTTCATAGAGACACGGTTATGTTCTACCATTCACGCCTTTTACGACAAAAACTCATTATTATTCCCATTTTTATGACTACGGCGTTTCAAGCATTTATGGAGGGTTTTATTAAGCAATAGTTGGCCATTAAATTTGAAATTATCGTCACTATTACGTGATAAATGTTATTTAAAGGCCCAACATTTGGAATAGTTGGCTTATCCTAAATAATGCCGGCTACCGTGACTTCTATTTATGACATTTAGGGTTCAAAAAAGGTTTTAGCACTTTAACCCAAACAAATGGGCATCATTTTTAACGCTGATATTTCGTACTCGCATGCTAGTATGGTAATGAGAACGCAAGCATAAAAGTTAGAATGAAAACTACCAACTTGCATATTTATTCGATGATTGTTGTTTTCAATGTATGTGTGTTTATGCGACTAAAATTGTGTAAAGTTATGCTACTTTGAAAGAGTCATTAAAATACATCCAGAAGATAAAAAACTAACATAGGAATAATTGGTGTTGTACATACTAATTTTAGTTTCTTTAACTTCAAACTTTGTGAACAGTGTTTTGTTATAAATTCACAGTAAGTCAGTAACACAAAAAAATTACCAATGCTTCTTATTAAAAAGCGTGTTCAGAAAAAACTGATTTGAAATCAAGAGCCGTGCATAAATAATCATTACCTACCTACATTAACTTCTGCATTCTTTAGTTCCACTCCCAACTGATTAAAATCTGTTTTGGCTGTAGTCTAAAAGTATGTAACACTTTATCTCTATAGGATTGTTGTGATGGAGGATTTTACACTCACAATATTGTAGAAATATAAGCTTTTTTAATTTAATGACGTCGAAGTAACTAGTAATACACTTAGTGTAAATATAAGACTTTGTTTTAATTATGTGGAGAGGATCAGATTGGTTTTGAATTGAACAGATCATGGGAAATATTGGAATTCTTAGTGATATACGTGAATTTCTTTTAGTTCTCAATTTTTAGACTACCCTTATCGAAAAATTACTATTTGGGTATACGAAGGACTACATAAAAGCAGCAGTAAATACGGATATGTTTAGAAGTGCATTGGCAGCACTAAATATGGGTTTGTTTGGAACTGCATTAATAGTGCATTGACAGCATTAAATACGAGTATAGAACAGCATTTGTAGCATAAATATAGGTATGTTTTGGAATGTATGGATGGCATGAATATGGGTATGTTTAAAACAGTATTGACAACATTAAATAAGAGTATGTTTAGAACAGCATGGATAGCATAAATATGGGTATGTTTTGAACTACACTGACATCATTAAGTATGAGTATGTTTAAGAATGCATTGATGCATAATATTGGTAAGTTTAAGACTACAGTGAAAGCAGTAAATATGACAGCATTAAATATTGTCATGATTCGGACTGCTTGGATGTAGCATAAAAAGAATATCATTCTAACACCATTGACAGTATTAAATGCAATGGAATGCATGGATGTGTATTAAATATGCAAATCTCTTGGATCCCATTGACATAGATTGTTTTGGATTCGATTGCAGAAGTGAAAAGAAATCTGAAATGGTCACTTACCTGAACCAGACTGGACGAAGGTTGTTGGGCAGTGAACCTCGGTGGGAAAACTCCTGAGTCCATATGCATCTGTCTGTGGGTAACTTTCCATAGAGCCGGGGACCCTAGGTCTATCCTCAGCAGCTGGAAAGTAGGACACGGGCTGCGGTGTATGCGGTTCCATATGTCCTGGATGTACCCTAGTACCCGAGTACGGGGAATAATTGCACCACGTCTGCGGGGCGAACGACTGGCAAGAGTCCGCAGGTACTGGGGTGACAGTACTAGGCCCCGCATCGTACGAGTTCGGCCAGAACTTGATGGAGGAAGTTTGTGGGGGCTTTCGGTCGATCGCAGCGTTGTAGTAGTAGCCCGCGACGCTGTCTCGGACGTTGCACAGGGGCTGGTGGTTGTACTGGGGCACGTGGTGCGCGTCCACAAACGCCGAATGCCCGTCGGGGGAGTAGGCGGCGCCCCAGCTGGGCTGGCCGCCGTGCCGGATGACGCCGGCCGCCGCTGTGGGGTCGCCGCCGCAGTCCGCCGAGGGGTACGGGGCGGCCAGGTTGCCGCCGGTCGGGGTCAGCCGCTTGGCCGGAATGTGCAGGGGCTGAAGGGCCGTTCCGTTGCTGGCCGCCTCCGCGCTGGCACGGCTGTTGTTGGACTCCTCGTACAAGCCGCCGTTCATGTCTCCACCGAGCAGCAGCGAAGGTCGGATCTCGCTCACCGTCTGGAATTCCTCTTCCTCCGAGAACCTACGGCATCGGCAGAGAAATCACGCTATCAGAACACAGCAACAAACATGTAAAACTTGAAGACCATCCAAGCACAAAAACACGCGTTATCACTGCGAAATCGACATCTTCAAACAAACCACAATTACAGTACATGTTATCAATTCATCACTTCAAGACTGAAATTCGTTCCGTTAACACTCGATAAAACCACACGTGTCGTCAATTAGCTTCAATTGAAAACAAGCCTGTCACAAAAATACGAGTACATGTGTTACCATTGCACACTTGGAAACAAACTCCTTCCTTTAACACTTGAAGGAATCAAGATCACACGTGAAAAACGAGTTATCAGTTTAAAACAATTACAATGAAAACGAGGTCTGCCAAAAAAAAAATATCACAATAATACATAAGATTACACATAACAGCTAAAAACAGAAATAGCTTCCACTGACGCTTAAAAGAACCACGATCACACGTGTCGTCAATTAAAAACAAAAGGAGTGTCTGCTATAAAATTAGTATCACGATACTTCATATAAAACCTATTTGTAAATTAAAAGCAGCTTCAATTCAAACGAGTGTCTGACACAGATCCTATCCGACATAATACTTCACTTGAAACTCCAGATCGAACATTTGAAAGAACCAAAATCACACGTGCATTAGCATCGATTACAAACAACTTTAACTTAAACGAGTGGCACAATATTATCAGATACTACAAACACTTGACTGGAAAATCGAAACTCCAGGCAACACACTTCAAAGAACCTATCAGACATAATACTTCACTTGAAAACCGAAACTCCAGTCAACACTGGTACGGTATTTTTAATTGACGTCCCAATGGAATAACACAACGGGATCAACCCCCGAAGATCCGACCAGCCAACACTGGAAAGATCGCACGTGTGCCGCCAATTCAAAGGCCACAAAAACAATGACACAAAAAATGAAAGGGCCTCACCAGTTTATTTTCATCTTCTCCCCTTAGGATTCTCAGTTTCGAGTCGTGTCGGGTCCATTGAGTCCTCACCCAGGTCTCTCCATCCGCTAATTGACGCTGTTATTTGGAACCGTTATTGAACTCAGTCAGCGCGAACCCAGCAGCGAGCTGGCAAGATCTGCTGTCAGAGGAGCCGCATGGGAAGAGACAGGTTGCAGTGTGGAAGCCATCGGCTCAATTCCCCGTGTTTTGACGCTGAAAGGGATTCTTGTATGAAAGGCACATGCATGGGGGTTTCTACGAGACTCATCGGGTAGGGGAGGTTTCCAGGGAGGGGGGAGCGCCGGACTTTCGTTCGTTCTCGGTTTGCCTCGGCTCACCAAACAGAAGAAACGATAGGAGAAAGCGGCTCCGAGAGTTCCCATTGGTCGGACCGGCTCACGTGACACAGCTGGCGTTCTTCTGTGCCGGGGGAGGTAAATATTATTTGCCTTTGCGGAGTGTGTAGGAAAACAGGGTTTTGAAATATCGGGGGAGATTTTTAATAAAACTTTTCCCGAAACAAGGAGCGAGGGAAATTATCGAAAGAGCCTACTCGGGAAATAAAGGAATGGCAGAGGTGGTTATCTGGGTGTCTCCATTAGCAGATAAATCGTCATTAGAAGAAAACAGGCCTTGATTTGCAAAATTGGTCACATCTGGATGGACAAGATATCGTCAAAAAGGAGGGTTAATTTAAATGAGGAAAACGTCTTTTCAAACAAGAAGCGATTCAGGTTTTCCTTCAACTCAGTCAATTTACAAAGGAAACAAGCAACAAAATTTATGGCATTTCCCAGAATCACTAAGATTCTTTGGCTTTCTATGGCAAGAAGGGCCCAAATCTGGCCAAGCAATGTTTTTTTAGTCAATTAAAAAAATGGACACACGCACACGAAGAAAGTTTTACTGACAAAGAAGAGCGAAACACAACCAGGGTATGTTACAGGAATCGAACCTGCGCCACTTTCAACCAGGGCCGCCCATAAATTTCTCGGGCCCCCCGACAAAATTTTCGCGCGGGCCCCTAAGATCTTCTTTTTTGTGTAGGAAGTTTTTATTTTCCCAAGTATCCATATATTTACAAATACCTAACTTCAGAAATGTACAAGCGAACCCACAGTAAAGTAATAATGAACTGATAAGTAATTATGGAATTAAATATGTATGTGTTATACGCCTAAATCCCGAAGTGTGGCCACATAGCGATCGAGCAGAACTTCGATAAGGATAATGAAGTATAATCAGAAAACTATAATAAATATCTCTATAGAAAGATTATAACAAACCCATGCAAAAACATACCTTGGACGCTGAAGACTAGTCAAAACACTGAAAATTTGGCAGTACTAAGGAGGGAGCATTAAATCTTCTATTCGAATTAATGAATTTATCGATGCCGTCAAAAAAGGAAGCTCATTTTGCACGCTTGTTCATGTTCAATTGAAAATATTCTAAGATGATTCAAATTTTTCTTGGCCCAAAGTAAATCGTAAATGATTTTTGATTATAGATAGTTTAGTGAATCCATTCACCAGAAGCCACAGTGATGGGAAGAGAAAACAAAATTCTTAAAGCTATGTAAAGTTCTGGGAAAATAGATTGCAATTTTAATCTATAGATATCAATTAAAAGGAGAGTGGAAAACCTTTATTTTCTAACTTAGCTTAATGTGAAAAAGTAGCTTCGCGAAAGGTCTTGAACATTTGAATTTAATTAATGAGATTGTGGATTAAATCATCTGGATAGCTTTAAATTAATTTTTTAAGTGCGTTGTTGATCATTTGAATTATAATTTATTTTTAATATGGCTTCGAAAGTATAGCTTAGGTTTTTTCATTTGCTCATACCTTGATTCTAACTGAGAAACTTTTATTGATTTACTATATTAAAAACTGAACTTTTGAATTTTGTTTCTTCGGTTTCTAATACTTTAGACATTTCTCTTTCCAATTCAAAAGCTTCCTTTTTCGAAAAAAAAAGCTCCCTTTTCCGTCTTCTTTTCTTGGAGAATTCTGCATCTATATCCATAACAGAAGTTGTCTCTTTAGCACTTTATACAGGCCATTGTTTTCTTAAATCGTTATCTATTGTTTCAGTTAACGCTTTAATGTTTTTCATTTCGATATAAAGGGAGATAGATTATGATTAAAGGATTAAATTTCTTGTATTAATTTGCTCTAGTATGTCCTTCCAAATATTTAACTGAGTTAAAAAATTTCAAAATTTGAAAAATAATTGAGGAATCCATTTATTTTTCCGCCGTTTCCTCTTACGATAAACTATGGATTTTTTACATCTTGAAGGGTCTTTAAAACGTCATGTAGTTTTTCAGATATAGGTTTCACTGTCTCAATTCTTGCACTCCATCTTGTCTCACAAAGACAGTGTATAGACCTCCCATCAGTGTTTTAGAAGCAGTTCCCATCGCCGTGGGCTCGCACTAAAGAAATTGTAAAGCTGGTTTATAAAGTTGAAGAACGTGCTTACTATTTCATTGCTCCTTGTGGCATGTAAACCAACTAGTCGTTGTAGTAGACCGGAGAAATGTGAGACCATCATGACGGGGCCGTTTTAAAGACTTGAAAAAAAAATTCTGTTCGATATTTTTTTGTCAAATTCGGAAAATAACCCTAAAATGAGGCAGATAATTTCTTAAACAAACCTTGGGGCCGCGGGCCCCTTAAACGTCCGGGCCCCCCGACATTTGTCGGGTTTGTCCCCCCTTATGGGCGGCCCTGCTTTCAACTCGTAACCCAAATCGGAAGCAGAGGGAGTTGATTGGTGGAAGTAGCGTAACTGAACTTCTCAGAATCAGGGTTAATATTTTTATTTCTATTTGCAAATCGATCAGGTTTTTTAACATAGCTCTGGAAATTACGTTGGATTTCTTGAAAAAATAATAAAGTTCGATTTTTCAAAGAATGAGAGAATTATCAACTCAATGTGTGCCGTGATCAGTTCGAGTAATTTTTTCTCTCATCAAATGCCCTCTTATTCTGTCTAGTAAACATATTTCAATATAACAAAATTCGTGTAACTTACATTTTACCCGAATAAATCTACATTCAGTCCGAAATTTAAAAAATACTTGGCCAGAACAGAGCCAAAAATGCTCTAACACCTGAACAGAGAGAGTTTCAACTAAATTTTCTAGAATAACCAGACTACGTTTCACTTCCACACACATTGAAAGTTAAAGTAAACAGGTCTCGAAAATCCCAAAAAAGGTGATGCTGCTGCCATCTATTGACAAAACGCCGCCTGAAATGTTCTCGAAAATAGTTTTTGTAAAGTGCATCAAATAATTACAGTAGGATTATTAAATCTAAATTCATAAAGGTTATTTTAAAAAGTTTATGAATATTTTGGAATGAAATTAAATAAGAGAACATTTTGTCAAAAAAGTATCTAACCTTAATCATTTGTCCTTTTTTACGCAATTATCCAAATAAAGTAATGCGCTTTAGGAATGCGATAGTACAACGCTTACTGATAAAGTATTCATATTAAGATCTTATCAAAAAATGTATTAGTAAGACATGAGAAAAGTTTTTAGTTTATTTCTAAAGTTTTAGTTAGTTTATTAATTTGTCATTCATAACTTAAAGTTCTCAATAAATTGGAGTTATAGTGCAATAAAGATACATCTACTAACTACTGTTAATAAATGAATCGATATTTAATAATTTAAAAAGTTTTACAGGTATTTTCAAACTGGGTATAATTGCTAACTCTTTTTGTTTATCAAGTGTTATATACGTAGCCCTAAAGGATTCTAAATCATTCGTACAAAAGGATGTGCCAAAAACTCAAAACAATATTTTACTTGTAATATCTTCTTGATTACTGAAATTTCCCTCTCGATAAAGATCGGATGGATAGAAGAAAATTTCGCATTAACATGGGACTTTTGAAACATCCCCTAATTGAGACTTGAAATCCATCTAGAAGATCTATACGTCATAACATTAAAGTGTGATCATTTGATCGAAGCAATGAGTCAAAGAAAATGTATGCTATTTGAGGTTCAATTCCAAATAATTCGTGCAGTGAAATGAATGTTTTAGATTATATACGATAGGAAGTACTTCATTACGTCGCACTGGAGCAACACACTGGCGACGGATCAATCGTCTACGCCAACTTGAGAAAATTTGCAACAGATATAACGTACACCAGCCCGGTGTACACGAAAGGTCTTTGGCAGGGCCGAACTCTCCGATTGATTTTCTGATTAAAGTATGGCCAACATTTACGGATGTGCATTTGTAGCAGGGCTCAAAATAAGGAACCACGGAAAATTCCGTAAGCTTAAATCAGGCCTCGAAATATATTTTTTAATACAGGTGCACACGGTGCACCTAAGTTTTTAAATTAGGTGCACAGGTGCGGCTAGCGAAAAAAAATTAGGTGCACAATTTTATTTTCATGTGCACAGTGCACCTGTGCACCTGGGTATTTCGAGCCCTGGCTTAAATCAACGGTTCTCACGGCAAGTTTGTTTCAAATACCATCGATTAAAAAGAAAAAACTATGTGCCTTAATGAGGAGAAGTGCGGATTTCAGATTTGAAGGCTGATCGAGCAGTTCAATAAAGGTTTCGTGCATGGGACCTTGCTTTTAGTTATGAAACAATTTTCTCTAGCCTAATTATTGACTGATGCCTTCGGAAACTTGATGATAAGGAAAGAAACGTGATTATTTGTTTGTTTTTTATCTCGAATGTATTTTAGGGTTTTATTTGTAATTGCAGAAAGCTTACAAGTCAAGTATTTTTTTCTTCTTCTCATAGCCATTATTTATTCAATTGTTTTAAAGTTTAGCGAAACCTTGCAACTGCAATTTACCTTTATTACGGAAATTTTAGACTTTGCCATGAGCTGAATAGTTTTTGCTGCAATCTTATAAAAGCTCACAGCAATATTTGCTGCCAGCGTCAAAATCTTATTTCGAGCTCTGATTTGTAGAAATATTATTCAGGAATATTATTATGCAGAAAAGAGATTTTCCAGATTAAATTGTATTTTGTGATGATTTATGGGGAAATTTTACTATTTATGTGTACTTTTTATTTATTTATCCAAGAATTTCAACGCAGTTCAAACATCAAATATAGGTTTTTTTTTCAAGAAATAATTTTCCAATCCTGCAAAATAAAAATGTTCAACAAAATTCATTTTCTACTCATTTAAATTCAAATGTTTTGATTTCACAATACAACGATATTCCTTGGATAAATTTACCAATACCTTACCTTTCAATAAGTGCATTCGTTGTAAACCAGCAAAAATATATTCGAATGAAATTCCAAACTGAGGAATGAAACATTTTAAAATTTTAATTCAACTCACCAATCAGGGGTTGACCTCTACATTATAGAGAAATGAGCTTGTTTCCAATTTTTCCCCCTTCTACTTATGTTAAGCGATAGCCTTGGTCAGTGGGTTTGCTCACTACTTTCAACCTGCGAGTAGTAGGGGTAGTGGTTTCATTCCTCATGGGATGTGTTTCTCTCTTTGTCGATAAAACTTTCCTCGTGTGTGTTTGTTCATTTACTTGACGTTGCCTATCCCTTGGCGTAGCTTGCGGCAAATATGGCCCTTGCACCATGCAACTCAGCAAACCAGCTTACGAAAGAAAGCCACTGTTTCTCAAAATAAACAACCATCTGAGGAGTTCACACGCATAATTCCACCCTAAACCTGCAGTCTACCTCGCGTAACCTTTTTAAAAAAGAGAGAGTAGAATAATTCCAAAGGATTCTATTCTAAGAAAAGGAGCTGTTGACTAATATGCATTCTATTCTAAGAAATGAAGCTGTTGAGTAGTAGGGATTCTATTCTAAGGAAAGAAGCGAAATAATCTAAACAAAGGTTTCTATTCTAAGCAAAGAGGATAGGGAGAGAGACTAGCAGATTATTTCCTAATGATTCATTTTTAAGGAAAAGAGAAGTATAATAATTCCAATGGATTCTATTCTAAGAAAAGAAGCGATATAACCTTAACAAAAGGAATTCTATTCTAAGGGAAAGGGGATAGAGAAAGAGAGATAGAGAGAAACTAACAGAATATTTCCTAAGGATACATTTTTAAGGCTATGGTAATTGTAATTTTTAATTAACGTCGTACTAGAGCAACACAACGGGCTATTGACAACGGTCCGGGATCAATCCCTTAAGGGAAAGATCCGAGGACAATACCTCGTAATTTTGAACCACGGTCAGATTACGAAGCAGCACCTGAGCTACATTTTTAAGGAAAAGAGCTATATAATAATTACAAAGGATTCTATTCTGAGGAAATGAGTTGTTGAGTAATATGGATTCTATTCTAAGGAAAGAACGATATAACCTTAACAAAAGGATTCTATTCTAAGGAAAGGGGATAGAGAAAGACTAACAGAATATTTCCTAAGGATTCATTTTCAAGGAAAAGAGCTGTAGAATAATTACAAAGTTTTCTATTCTAATGAAAGGAGCTGTTCAGTAACAGGGATTCTATTCTAAGGAAAGAAGCGGCATAATCTTAACCAAAGGATTCTATTCTAAGAAAAGGAGCAGTAGAATAATTCCAACGGTTTCTATTCAAAGGAAAGGAGCAATATAATCTTACTAGAGGATTCTATTCTAAGGAAACGAGCAATATAATATTACTAGAGGATTCTATTCTAAGGAAAGTAGCAATCTAATCTTACTAGAGGATTATAATCTAAGCAAAGGAGCAATATAATTTTACTAGAGGATTCTATTCTAAGGAAAAACTATAACAGAATCTTTACTAGGGATTCATTTCCAGTGAAATACGCAGTAGTACAATTAAAACGGATTCTATTCTTATCATAGGAGCAGGAATAGTTCCAAAGGATTCTATTCTAAGAAAAATAGCGGTAGTATAATTACAAAGGATTGTATTCTAAGGAAAGGAGTAATGCAATCTTTCAAAAGGATTCTATTCCATGGAAAGGAGTGATGGAATAGAGTAACTAAATGTTTCAAATGTGTTTTATTCTAAAGAAAGAACGTTAGAATCTTTGTTAAGGTTGAAGAACCCATGAATTCTCTTCCCCAACAGGCGTGGTTGTTTAGTTAGCAGGTGTGTTGTGGGGATGAAAAGAACACCACACTGCTGGGAAATCTCGTGGCGTTCAGAGAGTTAATGAGGCATTAAGTCTGGACTAATAATTATTTTCTTAACTTTATGTCCAAGGAGTAACTGACTCTTTTTTTGCAGATAAATACATATCACGTGCTGCCCAACAAAACATTTTTGTTACGGAATCTGAAGAGGAATCGCACAGATGAAAGGAAACTAAAAATTAACATAAAAATTCTTTCTCGAAAAGTACCGAAACTCATTGAAATTCTGCACCCGGCTTCCACAGACTGCTTTGATTATATATGTTGGAGTACATCTGGCCTTAGTAAAAGAAACTTTTTCCAAGACCCGTGTTTTGATAAGAGCTATCGTGAATTTCTTAACTTCTTCCCAAAGGTACGTTCTGTGAACTGGAATCGCTTAACGCTTATCTTTCCATTAGCTTGAGTGGAAAGACTTTCAGGCCCTACCTAAAACTTTTATCTTGAGCGAAAAGTTCATTTTATTTAGAATGCTAAACACAAATTATAATTTTGAACTTGGATATTTCTTATCTAAATTTTTTTATCACAAAACTGTTTGGTACTTTTCACTTAGAGTGTGTCCAATATAAATCGGTATTCTAGAAGGGATAGAGGTTTAGGTTGGTCTGAAAAACCAAAAACTATTCCTGTGGTTCTATGGTTGTTTTAGGAGACAGACTGGTTTTCGATGTCGTGCTATAAAGCTATTATGGCGTACTATATTGTATAAGCACAGTAACGTTTCCTGTGCGAAAAATAACGAAAATACAATTTAAATAACCAGTAGCTATGCAAGAAACTTCCAAGAGGAGTAAATGCCTTATTCCGCTTGCACGATAATATGGTAGGTCTCAGTCTAGTTAGCCCTCCTTTAGTGAAATATGGCCGTAGATCGACAAACCAAATCACGAATGATAAAATCGAAATTCCATAATTTTCGTAAGTTTTCAGATTTATCTAGTAAATTCGACGAATTAAAATTACAGTGGTGTAAGTCCCTTTTTCTTTGTTTTCCAGAAATTAACATAACGCAAAAGGTACTGTAATAAATTCAGGAACAAAAATGTTGTAATGTTATCACTGTGGGGGAATGCATGTTTTAAATGAAGCTCTAACATACTTCACGTTTTATATTAACATATTGTCTTACCTAGATCTGATTTCTGTGTCTAAGTCATTTTTTGAAAACGTGACTTACACTATCGCAACTTTAACCCGTCGAATTGTATGGTAAAAACTCCACACTGCGTAAAAACTTGAACAATTTTGCTACTTGTGTTCAGGTCAATACTTCTCAAAAGAAAAAAAAAATTAAAAAATGTATCCATTTTAGTGAAATCTCTGGAGTGATTACACTTTACCCATTTCGTCTTTGGAGGACTTCTAATCTTACTAAATTATTGATAAAAATAATAAGCGCTATTTTAGTAAAATGTTTAGAAGATGGACATGAAAACGAAACTAAATACGAGGTTCTGTATGCTTCGTTATCCGTAGAAACGTACCATTTTTACCTTATTCTTTGGAATTATATCTTCTGTCAGTCAGCAATGAATTTAAAATGAAAATCATTTATTCTGTCAACGTATAATTACAAATTTTGCTTCGATTTGTGTGAAGTTCTGAGCCTTCCAGAACCCCCCAACACGACCCTATAGATGCAACACTGTGTGTGTAATCGCACTTTATATTTCCTTTTGAAATTTTGCAAATTATTCTTTAAAAATAAATTAGGTTGCAATCACTTTTTGTTTTCAATTCCAGTACACCTTCCAATCTTTCTGTTTTTCTTCTCATCTCATGAACCTCCTACGACTGGGACAGTGTCACTGAAGTAATGTAAGATAAAAACAAATGCAATTAATGAAAAAGTTTTTTTTTTTTTTTGAGTAGTAAGAGTCATTTTCTGTTTGAATACGGTGAAATGTTATGGCCTTTTGCGTCAAAATATGAAGAATTATTTAACTTTAGGAAATTAAACGAAACTCACTCATTGAAAGGTGCTGCCATCTATTGTTGTTAAGACAAAAAAGAAACTAAATCAGTTTTATTGAAGATAATCTTTTATAATTTCTTTTTTTTTATATAGTAAGGTAGAGAATTTTTTCGGAATTAATATACAAACCATGGTTTATTTATACCGATACTGCGGTCCCCAGTACCAGGTCTTATGGATCCTCTTTAATTACAAACACGTATCTCAAGTACTTAATTTTAAATTGACCAAGGATATGATTTTTCTTCCATTATTTTACACTTAACGCGCAGCTTTATTTTCTAAATAATTGAGACGAGTAAAAATTGAAAATATTAAGAAGTTAATTTTCTTTTCATTTACAATCACATATTTAAAAATACTTTCATGCAAATATATGCTGTAAAATGTTTGATATTCTGCTCACAAAAAATGACATATTGCTATGACTCTTTTTTGTAATTTTTTTTTATTACGTCAAGGAATGGGTCGTATTGACCCTTCGTGCAGCCCAATATAAACTTGCCTTTGAAATATAGTTGTCAAGAGGTAGAACATTAAAATTTGAGTTGGACACAGTAGCACAATATCATTGGATAAGGTATAAGTCTATGGTACCCTAAAGTAACCATACTTCAAAAAAAGATTCTTTTTTCATTAATACGGGATTATGTTACGCAACTTCAAGAATGATATTAACTAAAGAGTATCCCCGTTAGATGATACAGATTGACCGTAACAAATTGAGGTATGGTAAGGTAATTTTAATTAACGTCGTACTAGAGCAACACAAATTTAAACATTCACAGTTTTGAAACGAGATCGAAAGGCGTATGTTTACTTTAAAGTTTCTGACAGATTGAACGGGCTGCCATCTATCGTTGACAAGAGAAACTCATCTATTTATATCGATTTGTGTCGCCATCTATGCTATATGAGATTAACTAATTAATCCTGATAGTTACTATTGACATAAGTATTTCTTTTGTCCCCATAAAATATCACTTCACGCATGTTGAGAAACAGTGCTTTGTTACATTTCTTCGAGTGTATCTGAGAGAAAGTAAGAAAAAAAAAATATTGAATTAAAAAATGTAAAGAAACCTTGACAAATGAATATACACTCATGTCCATAAATTAAGGATAGTTCAGAATCACAAGGAAATCGAACTCTAAAGTAAGAATTTCACCTGTAGGATTATTGCACACATCTTCAAGAATAATATCCAAATTACAGGAAGCCATCAGATGACGCCGATAGTACGTCACAATAACGAGAGTGTAAGAGAGGTGTAAAAAAGGAATAGCAAAGAAGTAAAATTGTTCACAAGCGCTCTGTAAGAATCTCAATACCAGAACCGAATAGTTATGGCACAGAGGACGTATGTCGATGATTTTTTAGGTGGTAGAATTATCGGCCGCCTGGAATGTGTGCGTACTCAGACGGAAGTTTCAGTGGAACTTGGAATCGCCCAAAGTGTCATCTCTAGGCTTTGGCAACGATTCCAAAATGATGGAAATATCAGTAGACGTTACAGTACAGGTCTCCCCCGAGTTACAACGCCGAATGACGACCGGTATTTGGTAGTAACTGCAAAAAGAAGCAGACGGAGCACAACATCCGACCTTTCTCGTCAGCTATCTTCAGCCACTGGTACGACAGTTTCAAGGCAAATCGTTTACAGTCGTTTGAGACATGTTGGTCGATATGCTCGCAGGCCTGTAAGATGTGTTCCGCTCACGGCAACTCACTGTCGCCAGCGGTTAGCCTAGAGTAGAGAATATGCAATGTGACATCGTCACAGTGGGCTTGTGTGATGTTTTCCGACGAGTCCAGGTTTAGCCTGCAGTCTGATTCACAGCGGACGTTTATATGGAGAACGTCAGGTACCCGTTACCACCAAGACAGCATCATTGAACGACACCGTTACGGTGTTGCAGGTTTGCTCATTTGGGGCAGAATTATACTGGGCTCCAGAACAGATCTACATGTTCAAATCGGAACCATGAGAGACGAAATTTATCGGGACATCATTCTGGAACAACATGTACGTATGTTTAGGGGTGCCATGGGCGCAGAATTTGTGTTTATGGATGACAACGCCCGTCCTCAAGTGCAAACATTGTAAACGAATGCCTTGAATCTGAGGATATCACACGTATGGAATGGCGAGCATTCTTACCTGACTTGAATCCAATAGAGCGTGTGTGGGACATGCTGGTCGACGAGTTGCAGCCCGTCAACCACCTCCTACATGTGTACCGGAACTTCGGAGAGCATTGCTTGCTGAGTGGAGTGATCTTCCCCAAGATCAGCTCGATAATTTGTTCCTCAGCATGCCTAGGCGTTGTACGGACTGTATTTCATCGTCTGGGAAACATAAAATATTTTTACCATCATACCAACCTTGTTATGTTAACTTTTTGTAAGGTCGATATTTTTTGTAATTGCTCCAGTGAGCACAAATCGTAGTTTTTATGAATGGTATCATACATACACCATCTTTTTTGTTCTTTATCTTTAGTTTAATAAATGGGCTTTATGAATAAGTCACGTTTGTTTTGTTTCTGAACCTTTATTTGCCGGAGCTGGCATTATCCTTAATTTATGGTCATGAGTGTAGTTCTTGAAATACGAATTTTGTGTTAGATATACAAAGGCTACATTTTATTTGAATTTCAATCCTGATTTCATAGCTATATTAGATTCTGAAAGAGCTTTGATAGAGGTGAACTCTAAAATTGAAATGAAGAAAATTTTTCTCTGAGCGTTTTAAGTTTCATAACCTTGCTTGATTATTGAATCAGGGGATAGAGTGTGAGGTTTGAAAAGAAAAGAAATTTCACCCCGTGCAATAATTGCGTCTACTTTGTCAGTCCCGCCAAAAAAACATCCTGGGTTTGCGCTTGCACAAAAGACCAGAGGTTTGGACGCAGGAGACTCTGGCACGCCCCAAAATGTTCTTGAATGTTTTGAAATTACTTTAATCGATGTTAATCAAAATGTCCGTTAAGTAAAGCAATAGAAAAAAACCTTGGTCTTGACTGTAAATTGTCAAATATGTAAGCGAAAGGTTCATTTATTAATCTAATGATTTGATCGATATCTGAAGCAGTTGTGAGCAAACCGTGGGTCGCGACCCCTCTGGAGGTCGTGTGAAAATTTTTGTGGCTTCCCATATTCAAAGAAATTTAGTTGACAAAAAAATATAAGGCTTTTCTTCAACAAGTATCAGGCACCAGTAAAATTTTGTGAAATGAGATAATATTATTTACATAAAAATAACTATATTTTTTTACGGAAACAATTGTCTATTTTTGTTTATAATACCTATACTTCGGCAACTGGCAAGTGAACAGACATAGTGATAAAAGACAATTGTGCATTTCATATGCCCTTCACCTGCTCTCTGATGCGATTCATTTGCAACATAGGTCGGTCTGACGTTTAACAGTGGCCATCGTTGCTACCGTTACTTTGTACTTTTTTTTATCCATCTCTTATATTATAAAAGGAAGTGTTTGTCTGTTTGTTGCACGCAAAGTCCTGACGAATCTATGGCGCTTACAGTAATGGGATTTAGCACACAGGTAGTCCAAATTTTTTTGCAATTTTAGGGTCGCGGCGAATTTTAAAATTTAATCTAGAACATTTTAAAATGAATTTAATGAAATTTTATAATTATTGCTTTCTTTAGAATGGCAACAGCTAAAGATATGACAGATTATAAATTTATTTTTTCTGTTTCCGTTTTCATTTTGCGCAGAGGAATAATTTTCCAGCAGAGGTTAAAAAAAGCTCAACTTTAGTTATGTAGTTCTTTAGATTTTATGATTTATTTATTTCCTGCAAAATATCCCTTGACTTGGGTAATTACTTGGTGGTATATGTATATTTCGACCAACTTTCTTTAAATCTCTGGTTTGATACAGAATAGTGTGTAGATTGCTGTATCATAAAAATAAATAAAATATACAAATCAAAATAATTTTTAAGTGTGTAATTTCTTATTTTAAAATAAAAAGTAAATTACAAAAAATACATTTAAAATTAGATGGGTTACGTTAATTTAAAACGGGTATTCATACGTTCTAGCTCAAATATATTTAAAAATTTTGGTATCGCTTTTCATTGCAAGACGATTAAAATCAATTACATTTCATTTTCTTTTTTCATTGTGTGTTATTGAAAGCTGTACTCTTACAGTCAAGTAACTACATCTATCATTCTAAATAGATACGTGCTTTACATTTAAGAACAGAATATCTGAATTTAAAATAGTACCATAAGGGTTCGATTTAAAGCTGCATGTCTGTTGGAGAAAAGGGTATTTTAAACAAGACATTGTTGATATTGGAATAATATCACAGTTAGTAATTTTGAAATATTGAAACTTTTTGTCTTAAGTGACAGAAAGTCGAAGTTGTTTACTCTACATATTGAAGCTGTTCTTACCCAACTTAGATACATATGAATCACTCGCTGACCTTCAATCATCTGTTTATTAAAATATTGTTATAGATTGAGTTTAATTTGTCTACTCTGATATTTATTTTTATGACAAACACCGTTATTCCACATGCCACTGATTGAAAATTTCAGGGAAAAAGTGCTTTTGCTTCAAATTAAATTAGTCACGAATGCCGTAAACTTTAAGCCTCCTTGGGGACAAATAGACCGCGGGTTAATATGTAGCATATTATACCTACAGGGTTCTAAAATATAAGTGTATCAAATGTGTGTATTGGTCAAACGGTGTAGATTTGTATAGAGAACATACAAACGCCAACTTTGCATTATATATCTAAAAGAAGTTCCTTCATTCCATCTGCCGCTGAATGGAATTTTCAAGAAAAATTGCGTTTGCTTCAAACTAAATTAGTCACGAATGCAGTAACAATTTAATTTACCATCCTCTCATATTGATAATGAAATTCGAAAATATCGCATGCTAGATGCAGGAATGGCACAAGTAAAACATTAATAGGAAAACTAAGTGCAAGACTATCCGCCAAAATTCGCCATTTGTACTGAAAATGAATGCACGGGAATATTCGTAGTCACTCGAAAACTCAAAATCATCTTCTGTAGAAGTCACTTTATAAAATTAAACTTTCAGCAAAAGTGCGACGAATATGAAAGGGATTGTATGGATGTATACAACATATATGCATATTTGCTTCCGAAGTAAATTGAAGAAGCGATGGAGAAGTTAAAAATGGATATTAAAATTTTTTTCCCGCATATTTAAATGATGCTAACATTTGTTTATGAAAAAGAATTGTGATAACTTTTCAATCAACATATTATTAATTCAACCAGAGCAAAGCCGGGTATTTCTGCTAGTTTGTTTATATACTGGTTTTGTAATTGTAAGTAAAATTTGCAATCGGGTATATGCTGTACCGTATCGACGAAAAAGTAAAACCATTTCCTGGTTAAAATAGCTTTATTAACAGTTAAACTTTTTACAGAATTTGTACAGCTACAGTTTTATAATTAAAGACGATATCCATCACCGATACAATACAGCCTCCTGAAGATAAAAAGTTTCACAAATCGTATGCGGCTAGAAAAAGCCTCTGTTCCCAAAGTGTCTCTTCCCAGCTCGCCTCCTCCAGTCGTCACTTCCGCAGTCAGACCAGGGGGTGGACTTGGTGAACGATTCCCGTTGTGAGCTCCCACGATTCTGGATAATGATTCTGGATGCTCTCTCGGTGATACAGACTTCTTTGCTCCAGGAAAACTTTTCTGCAGATCTCGATCGAAGAAAAGTCCCGAAAGGAGAATGAAAAGTAATGAGTATAAGTGCTCACACAAAGGGGCCAGTACCGACTTACCAGACTGAATCAGTGCATCACCAAATTCAGGGTACTAACACCATTTTTACACAACAAAATTGAATGAAAGAAATCATACAAATAATATTAAACCAAAAATAAAAGATACCTTAGTTTACAAGAGATTATTTTTTAATTGCATTTACTTAAGAGTGTGTGTGCTAGGTGAGTAACCATGAAGGGGAAAGGCTTCACTCATGACAGTTTCCCTATGGTAAGAATCAACGAGCGTTTTCAATTCTAAAACCCCTGCATACTCCGAGTTTGATAGTTTTTTCTTGTGTCTGCGGAACTGCTTTTTGGCAGTCGCCTTGTTTTTCTGATTCGATTCATTTTCAATCTGTACAACGAATTTCTTATGTCCTGTTGGGACCATGGGCACAAATTGCCCGTAGGGACTTGCTTCTCTAGTCCTAGGCTGAGGACAAGAGAATAGCAATACACGGATGTGTAGATAGTAAGGTAAATAAGGTATAGCTCGGAAGATAATGTGCGGTACGTTTCTGTAAGGACCTACAGTTGTGAGTAGTGTAACAAGTGTCTGAACTCCCTTAGGTAAAGGTGGAGCGACAGGCAATCCCAAGTTAGTTTGTGCTGCAACAAAATGTAAGACATGACCAGTCAAAATTCCTCGTCCGTTGCTGCCTTTTGGAATCGTTGATGGATCAGTTTCATCTGCATCTTCAATTTCTGAAAAGGACTCAACGGAGTTTTCGGTCAATTCAATTTCCCATGACAATTCCATGCAACCATTTCCCCCAGAACCTTTTTATCGTACCATGTCTTATTCTTCTTCTGTGATTCCTCTACCTTGGTCACAGCTAGTTCTTGACAATGTTTCAAACTGCTCATCAACGAAAAGATGTACTCGGTCACTGGATTTTCCCGATCATCTCCTTGGTCCAACCACTGTTCGAACAACAACGTCAACAGAGTTCTTAAGTTCTTACCATGAACTAACTCAGAAGACGTGAACCCAGTACTTTCGTGGGTCACTGTTCTCAAGTCGATTAGAGCAGGATAGAGTGTTTGCTCCCATTCTGATCCAGCTTCAAGACATAGGACTCGTAAAATTCTTTTGACGGTCTCGTGAGTTAGCTCGCTTATGAATTAAGTTCCCCGATCAAGTTGCAATTCCTTCGGAAATCCCATCCGACTAAAAATCTGCAGGAGTGCTTCCGCAATAGAAGTTGAAGTGATATTCTCAACGAGAACAACATCAGGGTATTCGGAAGATAGACACATAGCAGTTATCCGAAACCTTTTCCCCCCTGGAATATCAGGAAGTGGTCCGCATGCATCAACGTTGATCTTTGAAAAAATCTCTTGAACAACAGGAACCAACTTCATCGGAGCCTTCTTTTTTATCATTCGGTTCTCCAATTATCTGGCATTTGTCACAACTTCGTACAAAGTTTTCTTCTTCCTTGAAGCAATGAGCCAAAATAAATGCCTTGCAAGAATGTCCTTTGTTTTGGTCATTCCTAAATGTCCTGAAGTACCTTCATGGCACAACGACATCAGTTTTCCACGATATTGAGTTGGAATCATTAGCAAAATGTTTTCTTTTCCCAATTTAGCAATTTTCTTTTTCACCAGAAGACCATTTGAGAGTGTTTCGTATTCACCCGTGGTCTTGTCAGTACCCTGACTCAGTACTTTCTCCATCAGAGGTTTCAAATTTTCGCATTCCTTTAGCCTTTCAACGAACGTTTGGGAATCAATTTTCAGAAGTTCAAGTCTTTCCCAAGACTCCATCTCATTCGTCGGAAAAGAAAACAAATCGTCTTCGTCGATATCGATCTCAGCTTCAAATTCTGGAACTGAATTTACTTCTTCCCTCTCTTCTTCCTCTTGTTGAGCCATTCGTCTTTGAGAACGTATTTCTATGGCATTCACCTGATATGGCATATCATTCACCTTCATTTTTTCCAGAAGTGTAGCCGTTCCATTCCCCAACAAATATCTTCCATTGTCTGAAGGACTACAAACAACTGCGGCTTTTGTTATTATATGCCCGACTTTTCCTTGTAGCTCCACCTCTGCTAAAGGCAAACAGACTGGAGTATTGTCAACGGCTTGAATAACCCACATATTCTCGCCTGTCAGCATCTCTGGACGAATGAGGTTCCGGGCAACAAGGTCGGTTGTGGAACCCGTGTCTTTAGGAAATTTCATAGGAACTCCATTTACCCATCCTTCCCAAGTATGTGGTCTCATCAGGTCCTGTTCGGTACTACTGACAATTCTATTTATTTGCGCTGAAGTTTCGGATCTTTTATTCAATTTAGGGCAGTTCGATTTAATATGGTCAAAATCATGACATTCATAGCATTGGATTCTTGACAGTCTCTCAAAAGCAGTAGACGAAGATGTTACTCTCTGTGAATCAGTACGTTCTTCTTTAACTTCCTTCGGATTTTCTTGATTTTTATCTCCAATTTGAACTGTGCCTTAAAACTTCAAAATTTCTAGGTTTCCAAAATTTTTCTTCGTAAAGCTTCTCACGGTTTCATACTCATCCATTTTTTGAGCAAATTCTTGGAAGACGTCATCTTACTCCATTCATCGATGAAATGCTCTCGGCATTCTGCTGGTACTCTTCTTTTAGCTTGATTAGTAACCATCAGATCAACCAATTTGTTAAATGTGGTTATTTCTAACCCAGCTATCCATTCCTCAAAATAGTTTTGGAGTTCATCAACAAATTCTTCCCATGTCTTGTCGTTCTGTTTTTGATTTTGGACGAACATCTGTCTGAATTTCTCTGGACTCAGTTTATATTTCTTTAAAAGAATTTTATTATATGCAAATAATCTTCTGCCTTCTCTTCTGGTTCCCTTGCTATAATTTGGGATACCTCATTTGGCAAGAGGCTAATCAAATGGGAAACCCATTCGGCTTCGTCGAGTTTAATGCGACGAACTTGCCTCTCGAACATCACAAAATAAAGTGAAATATCGCCTTCCTTAGTATCAAATTTTTGCATAAGATGATGCAGTTCTAGTTTTCTCCTTGGCGGATGTACTTCTGTTGAATTATGAGGAATAACTCCCTTTTCAATACGCAGTTTTTCGAGTTCAAACGCCCTTTCTTCTTTCCGAAGTTTTTCTTTCTCTTCTTTCTCCTCCTTGTTAAGCCGTTCGGTTTTAATCGCTTCTAGAAGTGATTTAACGAATTCTTCGTCGTAATCTTTAGATGTGATGATTTCTGTTTTCATCTTTGCAATAGTAGAATTCGACTCCATTTGCAAACCGAACTTCTCAGTTAGAACAACAATATCCTGATTTTTTTGCTTGCGCAATATAAGCCATGATTTCAATAGCGAAAACAATAGTCGATTATAAAATAACACAGAATCCACAATCTTACAGCACACAAAATAGAATACACAAAACACTTAAAATCAGTTATTAAATAATACTATGATTAACTCAGGTAAAACAAATCAATTTGAGTCAGAATAAGGAACCAATTATATTTCATTAACTTTCACAGTAATTTGTTATATATTCTTTTTAAAGGAAGTAATTAAATTCTATACTTGCTCAAATAAATTACCAAATGATAATAACACATTCAAATGATAATTAAACATAAAATTTGATAATATCGTATTTTAAAAGCCCTTCCGTATTCCTATGTAACGACAACTATTCAGTGCAATACCCCTACACTAAAACAAAACTAGAATTTTTCAAAAATGATCGACAAAAATTTCAAACTAAATAAATCAAAATTGATTTCACCAATGATAACAATTTAAAAAAATGATTCGTGTATTAGAAACATAAACCTTTTAAGTATAATACACACAACTTGTTATCAAAATATCCTTCTAATCTGATCATTACACAATGATATATCAATTTTTCTAAAATAATAATATGTGATAAAACAACCACACACACAAAAATCAGAACTGATGTTATATCTACGTCACAATGACTTAAATGCGAGTCAGGATTGACTTAAAACAAACCAAAATTTGAAACAACATGCTTCAAAACACACTCAAGTCTGGCGACTTTTACAATGAAAATGGAAACTAAACAAATTTCCAACTAAACAAGTCAGGTTGACTACAAACTAAAACTTGAAACAGGTTGTTTCAAAACACAAAGTCTGGCGACTTCTAAATAAAAATAGAAATAGGAAGCTTCAAAGCAAAACAAGTCAGGCTGACTTAAACTAAAACTTGAAACAGGATGTTTCAAAACACAGAAAACTCTGTAACAAATGCATTTTCGGTGTGCACCGATTCTTACATTTACAACGAAATTCTGGTAAGTTGGCACTTACCCTTTTATAACAGCCACTCCTCAGACGCGCTGGCGGTCGTCAATCACAGGTTCCCCACGAGCATTCCAGAAGACGCTGGCGGTCTTATCTCTTCAACTGTAGCTAAAAAATGTAACGCAGATTTGGCATTCTCATAAGCTGCCACCACTCAGGCAGGTCTGTACCGTATCGACGAAAAAGTAAAACCACTTCCTGGTTAAAATAGTTATATTAAGAATTAAACTTTTTACAGAAATTTTTACAGCTACAGTTTTATAATTAAAGACGACATCCATCACCGATACAATACAGACTCCTAAAGATAAAAAGTTTCACAAATCGTCTGCGGCTAGAAAAAAACCTCTGTTCCCAAAGTGTCTCTTCCCAGCCCGCCTCCTCCAGTCGTCACTTCCGAAGTCAGACCAGGGGGTGGACTTGGTGAACGATTCCCGTTGTGAGCTCCCACGATTCTGGATAATGATTTTGGATGCTCTCACGATGGTAAAATGCATAACATATTTTTAAGCATAGGACAGTTCCGTAGCATGCTCGGAGGGCAAAAATATAAACAATTATTTAAAAAATCAATATAAATATTGAAATGTTTATAAAAAAAACTGTTCTTTTCTAAAATATTTTGAATGTAATTAATTTTCATCCGTTTGTTCGAAAATTAACTACATTCAAATGATATTACGCTACCAAGGTAGTTACTATTTTAAAACATGTAAGGAAACACTTAGTTCTGTTTTTGGATTACAGTATCACTATAATTAATTCTGTACTTGTTTTGTATATTTTTAAATTGACTTTAATATTTGTATGTTATGATTCACTGTAACCTCTGTGAACAATATAGATGTGTGCTCGACTGGCAACACCAGTTCAGGTAGTTACTTGCCACGATTACCATGTATAAATTTTTACTTGAGCGTTGGATTTTTTAGTTTAGGTAGCGAGCATGTGCAATGGTGTTGTTTATACATCATATAATATCGAACAAAAAGTACTGTCTAATAAAAAAATTGGAATATATCAAGAAGAGTTTATAAAATATGGATTTACATATTGCGTTTGTTATCGTCCAGTTTGTAACGTGCCTTGTTGTAAATGTTTTTAAAAAACAACAGTCATTTTTAGTTGCTAGCGTGTGGCAACCCGTGAATCAAAATCTTGGGACGATAATTTCGAACCATGAACCATGTAATTTCGTTCCAGGAATTTTTATGATGATGCGAATAATGTAGCTGCGAATAACCAATGTGCATGTACTTATAATGATATAATTAATTACTAGCAAAATACCCGACCTTACTGGGTTTGAATTGGTTTACTCTAGATTGAAGAGATGATTAAAATATATAATGACTTACGTTTTTCTTAGAATTAAATAATATTTTAACACCTTTCCCATTTTTATAAGACATTTTAAAGGGAGGCGGGTAGGGGTAGTCGAATTAAAATCACAATAGAGCAACACAACAAGCAATTTGTGATTTGAAACTTTTCAAGGGTAGGGGGGTAGGGGTAGTCGAATTAGAAGAGCCTTTTTAAGGGGAGGCGTGAAGGGGTAGTTCAATTAAAATCACAAAAGAGCAAAACAACTAGAATTTGTGTTTTGAACCTATTTAAGGGAAGACGGCTAGGGGTAGTCGAATTAAAATCGAAATAGAGTAACACAATAAGCAATTTATGTTTTGAGCCTTTTAAGTTGAGGCGTGAAGGGGTAGTCCAATTAAAAACACAAAAGAGCCACACCACTAAAATTTGTGTTCTGAGAATTTTTAAGGGTAGGCGGGTAGCAGTAGAAAAATGAAAGCACAATATAGCAACATAAAGGACTATTTGTGTTTTGAACCTTTTTAAGAGGAGGCGGGTAGGGGTAATCGAATTCAAATCACAATACAATACAACGGGCGACTTGTGTTTTGAGCCCTTTTAAGGGAAGGCGAGTAGGAGTAAACGAATTAAAATAACAATGAGTAACACAACAAAAAATTGTATTTTGAACCTTTTTAAGGGGGGAGGCGGGTAGAAGTAATAGAATTAAATTCACAAGAGTGTAACACAACAAAATATTTGTTTTTAAGCCTTTTTAGGGGGAGGCAGGTAGGGGTAGTTAGTCGAATGAAAAGACCATTACAACAATACAACGTGCTATTTCTGTTTGGTGCCTTTTTAAGGGGATGCGGGCAGAGGTAGTAGAATTAAAATCAAAATAGAGTAACACAACAAGCAATTTGTTTTCTGAGCCTTTTCAAGTGGAGGCGGGTAGGGGGTAGTCGAATAAAAATCACAATAAAACAATACAACAGGGCTATTTGTGTTTTGTGCATTTTTAAGGTGACGCGTGAAAAGGTAGTAGAATTAAAATCACAATAGAGTAACACAACAAGCAACTTGTTTTTTGAGCCTTTTTAAGGGGAGACGGGTAGGGGTAGTCGAATGAAAAAAAAATAGAGAAACACAACGGGCTATTTGTGTTTAGAGACTTTATAATTGGAAGCGTTAAGAGGTAGTCGAATTAAAAACACAAAACAACAATAACAACGTGCTATTTGTGTTTTAAGCCTTTTTAAGGGGAGACGGGTAGGGGTAGTCGAATTAAAATAACATTAGAGTAACACAAGAAGCAATTTGTTTCTTGAGCCTTATTAAGGGGAGGCGGGTAGGGGTAGTCGAATTAAAATAAAATTAGAGTAACACAAGAAGCAATTTGTTTTTTGAGCCTTTTTAAGTGGCGACGGGTAGGGGTAGTCGAATGAAAAAAAATAGAGAAACGCAACGGGCTATTTGTGTTTAGAGACTTTTTAATTGGAGGCGTTAAGAGGTAGTCGAATTAAAATCATAAAACAACAATACAACGTGCTATTTGTGTTTTGAGCCTTTTTAAGGGGAGACGTGTAGAGGTAGTCGAATTAAAATACATTAGAGTAACAGAAGAAGCAATTTGTTTCTTGAGCCTTTATAAGGGGAGGCGGGTGGGGGTAGTCGAATGAAAAATAAATAGAGAAACAGAACGGGCTATTTGTGTTTAGAGACTTTTTAATTGGAGGCGTTAAGAGGTAGTCGAATTAAAATAACATTAGAGTAACAAAAGAAGCAATTTGTTTCTTGAGCTTTTTTAAGGGGAGGCGGGTGGGGGTAGTCGAATGAAAAAAAAAGTAGAGAAACACAACGGGCTATTTGTGTTTAGAGACTTTTTAATTGGAGGCGTTAAGAGGTAATCGAATTAAAATCACAGAACAACAATACAACGTGCTATTTGTGTTTAGAGCCTTTTTAAGGGGAGACGGGTAGAGGTAGTCGAATTAAAATAACATGAGAGTAAAACAAAAAGCAATTTGTATTTTGAGCCTTATTAAGGGGAGGCGGGTAGGGGTACTCGAATGAAAAATATATAGAGAAACACAACGGGCTATTTGTGTTTAGAGACTTTTTAATTGGAGGCGTTAAGAGGTAGTCGAATTAAAATCACAAAACAACAATACAATGTGCTATTTGTGTTTTGAGTCTTTTTAAGGGGAGACGGGTAGGGGTAGTCGAATTAAAATAACAATAGAGTAACAGAAGAAGCAATTTGTTTCTTGAGCCTTTTTAAGGGGAGACGGGTAGAGGTAGTCGAATTAAAATAACATTAGAATAGCACAAAAAGCAATTAGTTTTTTGAGCCTTTTTAAGTGGAGGCGGGTAGGGATAGTCGAATTAAAAAACATTAGAGTAACACAAGAAGCAATTTGTTTTTTGAGCCTTTTTAAGGGTAGGCGGTTAAGGGTAGTCCAATGAAAATCACAATAGAGCTACACAACGGGCCAGTTGTGTTTGAATATTTTTATTCGGAGGCAGTAGTGGAAGTCGAATTAAAATCAGAGTAGAGTAACACAACAAGCAATTTGTTTTTTGAGCCTTTTTAAGGGGAGACGGGTAGGGGTAGTCGAATGAAAAAAAATAGAGAAACACAACGGGCTATTTGTTTTTACAGACTTTTTAATTGGAGGCGTTAAGAGGTAGTCGAATTAAAATCACAAAACAACAATACAACGTGCTATTTGTGTTTTGAGCCATTTTAAGGAGGGACGGGTTGGGGTAGTCGAATTAAAATAACATTAGAGTAACACAAGAAGCAATTTGTTTTTTGAGCCTCGGGATATTTGTGTTTAGAGACATTTTAAAAAGAGGCGGGAAGTGGTAAACGAATTAAAATCATAATAGAGTGATACAACAAGAATTTGTTTTTTGAGCCTTTTTAAAGGGAGGCGGGAAGGGGTAGTCGAATCAAAATCACAATAGAGTAACACAACAACGAATTTGCTTTTTGAGCCATTTTAAGGGGAGGCGCGTAAGGGTAGTCGAATGAAATCAGCAACAGGGAAACACAACAGGTTTTTGTGTTTTGAGTCTTTTTAAGGGGAGTCGGGAATGGGTTTCGAAAGAAAAGAACAATATAGCAACATAAAGGACTATTTGTGTTTTAAACCTTTTTAAGGGGAGGCGGTGAGTGGTAGTCGAATTGAAATCACAATTCAACAATACAACCGGTAATTTGTTTATTCAGTTTTTTTAAAGGGAGGCGGGTAGGGGTAAACAAAAGTTAAAATAACAATAGAGTAATACAACAAGGAATTTGTTTTTTGAGCCTTTTTAAGTGGAGACGGGTAGGGGTAATCGAATGAAAACAAAAATGGAAAACACAACGGGCTATTTGTGTATAGAGACTTTTTAAGGGGGGCGGGAAAGGGTAGTCGAATTAAAATCACAATACAACAATACAACGGGCTCTTTGTGTTTTGAGCCTTTTTAAGTCGAAGCGGGTAGGGGTCGTCGAATTAAAAGAACAATAGAGTATTACAAGAAGTAATTTGTGTTTTGAGCCTTTTTAAGGGAATGCGGGTAGGGATAGTCGAATGAAAACAAAAGTAGAGAAAAACAACGGGATATTTGTGTTTAGAGACTTTTTAATTGGAGGCAGCTAGGGTAGTCGAATTAAAATCACAAAACAACAATACAACGGGCTATTTGTGTTTTGAGCCTTTTTAAGGGGAGACGGGTAGGGGTAGTCGAATTAAAATCATAATAGAGAAACACAACGGACAATGTGTGTTTTGAGCCTTTTAAAGGGAGGCGGGTAGAGGTAGTCGAAAGAATATGACAATAGAGCAACACAAAAAGCAATTTTTGTTTTGAACCTTTTTAAGGGGAGGCGTATAGGGGCAGTCGAATTGAAATCACAATACAACAATACAACGGGCAATTTGTGTTTTGAGCCATTTTAAGGAGATGCTGGTAAGAGTAACGAATTAAAATAACAATAGAGTAACACAACAAAAAATTGCGTTTTGAGACTTTTAAGGGGAGGCGGGTAGGGGTAGTAGAATTAAAATCACAATTGAGCAACACAACAAGCAATTTGGTTTTTGAGCCTTTTGAAGGGGATGCGGGTAGGGTTAGTCGAATAAAAATCACAATAGAGAAACACAACGTACAATTTGTGTTTTAAGCCCTTTTAAAGGTAACGGGTTTGGGTAGTCGAATGAATATGACAATAGAGCAACACAATAAGCAATTTGTGTTTTGAACCTTTTTAAGGGGAGGCGGATAGGGGCAGTCGAATTGAAATCACAGTACAATAATACAACGGGCTATTTGTGTTTTAAGCCATTTTAAGGAGATGCGGGTAAGAGTAAACGAAAAAAATAACAATAGAGTAACACAACAAAAAATTGCGTTTTGAGACTTATTAAGGGAAGGCGGGTAGGGGTAGTAGAATTAAAATCACATTTGAGCAACACAACAAGCAATTTTTTTTTTGAGCCTTTTGAAGGGGATGCGGGTAGGTGTAGTCGAATAAAAATCACAATAGAGGAAAACACAACGTACAATTTGTATTTTAAGCCCTTTTAAAGGGAACGGGTTTGGGTAGTCGAATGAATATGACAATAGAGCAACACAATAAGCAATTTGTGTTTTGAACCTTTTTAAGGGGAGGCGGATAGGGGCAGTCGAATTGAAATCACAATACAACAATACAACGGGCTATTTGTGTTTTGAGCCATTTTAAGGAGATGCGGGTAAGAGTAAACGAATTAAAATAACAATAGAGTAACACAACAAAAAATTGCGTTTTTATACATTTAAGGGGAGGCGGGTAGGGGTAGTAGAATTAAAATCACAATTGAGCAACACAACAAGCAATTTGTTTTTTGAGCCTTTTGAAGGGGATACGGGTAGGTTTAGTCGAATAAAAATCACAATGGAGAAACACAACGTACAATTTGTGTTTTAAGCCCTTTTAAAGGGAACGGGTTTGGGTAGTCGAATTAATATGATAATAGAGCAACACAATAAGCAAGTTGTGTCTTGAGCCTTTTTAAGGGGAGGCGGGTAGGGGTAGTCGAATAAAAATTACAATAGAGGAACACAACGAACAATTTGTGTTTTAAGCCCTTTTAAGGGGAACGGGTTTGGGTAGTCGAATGAATATGACAATAGAGCAACACAATAAGCAAGTTGTGTTTTGAGCTTTTCTTAAGGGGAGGCAATAAGGGGTTTCGAAAGAAAAGCACAAAATAGAAACACCACTAAAATTTGTGTTCTGAGAATTTTTAAGGGTAGGCGGGTAGGAGTAGACGAATTAAAAGAACAATAGAGACCAAAAAATTGTGTTTAGAGTCTTTTTAAGGGGAGCCGGAAATGGGATTCGAAAGAAAAGAACAATAAAGGACAATTTGTGTTTTGAACCTTTTTAAGGGGAGGAGGGTAGGGGTAGTAGAAATAATATTACAATGGAATAACACAACAAGCAATTTGTTTTTTGCTTGTTGTTGCTAAAAAGGGGGAGAGGAGTATTGGTTCTCGAATGAAAATCACAATAGAACGGGCTATTTTTGTTTCGTGCCTTTTTAAGGTGTGTCGGGTAGGGGTAGTCGAATCAAAATCACAATACAACGGGCTAAATATAAAAAAAAAATACAATGATTTTTTTTTTGTTTCGTAACTTTTCAAGGGGATGCGGGAAGATGTAGTAGAATTAAAATCACAATAGAGTAACACAACAAGCAATTTGTATTTTGAGCCTTTTTAAATTGAGGCCGCTAGGGGTAAACGAATTAAAATCACAATAGAGTAACACATCAAGCAGTTTGTGTTTCAAGCCGTTTTAAGTGGAGTCGGGTAGGGGTAGTCGAATTAAAATAACTTTAGAGTAACACAAGAAACAATTTGTGTTTTGTGCCTTTGTAAGGGGAGGTGGGTAGGGGTAGTCGAATTAGAATAACAATAGAGAACGCAGCTAGCAATTTGTGTTATGATCCTTTTTAAAGCGATGAGGGTAGTGGTAGTCGAATTAAAATCACAATAGAGCAACACAACGGGCTTGTGTTTTGAGGCTTTTTAATTGGAGTCTGGAGGTGTAGTTAAATTAAAATAACAATAGTACAACAGAACAAGCAATTTCTGTTTGGAGGATTTTTAAGGGTAGTCGTAAGTGGGTTTCGTAAAAAATTGCAACATAGCAACATTTCGTGCAATTTGTGTTTTGAACCTTTTCAAGGGAAAAAGGGTAGGATTCCTGAATTAAAGTAACAATACAACAACACAACGGGCTATTTGAATTTTGAACCTTTTTAAGCGGAGGCGGTTATATGTAGCAGAATTTAAATCACAATAGAGCTACACAACGGGCCAATTGGGTTTTGAGCTTTTTTAATCGGAGAGAGTAGGGGAAGTCGAATAAAAATTACAATAGAGAAACACAACGTACAATCTGTGTTTTAAGCCCTTTTAAAGGGAACGGGTTTGGGTAGTCGAATTAATATGACAATAGAGCAACACAATAAGCAATTTGTGTTTTGAACCTTTTTAAGGGGAGGCAGATAGGGGCAGTCGAATTGAAATCACAATACAACAATACAACGGGCTATTTGTGTTTTGAGCCATTTTAAGGAGATGCGGGTAAGAGTAAACGAATTAAAATAACAATAGAGTAACACAACAAAAAATTGCGTTTTGAGACTTTTTAAGGGGAGGCGGGTAGGGGTAGTAGAATTAAAATCACAATTGAGCAACACAACAAGCAATTTGTTTTTTGAGCCTTTTGAAGGGGATGCGGGTAGGGGTAGTCGAATAAAAATCACAATAGAGGAACACAACGTACAATTTGTGTTTTAAGCCCTTTTAAGGCGAACGGGTTTGGGTAGTCGAATGAATATGACAATAGAGCATTACAATAAGCAATTTGTGTTTTGAACCTTTTTAAGGGGAGGCGGATAGGGGCAGTCGAATTGAAATCACAATTCAACAATACAACGGGCTATTTGTGTTTTGAGCCATTTTAAGGAGATGCGGGTAAGAGTAAACGAATTAAAATAACAATAGAGTAACACAACAAAAAATTGCGTTTTGAGACTTTTTAAGGGGAGGCGGGTAGGGGTAGTAGAATTAAAATCACAATAGAGTAACACAACAAAAAATTGCGGTTTGAGACTTTTTAAGGGGAGGCGAGTAGGGGTAGTCGAATTAAAATCACAATAGAGAAACACAACGTACAATTTGTGTTTTAAGCCCTTTTAAAGGGAACGGGTTTGGGTAGTCGAATTAATATGACAATAGAGCAACACAATAAGCAAGTTGTGTTTTGAGCTTTTCTTAAGGGGAGGCAATAAGGGGTTTCGAAAGAAAAGCACAAAATAGCAACACCACTAAAATTTGTGTTCTGAGAATTTTTAAGGGTAGGCGGGTAGGAGTAGACGAATTTAAAATAACAATAGAGAAACACAACAAAAAATTGTGTTTAGAGTCTTTTTAAGGGGAGCCGGAAATGGGATTCGAAAGAAAAGAACAATAAAGGACAATTTGTGTTTTAAACCTTTTTAAGGGGAGGAGGGTGGGGGTAGTAGAAATAATATTACAATGGAATAACACAACAAGCAATTTGTTTTTTGCTTGTTGTTGCTAAAAAGGGGGAGAGGAGTATTGGTTATCGAATGAAAATCACAATAGAACGAGCTATTTTTGTTTCGTGCCTTTTTAAGGTGAGGCGGGTAGGGGTAGTAGAATCAAAATCACAATACAACGGGCTAAATATTAAAAAAAAAATACAATGTTTTTTTTTTGTTTCGTAACTTTTCAAGGAGATGCGGGAAGATGTAGTAGAATTAAAATCACAATAGAGTAACACAACAAGCAATTTGTATTTTGAGCCTTTTTAAATTGAGGCCGCTAGGGGTAAACGAATTAAAATAACAATAGAGTAACACATCAAGCAGTTTGTGTTTCAAGCCGTTTGAAGTGGAGTCGGGTAGGGGTCGTCGAATTAAAATAACATTAGAGTAACACAAGAAACAATTTGTGTTTTGTGCCTTTGTAAGGGGAGGTGGGTAGGGGTAGTCGAATTAGAATAACAATAGAGAACGCAGCAAGCAATTTGTGTTATGATCCTTTTTAAAGCGATGAGGGTAGTGGTAGTCGAATTAAAATCACAATAGAGCAACACAACGGGCTTGTGTTTTGAGGCTTTTTAATTGGAGGCTGGAGGTGTAGTTAAATTAAAATAACAATAGTACAACAGAACAAGCAATTTGTGTTTGGAGGATTTTTAAGGGTAGGCGTAAGTAGGTTTCGTAAAAAATTGCAAAATAGCAACATTTCGTGCAATTTGTGTTTTGAACCTTTTCAAGGGAAAAAGGGTAGGATTCCGGAATTAAAGTAACAATACAAGAACACAACGGGCTATTTGAATTTTGAACCTTTTTAAGCGGAGGCGGTTAGATGTAGCAGAATTTAAATCACAATAGAGCTACACAACGGGCCAATTGGGTTTTGAGCTTTTTTAATCGGAGAGAGTAGGGGAAGTCGAATAAAAATTACAATAGAGAAACACAACGTACAATCTGTGTTTTAAGCCCTTTTAAAGGGAACGGGTTTGGGTAGTCGAATTAATATGACAATAGAGCAACACAATAAGCAATTTGTGTTTTGAACCTTTTTAAGGGGAGGCAGATAGGGGCAGTCGAATTGAAATCACAATACAACAATACAACGGGCTATTTGTGTTTTGAGCCATTTTAAGGAGATGCGGGTAAGAGTAAACGAATTAAAATAACAATAGAGTAACACAACAAAAAATTGCGTTTCGAGACTTTTTAAGGGGAGGCGGGTAGGGGTAGTAGAATTAAAATCACAATTGAGCAACACAACAAGCAATTTGTTTTTTGAGCCTTTTGAGAAGGGGATGCGGGTAGGGGTAGTCGAATAAAAATCACAATAGACGAACACAACGTACAATTTGTGTTTTAAGCCCTTTTAAGGCGAACGGGTTTGGGTAGTCGAATGAATATGACAATAGAGCATTACAAAAAGCAATTTGTGTTTTGAACCTTTTTAAGGGGAGGCGGATAGGGGGCAGTCGAATTGAAATCACAATTCAATAATACAACGGGCTATTTGTGTTTTGAGCCATTTTAAGGAGATGCGGGTAAGAGTAAACGAATTAAAATAACAATAGAGTAACACAACAAAAAATTGCGTTTTGAGACTTTTTAAGGGGAGGCGGGTAGGGGTAGTAGAATTAAAATCACAATAGAGTAACACAACAAAAAATTGCGGTTTGAGACTTTTTAAGGGGAGGCGAGTAGGGGTAGTCGAATAAAAATCACAATAGAGAAACACAACGTACAATTTGTGTTTTAAGCCCTTTTAAAGGGAACGGGTTTGGGTAGTCGAATTAATATGACAATAGAGCAACACAATAAGCAAGTTGTGTTTTGAGCTTTTCTTAAGGGGAGGCAATAAGGGGTTTCGAAAGAAAAGCACAAAATAGCAACACCACTAAAATTTGTGTTCTGAGAATTTTTAAGGGTAGGCGGGTAGGAGTAGACGAATTTAGAATAACAATAGAGAAACACAACAAAAAATTGTGTTTAGAGTCTTTTTAAGGGGAGCCGGAAATGGGATTCGAAAGAAAAGAACAATAAAGGACAATTTGTGTTTTAAACCTTTTTAAGGGGAGGAGGGTAGGGGTAGTAGAAATAATATTACAATGGAATAACACAACAAGCAATTTGTTTTTTGCTTGTTGTTGCTAAAAAGGGGGAGAGGAGTATTTGTTCTCGAATGAAAATCACAATAGAACGGGCTATTTTTGTTTCGTGCCTTTTTAAGGTGAGGCGGGTAGGGTTAGTAGAATCAAAATCACAATACAACGGGCTAAATATAAAAAAAAAATTCAATGATTTTTTTTTTGTTTCGTAACTTTTCAAGGAGATGCGGGAAGATGTAGTAGAATTAAAATCACAATAGAGTAACACAACAAGCAATTTGTATTTTGAGCCTTTTTAAATTGAGGCCGCTAGGGGTAAACGAATTAAAATAACAATAGAGTAACACATCAAGCAGTTTGTGTTTCAAGCCGTTTTAAGTGGAGTCGGGTAGGGGTAGTCGAATTAAAATAACATTAGAGTAACACAAGAAACAATTTGTGTTTTGTGCCTTTGTAAGGGGATTGGGTAGGGGTAGTCGAATTAGAATAACAATAGAGAACGCAGCAAGCAATTTGTGTTATGATCCTTTTTAAAGCGATGAGGGTAGTGGTAGTCGAATTAAAATCACAATAGAGCAACACAACGGGCTTGTGTTTTGAGGCTTTTTAATTGGAGGCTGGAGGTGTAGTTAAATTAAAATAACAATAGTACAACAGAACAAGCAATTTGTGTTTGGAGGATTTTTAAGGGTAGGCGTAAGTGGGTTTCGTAAAAAATTGCAACATAGCAACATTTCGTGCAATTTGTGTTTTGAACCTTTTCAAGGGAAAAAGGGTAGGATTCCGGAATTAAAGTAACAATACAACAACACAACGGGCTATTTGAATTTTGAACCTTTTTAAGCGGAGGCGGTTATATGTAGCAGAATTTAAATCACAATAGAGCTACACAACGGGCCAATTGGGTTTTGAGCTTTTTTAATCGGAGAGAGTAGGGGAAGTCGAATAAAAATTACAATAGAGAAACACAACGTACAATCTGTGTTTTAAGCCCTTTTAAAGGGAACGGGTTTAGGTAGTCGAACTAATATGACAATAGAGCAACACAATAGGCAATTTGTGTTTTGAACCTTTTTAAGGGGAGGCAGATAGGGGCAGTCGAATTGAAATCATAATACAACAATACAACGGGCTATTTGTGTTTTGAGCTATTTTAAGGAGATGCGGGTAAGAGTAAACGAATTAAAATAACAATAGAGTAACACAACAAAAAATTGCGTTTTTAAACATTTAAGGGGAGGCGGGTAGGGGTAGTAGAATTAAAATCACAATTGAGCAACACAACAAGCAATTTGTTTTTTGAGCCTTTTGAAGGGGATGCGGGTAGGGGTAGTCGAATAAAAATCACAATAGATAAACACAACACACAATTTGTGTTTTAAGCCCTTTTAAGGGGAACGGGTTTGGGTAGTCGAATGAATATGACAATAGAGCATTACAATAAGCAATTGTGTTTTGAACCTTTTTAAGGGGAGGCGGATAGGGGCAGTAGAATTGAAATCACAATTCAACAATACAACGGGCTATTTGTGTTTTGAGCCATTTTAAGGAGATGCGGGTAAGAGTAAATGAATTAAAATAACAATAGAGTAACACAACAAAAAATTGCGTTTTGAGACTTTTTAAGGGGAGGCGGGTAGGGGTAGTAGAATTAAAATCACAATAGAGTAACACAACAAAAAATTGCGGTTTGAGACTTTTTAAGGGGAGGCGAGTAGGGGTAGTAGAATTAAAATCACAATTGAGCAACACAACAAGCAATTTGTTTTTTGAGCCTTTTGAAGGGGATGCGGGTAGGGGTAGTCGAATAAAAATCACAATAGAGAAACACAACGTACAATTTGTGTTTTAAGCCCTTTTAAAGGGAACGGGTTTGGGTAGTCGAATTAATATGACAATAGAGCAACACAATAAGCAAGTTGTGTTTTGAGCTTTTTTTAAGCGGAGGCAATAAGGGGTTTCGAAAGAAAAGCACAAAATAGCAACACCACTAAAATTTGTGTTCTGAGAATTTATAAGGGTAGACGGGTAGGAGTAGACGAATTAAAAGAACAATAGAGAACAAAAAATTGTGTTTAGAGTCTTTTTAAGGGGAGCCGGAAATGGGATTCGAAAGAAAAGAACAATAAAGGACAATTTGTGTTTTGAACCTTTTTAAGGGAAGGAGGGCAGGGGTAGTAGAAATAATATTACAATGGATTAACGCAACAAGCAATTTGTTTTTTGCTTGTTGTTGCTAAAAACGGGGAGAGGAGTATTGGTTCTCGAATGAAAATCACAATAGAACGGGCTATTTTTGTTTCGTGCCTTTTTAAGGTGAGGCGGGTAGGGGTAGTCGAATCAAAATCACAATACAACGGGCTAAATATAAAAAAAAACAATACAATGGTTTTTTTTTTTTTTTTTTTTTAGTAACTTTTCAAGGGGATGCAGGAGGATGTAGTAGAATTAAAATCACAATAGAGTAACACAACGAGCAATTTGTATTTTGAGCCTTTTTAAATTGAGGCCGCTAGGGGTAAACGAATTAAAATAACAATAGAGTAACACATCAAGCAGTTTGTGTTTCAAGCCGTTTTAAGTGGAGTCGGGTAGGGGTAGTCGAATTAAAATAACATTAGAGTAACACAAGAAGCAATTTGTGTTTTGTGCCTTTGTAAGGGGAGGTGGGTAGGGGTAGTCGAATTAGAATAACAATAGAGAACGCAGCAAGCAATTTGTGTTATGATCCTTTTTAAAGCGATGAGGGTAGTGGTAGTCGAATTAAAATCACAATAGAGCAACACAACGGGCTTGTGTTTTGAGGCTTTTTAATTGGAGGCTGGAGGTGTAGTTAAATTAAAATAACAATAGTACAACAGAACAAGCAATTTGTGTTTGGAGGATTTTTAAGGGTAGGCGTAAGTGGGTTTCTTAAAAAATTACAACATAGCAACATTTCGTGCAATTTGTGTTTTGAACCTTTTCAAGGGCAAAAGGGTAGGATTCCGGAATTAAAGTAACAATACAACAACACAACGGGCTATTTGAATTTTTAACCTTTTTAAGCGGAGGCGGTTAGATGTAGCGGAATTTAAATCACAATAGAGCTACACAACGGGCCAATTGGGTTTTGAGCTTTTTTAATCGGAGGGAGTAGGGGAAGTCGAATTAAAATCACAATAGAGCAACACAACAAGCAATTTGTTTTTTGAGCTTTTTTAAAGGGAGGTGGTTAAATGTAGTCGAATTAAAATCACAATAGAGCACCAGAGCAAGCAATTGTGTTTAGAGACTTTTAAGCGGAGGAGGGTAATGGTAGTCAATTTAAAATCACAATAGAGCAATACAACAAGCAATTTGTGTTTTGAGCCTTATTAAGCAGAGGCGGGAAGACGTAGTCGAATTAAAATAACGATACAGCAACACAACAAGCAATTTGTGCTATGAGCATTTTTGCTACGAGGCGGTTTGGGGGAGTCGAAAAAAAAGCACAACAGAGCTACATAATGGGCTATTTGTGTTTTCAGCCTTTTAAGGGGAGGCGGGTAGTGACAGTCGAAGTAAATTCATAATAGAGCAACGCAACAAGAAATTTGTGTTTTAAGCCTTTTTAATTTGATGAGGGTAGAGGTAGTCGTATTTAAATCACAATACAACAATCCAAAAGTCTATTTGTGTTTTGGGCCTTTTTAAGAGGAGACGGTTAGGGGTAATCGAACTAAAATAACAATACAGCAACACAACAAGCAATTTTTTTAGCCTTTTTAAGGATAAGCAGGAAGGGGTAGTCGAATGAGAATCACAATAGAGCTGCACAACGGGCTATTTCTGTTTTGAGAATTTTTAAGAGGATGCGGGAAGGGGTAGAAGAATTGAAATCACAATAGGGGAACATAACAGACTATTTGTGTTTTGAGCCTTTTTAAAGTGACTCGAGTATTGGTAGTCAAATTAAAATAACAATAGTGCAACAGAACAAACAATTTGGTTTTTTTTTTGAGATTTTTTAAGTGAAGTCTTAATGGGTTTCGAAAAAAAAGCACAACATAGCAACATTTCGTGCAATTTGTGTTTTGAACCTTTTCAAGGGCAAACGGGAATGGTTACGGAATTAAAATCAAAATACAACAATACAACGGGCTATTTGTATTTTGAGCCTTTTTGAGGGGAGGCGGTTAGGTATTGTAGAATTAAAATCACAATAGAGCAGCACAACAAACAATTTGTGTTTTGAGCCTTTTTAAGGGAAGCCGGGTAAAGGAAATCCAATGAAAATCACAATAGAGCTACACAACGGGCCAAATGGGTTTTGAGATTTTTTAATCGGAGGGGGTGGGGAAGTTGAATTAAATTCACAATAGAGCAACACAACAAGAATTTGTTTTTTGAGCTTTTTTCAAGGGAGCGGGTAAATGTAGTCGAATTAAAATCACAACAGAGCAACAGATCAAGCAATTGTGTTTTGAGACTTTTAAGCGGAGGCGGGTAGGGATAGTCGATTTAAAATCACAATACAGCAATACAACAAGCAATTTGTGTTTTGAGCCTTTTTAAAATTGAGGCGCGTAGTGGCAGTGGAATTAAAATCACAATGGAGCAGCACAGCAAGCGATTGTGTTTTGTTCCTTTTTAAGGGGAGACGGTTAGGGGTAATCGAACTAAAATAACAATACAGCGACACAACAATCAATTTGTGTTTTGAGCCTTTTTAAGTGGAGGCGGGAAGGGGTACTCGAATTAAAATCACAATACAACAAAACAACAAGTTATTTGTATTTTGAGCCTTTTTAAGATGAGGCGGGAAGGGTTAGTCCAATGAAAATCACAATAGAGCTACACAACGGGAGAATTGGATTTTGAGGAAGTCGAATTAAAATCGCAATGGAGCAACACAAGAAGCAATTTGTGTTTTGAACCTTTTTAAAGGGAGGCGGGTAAATGTAGTCGAATTAAAATCACAATAGAGCAACAGAGCAAACAATTGTGTTTTGAGACTTTTTTAGGGGAGGTGGGTAAGGGTAGTCGATTTAAAATCACAATAGAGCAACTCAGCAATGAGTTTGTTTTTTGAGCCTTTTTAAAGGGACTCGGGTTAATGTATTTGAATTAAAATCACAATAGTGCAACAGAGCAAGCAATTGTGTTTTGAGATTTTTTAAACGGAAACGCGTGGTCGTAGTGGAATTAAAATCACAATCGAGCAACACAGCAAGCAATTTGTGTTTTGAGGATTTTTGCTAGGAGGCGGTTTGGGGAGTCGAAAGAAAAGCACAACAGAGCTACATAATGGGCTATTTGTGTTTTGAGCCTTTTAAGGGTTGGCGGGTAGTGACAGTCGAAGTAAAATCAAATTAGAGCAATAAAAAGGGCTATTTGTATATTGAGACTTTTTAAGGAGAGGCGGAAAGTGGTAGTAAAATTAAAATCAAAATAGAGCAACACTGCAAGCAATTTGTGTTTTGAGCCTTTTTAAAGGGAGGCACGTAGTGGTAGTGGAATTAAAATCACAATTGAGCAATACAGCAAGAAATTTGTGTTTTGAGACTTTTTTAGGTGAGGCGGTTAGGGCTAGTCGAATTTAAATCACCATAGCGCAATATAACAAGAAATTTGTGTTTTGAGCCTTTTTAAGGGGAGGCGGGTAGGGGTAGTCGTATTAAAAAAATAATACAACAAACCAAAGGGCTATTTGTGTTTTGGGCTTTTTTAAGGGGAGAGGTAGTCGAATTAAAATCACAATACAACGAGCTATTTATGTTTTGAAACTTTTTAAGGGGAGGCGGGGAGGGGTTGTCGTATTAAAATCACAATATAGCAACACAACGGGCTATTTGTAATTATGAGCCTCTTTATAGTGAGGCGGGAATTGATAGTCGAATTAAAATCACAATAGAGCAATACAACAAGCAATTTTTGTTTTGATCCTTAAAGGGGAGGCGGGTAGGGGTCGTCGAATGAAATTCACAAAATAGAAAAGCATCAAACAATTTGTGTTTTCAGCCTGTTTATGGAGAGACGGGAAGTGATAGTCGAATTAAAATCACCATAGAGTACACAATGGGCTATTTGTGTTTTATGCTTCTTTAACTGGACGTGGGCAGGGGTAGTCGAATTAAAATCACAATAGACCAACAAAACAAGTTATTTGTGTTTTGATTCTCTTTTAGGGAAGGCGGGAATGGGTATTCGAATTAAAATCACAGTACAATAATACAACAGGCTACTTGTGTTTTCAGCCTTTTTAAAGGGAGGCGGGTTGTAGTAGTCGAATTAATATACAATTAAAATCACAATAGAGCAACACAACAAACAATTGTTTTTTGAGACATTTTATTGGGAGGCGGGTAGGTTTAGTCGTATCAAAAAAACAATAGAGCAGCACAACGGGCTATCTGTGTTTTGAGCCTTTTTAAGTGGACGCGGGAAGGGGCAGTAGACTTAAAATCACAATAGAGCAACACAACAAGCAATTTGTCTTTTGAGCCTTTTTAAATGAGGCGGGTTGGAGTAGTCGATTAAAATCACAATAGGGCAACACAACAAGCTTTTTATTTTAGCCTTTTTCTAAGGGGGAGCGGTTGAAGTTAGTCGAATGAGAATCACAATGGAGCAACACAGTGGGATATTTGTGATTTGAGCCTTTTTAAGGTGACGCGAGCAGGGGTAGTACAATAAAAATACAATCGATCAACACAACAAGCAATTTTTGTTTTGATACTCTTTTAGGGGAGGCGGGTAGATGCTGTCGAAATAAAATCACAATAGAGCAACACAACGTGCTACATATGTTTTGGGCTTTTTTAAGAGGAGGCGAGAAGGGGTAGTTGAATTTAAATCACAATACAGCAACAACAACAAGCAATTTGTGTTTTGAGTTTTTTTAAGGGGAGGCGGGTAGTAGTAGTCGAATTAATATAACAATGTAGCAACAAAACGGGCTATTTCAGTTTTGAGCCTTTTTTAATGGAGCCGGGAAGGGGTAGTCGAATTAAAATCACATTAGAGCAACACATTAGGCTGTATCTATTTCGAGCCTTTTTAAAGGGATTCGTTTAGGGTTCGTTAGATCAACAGATGGGCTTTTTGTGCTTTGAGCCTTTTAAAGGTGAGGCGGGAATGGGTATTCGAATTAAAATAACTACAACAATACAACAGGCTACTTTTGTTTTGAGCATTTTTAAGGGGAGGCGGGTAGTAGTTGTCGAATTAATGTAACAATGGAGCAACAAAACGGGCTATTTCAGTTTTGAGCCTTTTTTAATGGAGCCGGGAAGGGGTAGTCGAATTAAAATCACAATAGTGAAACACAACGGGCTATTTTTGTTGTAGCTTGTTTAAGGGAAGGTGAGTAGGGGTAGTCGAATGAGAATCACAATAGAACAACACAACGGGCTATATCTGTTTTGAACCTTTTTAAGGGGATTCGTTTAGTTGTAGTCCAATTAAATTAACAATTGAGCAACACAACAAGCAATTTGTGTTTTGACCCTTTTTAAGGTGAGGCTAGAAATGATAGTAGAATTAAAATCATCATAGAGCAACAAAACAAGCAATGTGTGTTTTGAGTCTTTTTAAATTGAGGCGGGTTGGAGTATTCGAATTAAAATCGCAATAGGGCATCACAACAAGCAATTTTTGTTGTGAGCCTTTTTAAGGGGAGAAGGTTAAGGGTAGTCGATTTAGAATCACAATAGAGCAACACGACGGGATATTTGTATTTTGAGCCTTTTTATGGAGAGGCGGGTAGGAGTACTCGAATGAGAATCATAATAGAGCAACATAACGGGCTATTTGTTTTTTTGAGCCTTTTTTAAGGGGAGGCGGGATGGGGGTTCGAATGAAAATCATAATAGAGCAACACAACAAGCAATTTTTGTTAAGCCTTCTTAAGGGGCGAAGAGTAGGGTAGTCGAATGAGAATCCAAATAGAGCAACACCACGGGATATTTGTGTTTTGAGCTTTTTTATGTGGAGGCGGACAAGGGTAGTCGAAATAAATTCATAATGCAACAACACAACGTGCGATTTCTATTTTGAGTATTTTAAGAGGAGGCGGGTAGGGTTAGTCGAATTAAAAACACAATAGAGCAACACAACTAGAATTTGTGATTTGATACTTTTTAATGGGAGGCGCGCGGAAGAGGTAGTATTAAAATCTCAATAGATCAACACAACAATCAATTTTAGTTTTGATCCTTTTTAAAGGGAGGCGGTTTTGAGTAGTCGATTAAATTCACAATAGGGCAACACAACAAGCAATTTTTGTTGAGCCTTTTTAAGGGGAGGCGGGTAGAGGTAGGCGAAAGAGAATCGCAATAGAGAAACACAACGGGATATTTGTTTTTTTAGTTTTTTTTTAGGGATGGCGATAAGGGGTAGTCGAATGGATATCACCATCGAGCAACAAAACGAGCTATTTGTGTTTTGAATCTATTTAAAGGGTGGCGATAAGGGGTAGTTGAATTCAAATCACAATACAAAAACACAACAGGCAATTTGTGTTTTGAGCCTTTTTAAGAGGAAGCGGTTGGGGGCAGTCGAATGGAAAGCACAATAGAGCAACATAACGGGCTATTTGTGTTTTCAATCTTTTGAAGGGTAGGCTGATAGGGGTAGTCGAAATAAAATCACAATACAACATTACATCGGGCTCTTTATGTTTTGAGCTTTTTTAATGTGATTGGGTAGGAGAAGTCGAATTAAAATCACAGTAGAGCTACACATAAGAAATTTGTGTTTTGAACCTTTTTAAGGGAGGCGTGAAGGGTTAGTCCAATTAAAATCACAATAGAGCAAAACAACTAGATTTGTTTTGAGCCTTTTTAAGGGGAGGCGGGAAGTGGTAGTGGAATTAAAATGACTTATAGCAACACAACTTGCTATTTGTGTTTTAGGCTTTTTTAGGGGACGCCGGCAGAGGATACGCTGGCTGGATACCACTACCCGTCTCCGCTTAAAAAGGCCCATAACACAAATAGCCCTTGGTTTTGTTATGATTTTAAGACGACTTCCCCTTCCCGCCTCCCCTTAAAAAGGGTCAAAACACAAACAGCCCGTTGTGTTGCTCTATTGTGGTTTTCATTCGATTAAACCTACCCGACACCCCTTAAAAAGGTCAAAACAAAAATTATAGTTGTTTTCCTCTATTGTGATTTTTATTGGACTATTACTTCACGCATCCGCTTAAAAAAAGCTCAAAACACAATTTGCTTGTTATGTTGCTCTATAGTGATTTTAATTGGACTACCCGTACCCGCCTCCCTTTAAAAAGGCTCAAAACACAAATAGCCGTTGTGTTGCTTTATTGTAAATTTAATTCGACTACCTCTAAACGAATCCATTTAAATAGGCTCAAAACAGATATAGCCTAATGTGTTGCTCTATTGTGATTTTAATTCGACTATCACTACCCGCCTATCCATAAACAGGCTGAAAACGCAAATTGTTTGATGCGTTTCTCTTTTGTGATTTTCATTCGACGACCCCTACACGCCTCCCCTTCAAGAATCAAAACAAAAATTGCTTGTTGTGTTGCTCTATTGTGATTTTAATTCGACTACCCCTTCCCGCATACCTTTAAAAAGATCAAAACACAAGTAGCCCGTTGTGTTGCTCTATTGTGATTCTCATTCGACTACCCCTACTCACCTACCCTTAAACAGGATACAACAAAAATTGCCCGTTGTGTTAAACTATTGTGATTTTAATTCCACCACCCCTACCCGCCTCCCCTTAAAAAGACTCAAAACACAAATTGCTTGTTGTTGTTGCTGTATTGTGATTTAAATTCAACTACCCATTCCCGCCTACTCTTAAAAAAGCCCAAAACACATGTAGCCCGTTCTGTTGCTCTATTGTGATTTTCATTCGACCCCCCAAACCGCCTCCCCTTAAAAAAGGCTCAAAAAACAAATAGCCCGTTGTGTTGCTCTATTGTGATCCTCATTCGAGTACCCCTACCCGCCTCAACATAAAAAGGCGCAAAACACAAATATCCCGTGGTGTCGCTCTATTGTGATTCTCATTCGACCACCCCTAACATTCGAATCCCCTTAAAAAAAGCTGAAAATTAAAATTGCTTGTTTGATGCCCTATTGTGATTTTAATTCGAATACTCCAACCCGTCTCCCTTTAAAAAGGCTCAAAACACAAATTGCTTGTTGTGTTGCTCTGTTTTGATATTCATTCGACTACCCATACGAGCCTCCCCTTAAAAAGGCTGAAAACTCAAATTCTTGTTGTATTGCTCTATTGTGATTTTAATTCGACTACCCTTGCCCGCGTCCCCTAAAAAAGCCTCAAAACACAAATAGCAAGTTGTGTTGCTATACGTGATTTTACTTCCACTACCACTTCCCGCCTCCCCTTAAAAAGGCTCAATGCAAAAATTGCTTGCTGTGTTGCCCTATTGTGAATTTAATCGACTACTCCAAACCGCCTGCCTTTAAAAAGGATCAAAACACAAATTGATTGTTGTGTTGATCTATTGTGATTTTAATTCGATTACCCCTTAAACCTGCCCTTAAAAATGCTCAAAACACAACTTGATTGTTGTGTTGCTCTATTGCTTTTTTAATTCGACTACCCAAACCCACCTTTCCTTAAAAAGGATCAAAACACAAATAGCCCGTTGTGTTGTTGTATTGTGATTTTAATTCGACAACCCATCCAGCCTCCAATTATAAAGGATCAAAAAACAAATATCCCGTTGTGTTGCTGTATTGTGATTTCATTCGACTACCTCTAACTGATCCCTTTAAAAAGGCTCAAAACATAAAATGATTATTGTGTTGATCTAATGTGACTTTAATACCACCTCTACCGCCTCCCCTTAGGAAGGCTCAAAACACAAATAGACCGTTGTGTTGCTTTATTGTATGTTCATTCGACTTCCCCGGCTCGCGTCCTTCTAAAAAGGCTCAAAACACAAATAGCTCATTGTGTTCTGTATTATGATTTTAATTCGTTTACCCCTTCAAACGTCCCCTTAAAAAGGCTCAAAACACAATTTGATTGTTGAGTTACTCTATTGTGCTTTTAATTCTACTACCCCTTCCGCCTCCGCTTAAAAAGTCTGAAAACACAAACTCTAGCTGTGTTGCTCTATTGTGATTTTAATTCGACTACCCTTACCCGCCTCCTCTTAAAATGCTCAGAACAGAAATCGCCCGTTGTGTTGTTGTATTGTGAATTTATTTCGACTACCTTTGTCCGCATCCCCATAAAATGGCTCAAAACACAAATATCCCGTCGTGTTGCTCTATTGTGATTCTCATTCGACTACACCTAACCTTCTCCCCTTAAAAAAACTGAAAAAAAATTGCTTGTTGTGTTGCTCTATTGTGATTTTCATTCGAGTACCCCTACCCGCCTCCCCATAAAAAGGCTCAAAACACAAATATCCCGTGGTGTTGCTCTATTGTGATTCTCATTCGACTACCCTTAACCTTCTCCCCTTAAAAAGGCTCAAATCAACACATTGGGCTATATCTGTTTTGAGCCTTTTTAAAGGGATTCGTTCAGGGTTAGTCGAATTAAATTTACAATAGAGCGACACAACTAGCAATTTGTGTTTTGGGCCTTTTAAAGGGGAAACAGGTATGGGTAGTCGAATTAAAATCACAATAGATCAACAGATGGGCTTTTTGTGCTTTGAGCCTTTAAAAGTGTGGCGGGAAGGGGTATTCGAATTAAAATCACAGTACAACAATACAACAGGCTATTTGTGTTTTGAGCCTTTTTAATGTGAGGCGGGTAGGGGTAGTTGAATTAAAATAACAATAGAACACCACAACGGGCTATTTGTGTTTTGAGCCTTTTTAAAGGGAGGCGGGTAGTAGTAGTCGAATTAATATAACTGTAGAGCAACAAAACGGGCTATTTCAGTTTTGAGCCTTTTTAAGGTGAGGCTGGAAATGATAGTAGAATTAAAATCGCCATAGAGCAACAAAACAAGGAATTGTGTTTTGAGACCTTTTAAGGGGAGTCGGAAGGGGTAGTAGAATTAAAATCATAATAGAGCAACACAACAAGAATTTGTGTTTTAACCCTTTTTAAGCAGAGGCTCGTAGGGGTAGTCGAATGAAAATCAAAACAGAGCAACACAACAAGCAATTTGTGTTTTTAGCCTTTTTAAAGTGAGGCGGGTTGGAGTATTCGAATTAAAATCACAATATGGCATCACAACAAGCAATTTTTGTTTTAAGCCTTTTTAAGGGGAGAAGGTTAAGGGTAGTCGAATGAGAATCACAGTAGAGCAACACCTAGGGATATTTGTGTTTTGAGCCTTTTTATGGGGAGGCGGGTAAGGGTACTCGAATGAGAATAATAATAGAGCAACACAACGGGCTATTTGTTTTCTGAACCTTTTTTAAGTTTATGAGGGTTGGGGGGTCGAATGAAAATTCCAATAGAGCAACACAACAAGCAATTTTTGTTTTCAGCCTTTTTAAGGGGAGAATTTTAGGGGTAGTCGAACGAGAATCACAATAGAGCAACACCACGGGATATTTGTGTTTTGAGCCTTTTTATGGGGAGGCGGACAAGGGTAGTCGAAATAAATTCACAATTCAACAACACATTGGGCGATTTCTGTTTTGAGCATTTTAAGAGTAGGCTGAAGGGGTAGTAGAATTAAAATCACAATGGAGTAACTCAACGATCAATTTGTGTTTTGAGTCTTTTTAAGGGGAGGTTTGAAGGGTTAAACGAATTAAAATCACTATACAGAACACAATGAGCTATTTGTGTTTTGAGCCTTCATAAGGGGAGGCGGAAGAGGTGGTATTAAAATCACAATAGATCAACACAACAATCAATTTGTGTTTAGAGCCTTTTTAAGGGGAGGCGGCAAGAGGTAGTCGAATGAAATCACAATACAACAACACAACGGGCTATTGGGTTGTTGTTGTTGTCGTGCGAGCCATATATGACCCAATTGGGGGTGCCATTGCCCCGGAGGGTTATACTTCTTCATGCATGGCACATCCGGTTTACAGGAAGGTCCCTTTCACACACCCATTCACTCACAGGTATCGTAATTTAGATCCCAATCAGAGGCCGATAACCCCTTGATTAGGTACCACCAGAGGCTATTTGGGTTTTGAGACTTTTAAGAAGAGGCGGGTAGGGGAAGTCGAATTAAAATCACAATAGAGAAACACAACAAACAATGTGTGTTTGCAGCCTGTTTAAGGGGAGGCGGGTAGGGGTTGTCGAATTAAAATCACAATACAAGAATACAACGGGTTATTTGTGTTTTGATCCTTTTTAAGGAGAGGCGGGTTGGGGTAGTTGAATTAAAATAGCAATAAAGCAACACAACAATCAATTTGTGTTTTGAGCCTTTTTAAGGGCAGGTTTGAGGGGTAATCGAATTAAAATTACAATACAGCAACACAATGAGATATTTGTGTTTTGAGCCTTTTTAAAATGACGCTGTTTGAAGTAATCGAATGAAAATCAAGATGCAGCAAATCAATGAGCTATTTGTGTTTTGAGCCTTTTTAAAAGGACGCTGGTAGGAGTAGTCGAATGAAAAACACAATAGAGCAACACAACGGGCTATTTGTGCTTTGAGCCGTTTTAAGGGGATGCGGAAGGGGTAGTCGAATTAAAATCACCATTGAGCAAAACAACGGGCTATTTGTGTTTTGAAACTTTTTAAAGGGGGGTTTAAGGGTAATCGAATTAAAATCACAATACAGCAACACAATGAGCTATTTGTGTTTTGAGCCTTTTTAAGGAAATCGGAAGGGGTGGAAGAATTAAAATCACAATAGATGAACACAACAATCAATTTGTGTTTTTAACCTTTGTAATGGGAGGCGGGTAGTAGAATTGAAATCACAATAGTACAACACAATGAGCAATTTTAGTTTTTAGCCTTTTTAAGGGGAGGCGGGTATGGGTAGTCGAATGAGAATCACAATAGAGCAACACAACGAGCTATTTGTGTTTTGAGCCTTTTTAAGGGGTGGTTTGAAAGGGTAGTCGAATTAAATCACTATAGAGCAATACAACAATAATTTGTGTTTTGAGCCTTTTTAAGGCGATGCGGTAAGGTAAATCGAATTAAAATCACAATTCAGCAACACAACGGGCTATTTGTTTTTTGAGCCTTTTTAAGGGGACGCGGGCAGGGGTTGTCGAATTAAAATCACATTAGAGCAACACAACAAGCAATTTGTGTTTTGAGCCTTTTTTTATTAGTGGCGGGTAGGTGTAGCCGAATTAAAATCACAATAGAGCAACTCAACGGGCTATTTGTGGTAGTATGATATCAGTCCCGTAGGGAGAGAACCGAGGAGAAGATTGAACAGTTGTACCACGTCAGATGAGTAATTCAACACCTGAGCTGGAACTCCCTTGTCAAACTTCCACACCACACCAATTGAGGACACGCCCCCGCGTACACGACAAACTTGCGTTGGATCGAGTTCTTAACTCGATCCAACATAAATCACACACTAAGGACAACACTGAACACTTGTACCACGTCAGATGACTAAGGCAACACCTGAGCTGGCATTCCTTTACCAAAGTTCCACACCACAACAACGTGAGGACATTTGAAGCCACGACCGATTTAAAGTGCACCAGCATCCGTGTACACGACGGATTTGAGTTGGATTGATTTAAGAACTCACAACCCTCAGGTTGCTAATCCGCAATTCTTACAACCTTTCGCTGCCCTCGAGTGGCACCAAAAATATTCAATTGAGACCAATCAAATCTTCATTGAGAAGTATTATCTATGTAGGAATTGTATTCTTGAGTACGTTGGGATCAGGCAACACTAATGGCTACCCGATTCTGATAGCCCTAGTTTTTTACTTTTTTTGCGGATTTCGAGCGAGTGCAACTATTCTGGGTTTTTTTCTTGGGAAAAGGCAAAAATATAAGTTCAACGGTTATGCTGAGATAGGATTGATGTTAGTAGTTTATTGAAGTTGAGAGTTGTATTGATGTAGATAGTTGATTTATGCTAAGATTGTATTGATGCTGTATTTGTTACATTAGTAATACATGTTTTATTGTGTAAACGAGCGTTCCAGTTCTCATTATTGTCATTGATAAGAAAGAAACGTTAACCCTAGACGACCTAGCACGATATACAGCCCTACAAATGGGGGGCTCTGGGCGGGATTGAAACTCGTAAGTTGTGAAGTTTTAAATCAACCGTGCCACAACGTTGCCGACAGGTGAAAATCGCGACTATTCGTTTTCTTCTCCCGGATGCGTATTTAGAAACCCTGGCGCTTCCAGCACAAACGGAAATACGTCATATACATAGATGCGTAGACGCGCCCGCGCAAGTAAACCCGCGCAGGCATACGACGGCACGCCGTTGACGAGTCATTTCACCGTGAACTGGTCTCATGTACTTTTAATTAAATTTTAACTATTAGAATCTTTTCTTGGTGAAAAATACGATCTACTTAACAATTGCAACATGTCCATGCACACATGATAAAGGAATTACAATTTTTAGAGGTTTTGTGTTTACTTACACTACCATGTCAACATTATTCAGGCAGGTGATTTTGACATGCTTTCATGTAACTTTCATTTAATTCTTTGAATTAAACTCCTTTCAAGTTATACAAAAGAAAGAATACAATAAAAGAAAGTCATTAAAGCCAAAATAATTTGGAAAAAAAAACACCAAAAAAAAGCTCTGGGTCTCATTAGTGTCTGTCAAAGCATTTGCACCGAGTACTTGTTTCATGTACTTTTTAATTAATTTTAACTTTTTAAAATGTTTTCTGGGTGAAAAAGTAAAAGCATTTATGATTTCCAACCTGTCAATTCAAAGGGAATCAAGAAATTATCACTTTTTAGAGTTTTGTGTTTGATTCTAATATGCTTTGTTACCATTGTCAAGGCAGTTGATTTTGACACGTTTCCATGAAACTTTCATTTAATTCTATATAATAACCTCTTTCCCCAAGACATAGAAAACAAAAAGCCCAATAAAACTAAGTTATTCATGCAAAAATTTTTGTAAAAAACAATAAATAAAAATTCTAGGTGTGAAAGTGTCTGTGCATCTTTGTCGAAGCATTTCACGAACTTGTTTTCATGCACTTTTTAAATAATTCAAATTTTTAAATGTTTTTCTTGGTCAAAAACACAAACTATTGGATAATTGCAACGTATAAATATTAAAGGAATGAGGAAAATAGTCGTTTTCAGAGGTTTTGTGTGTGTTTTATATTGGATGTGTTAACATTGTGAACGCACCTGCTTTTGACATGTTTCCTTGAAACTTTATACTAATTCTATGTAATAAACTATTTACAAAGTATACAAAAGAAAGAACATAATAAAATCAACTTATTGATGCAAAAATATTTTGGAAAAAGTAATTAATAAAAATTATAGGTCTGGATGTGTGTGTTCAGCTTTGTCGATGCATTTCACTGTGAACTTGTTTCATGTACTTTTTACATAATTCCAACTTTCTAACCGTTTTGTTTGTAAAAAACAGAAAGTATTTATCATTTTCAACCTGTCCAAACAAAAGAAACCAAGAAATTGGCACTTTTTGAATGTTTTGTGTGTCTTTCTAACATACTGTGTTAACATCATGAAGATAACTAATTCTGACATGTTTACATGAACCTTTGTGTTAATTCTAATTAATAACCTATTTCCAAGGTACACAAACAAAGTACACAATAAAAGAGACTTATTGATGCAAAAATATTATGGATAAAAACATTTATAAAAATTTGGGTTATGAATGTGTCTGTTCAACTCTGTCGAAGCAGTTCACTGTGTAGTTTTTTTATTCAACTTTTGGTTATTTCCTACAGTTAAACTTATTTTTTGATACATAATTCAAAGTAAACACAGATACGAATTTATAAATGCTAAAAAAAACATGAATGAAGCTTTTTTTTTTTTAAATTGGCTCTGAAAGTACTTTGTTGACCCAGCTCACCGTGAACAGTTTGACACTCATCCTTTAGTGAAATTCAAGTGTTAATGTTTTTTCTTTGTAAAAAGGTGAAACTATTAATAAAAACAAACTTTTCCAACCCAAAAGTAAAAAGAAGTAAGCATTTATAAAGAAGTTGTGTGTGAAAATGTGTATGCAGCTTTGTGAAAGGGTTTCACCGTGAACTTTCCCCACTCCCCTTTTAGTAAATTTGAATTACTAATGGTTTTTCTTGGTGAAAAAGTGAAAGTAATAATTAATTAGTACTTCTTAATGACAAAATTAAAAAGAAGTAAGCATTTTTTTAAAAGATGTGTGAAAATGTGTGTGCAGCTTTTTCGAAGGATTTCGCCGTGGACTTTTCATTCATCTTTTAGTAAATTAGAACTATTAATGTTTTTCTTGGTGAAAAAGCGAAAGCGATAAATAATAACTTTTTACTGCCAAAAGTAAAAAGAAATAAGTGATTTTAAACATTTTGGCTCTATAAGTACTTTGTCGACAGAACTCACCATGAACTTCTTCACACTCATCTTTAAGTTAATTCCAACTGAAAAGGTTGTTTTTTGTGTGTGTGAAAAAGAGAAACGAATAATTTATTCATACTTTTTAATGCCCAAGTAAACAAGAAGTAAGATTTATGAAAAAAAAGTTGTGTGTGAAAGTGTGTACTGAGTAATCCAACTTCTCTCTTCAAATTTCAGATACACGAGTTTGTTTATATGGAGTTATGCTACACACACAGTTGTTCATTATGGCTTCATTTAATACATTTTTCATTTGCAAAAAGAAATGTAAACCCAACAATTATTAATTTTTAGATAAAACGGCTATTACGTAGGCTCTCAATACGAGCGAGGGTCGTGTTTCGGCTCGCTGTGTTTGCGTGCGCGGACGTATATGACGTATATTCCGTTTTGTGCTGGAAGCGCCAGGGTTTCTAAATACGCCTCCCGGATCTTCAATAGACTGGCAAGTGAACTTCTAAGTCAACCTTGTGCTGACCTATCCGAATATTCAACTAGGGCTCCGATGTTGTGCTAAGTGGAAAAGCTGCCCTGGTTTTACATCAACTGTCGCACCCTGACAACTTTTTAGAAAATTGCATATTTAGGGAAAGATGTAGAAAAACGTTATAGCAGCACTGACAGCTAATGGGCCTACATTATCTTCGCAATAAAAAAGTTGCATTATTGTTTGGATTGGAATGAGTTTTTAGAAATGACCGATCAAAATCCATTAGTTTGGTTGAGGAGAAATGCAAGTTCTAACCCTTGGCTAATGCGATGGATGTTGGCGCTGCAGCCATACAATTTCAGAATTGTACATAGGTCGGGAAAATTCATAAGAACGCAGATAGTCTAAGCAGATCAGCTGTAGATGAACAGTATAGACTTTATACGAAAATATATATATTTTTAGTATTTTTTGTGTTAGTTGTATTATTTTGGTACTGTGTGTATTAAAAGCAATCAGAATATAATTATTTTCAAGATTTATTATCAAGTGTAATTGCTATTGTATTATGTAGTTCTAACTATGTATGATTGAAAATTTATTTTTTATATTATTTATATTGTCAGAATCTTTGTAAGTTCCCTTACAAGAAAATAACAACAACTAACAGCAAAATAGTCTAAAATAATAATAAAATTTTGGTTTGTTTGTTTAAATTACAACTTAGGATATATTATGGTATATATTTGTTGTATTTTCTAAAATTAAGAGCGTCGTCAGAGCGTATAAATGAGTGTGAAGTCAACAGTTAAGGACATGAACTTTTCTTTGGCAGAAAAGTTTTCCCGTAGGATACCGCTCTAAACGCGGCTTCTCTGATCAGGCTGACACAAAGCAGACATGTTCACGAATTCCTTAATTGGATATCATTTAAGGGCACTGGGAAGTCACAATTCTTCAAAAAATCGAATTTTTGATTTCAATTGCATTTAATAGAGGACATCTATACGAATCGATTGATGTATCACTTATTATGTAAAATGCATTTTAAGTTACTAAAACTTAATTTTGAAAATATCCTTTTTGGTTTCGGTTTCAGGTTTGAAGTTTCGGTTTTGCCGACAATGGATTATATTTAAAAAAATATTTTAAATTTTTAGTATATTTTTGTTTAAATATACATTTTAATCGATTGGTAACAGGTTTAACTGCGACTGTTATTATATTTAACCGCAAATTTTGTTTACTTGTGCTTTGGAAAGTTCTTATCGATAAGGTAAGGAGATGCTATTTTGTAGTTTTTTGTCGTTTTCTCAAAATGACAAATTTTCATCTTCAGGTGCGCTCTGTGAAACAACTATTAAAGGTATCTGTCTGAAATTTTGCATACACGTGTATTTCTATTAGGCAATTATGTTAAAGTATAAACTATTGAGGAAATATGAACATAATTTTTTTTAATGGGTGATTAGTAGGTATAAAATCACAAAAATTTCAAAAACTGATTTAAATTGTGTCTAAAAAATTTTTTTCCTGGTTATTTTCAACAAAGAATACTTTAATGAATTAAAGAAACATTTCTAGTGATAGGGAAAAAAGTTGCTACTCAATATATATTAAAGTTTTTTTACAGAGCGCACCCAAAGTGAACTCACTGTATTGAATTTTTTTTTCACCGAGTTCTATATAAAGGCACTCTACAAAATATTTTTACTTTAAAATTTTTTATTTATAGCTTGAATTAGTTTTAAAATGCATTACAAACATGTGTACAAAAATTTATATTGGTACTTATAATAGCTTAAATTTTATATGCATTCGAATATTGGTCACATTTTCATGATTTCTGGCCTTTGATGACTTCCCGGTGCCCTTAACTCTTTTCAAGTGATCAACTGCCCATAACTAACCCCAGAAGTATTATTACAGCACTGCACTTGACATTACATCGGTCATAAAGTTCTGGGCACTTGAAATGAACCCTCTTCATCTGACGTTACACTGACATCACGATCTCATAAATCTCCAGCCCCTTGAGAAAACTCAAATTTCCATCGATATCAGGTTTTCAGTTGAAAGGCAACCTTGAAAGACGCTGGAATTTTCCACAGAGACCACTGAAAACTGAGAGCGAGAAGACTCTCGCTATTTTGCCGAACCCTTCTTGTCACAAAATATCTGTAACCTTGCTGTAAATATCTGCTAAACTGTAGGATTTTAGAATAAATGTTGTAGTAGTGAAACCCAAAGATCTTATTCCTATTTCTACCATTTCATTTCTGTCACTTCACCATTTCATCCGGTACAGTGTGTATCGTCGTTTGACTACTGTAAATGATTGATCTGAAGTTAATATGCCTAGCCAAAAACGCAAAGTGCCACACGAGCAACTCACGGAGTTCGAAAGGGTCTCCAAATTGTGTCTCCCACCTACGCCAAGTTGTGGATGCCCGTCCACAAGTTGCTCGGAATGTACAAGCCTTTTTCAGTCTACGACAGATTCCGCTTCTTCCATCGTCTGCACGTTCCCTGGATATGTCGCCCATTGTGCCTGTATGGGATTACATCGATCGGCGACTCACTTGTACCGCTCGTCGGGGGCAGAGTACGGCTGAACTTTGGTATCAGTAGAGGCCATCTGGAATTCCATTTCTCAACATGACATTTAGAATCTGTGTGATTCGATGCCACAACGTATACAGGCTCTCATCGCTCCGAGTGGCGGATGGACAAGATATTGATTTTGGCATTATTTTTGTTTTATTGCTCTGTAAATTTGATCGCCTATTTAAACCATTATAAGTAATACGGGGAATAAATTTATATACGTCTGATGATTCTTTCATAGTGTTGCAATTTTCACAAACAGTAGTGTATATACACACCTTAAGGCATTTATATAACTACGTTAAAAGTCGAGTTTTTTAATGAAATTTTATTTTTCATTTTATTCAATATTCTTAATATTCCGAATTTTTTCTTTCAAAACTGCTTACATTTTGTCTCTACGATGAACAGAAGCGGAGATATAGCAATTTGAATATATTTTTAGAGGTGTTTTAATTCTTTAAAAATATTTGAATGTATGTTTCTCTGATTTTGAATTTGAGCAAAATGTTTGCACGAGAAATAGCTAAAAATATTTTGTATATTTTAAAATGAAATTGGATGTACTAATTTTTATACATGTTTTGGAGGGCCTGTAGAGTTATCTTGGATAGAAAACGTTTGAGAGAGATTTCAGTGTTGGGATGCAAGGAAAAATATTCAAAAAATCATGTTTCGTTTCCTTCTATATTCATTACATATCTTATGAGTGGGGACGAATTAGTGCATATCTTTAATTCAAGCCTCATCTTATGTATTTATATTATAGGAGACTTCATACAAAATTTTAGGCAAATGTACTCATTTGTTTGTTGTAACGTTTACAATGTAACCCTTTGCATTAACGCCATTTACTTATCTAAAATTTTCCAATTTGTTCATTAATTATAATAATTTTTGGTGCTTTTTATAATGTGTTAATAATAAGGTATTTTACCTTAAAGAAACAAATTGTATGATTTGAACAGTTTTTTTTTAAATACGTCGAATGTAGTCAGATATCTTAAATATTGTGATTTGTACCCATGCTATCAGATCCGAGAGAAAACTTCTATAATCTTAGTGGTTGTATGTTTGATTTGAATTTTATGTTGCACGATCCAAAAATGGATAAGCTGCGCTAAATACAAGAGCAAATAAAAATTTATGAAAGCATACAAATTTTAAAAAAGACAGCCAAAAGATGAAAAAAATTCATCTCCCGTCTGACAAAACATACTCTTAATTTAACAATGTAATTTCTCTAACAATCTGAATCTCTACGTTGTTACTAAGACATGAGCCCTGTAAAAGAAAATGAGGTTTTGAGGAAATTCATTCGAAAGTATCTCATTTTCCTGGAAAGCACCAAAATATCCAAAATAATTACTCGAAAATACAAAAAATATTTTAAATGACCGAAAAACCTGAAAAATTGATGTTACCTAACAAAGGCACTTAAGTCAGCTTGGTTCTTTTTATAAAATAAATCATTTCTCTGTTCACTCGAATAGGGTTTAATCTGTCCAAAAAAAGATGTAAAATCATCAAAATCCTATCCCGATATATCATTTTTTGCATGTTTAAATAGAAAGAACCCACTTATTTATAACGTACCTACCTATGTTTATATTTAAGTATTCATCTTTGTCTACTGTCATTTTTATAATGTCTTCTGCTTCTTTTAATTCATTAATAGGCCAATGATTTTGATGGATCTGTATCTTTTTTCAGCAAAACTGAAATTATATTCGAGTAAATAGAAATATGTTTTATTAAAAGCTAATCTGGTTTAAAAGCCTTTGAAGGGCATTTTCATGAATACTTCATGATTTAAACATAAATGGTATTATATATATATAAGGAATGTGGTTGATATCTTGTTGCTTGGTTGATCTTGTTAAGTGGTTTTTAGCAGTCGAAGAAATACCAAGTATCGAATAAACACCGATCATGATCATGAAACTCTGATACGTTTATTAGATATGAAAAATATGTTTCAACACATAGTAAAGTAGAACGTAAAAGAAGGCAGCAAGATAAGGCAAGCTCAACTCTATATAGCCAGAGGTTTCACGCCATGTGATATCATATCTCGCCAAGTGTGATCAAACAAAGTTACGCAGGTATTGTTAATGTTTGAGAAGTGAGAATAGAATTTTACAGCGAGATGAATAATATTAAAATGTAATTTTAATATTACATACATATATATATATTTTTTTATTCAATTTTTCAATAACATTATTTCTTACTGCTATCGTAGAAAAACTTTTCCCTTTTATGAAATTTCAGAAGACTGAACAAAGTGACTGGTGACTTGTAAAAACTCATTCTTATTTGAAAATCTTCACGCGTTTTTTTTCTTTCAACCAATTCAAAAGCAGACTTAACTAACAAACTAGAAAATTAGTATAAATAAAATTACTGGTCTTATATATAAATATTTAAAAAATAGCTAGTTTTTATTTCAAGCCATCTCAAGCATCCCAATGATTTTTGTGATTTGGTTTGATGTTCTACGGTACATTTTTTCTACCCGTGAGCTAATTATTTCGGGGTCAACACTAACTATTCTAATCAAAACATAATTTGTTGATTTCCATATTCGTATCTCGCACTTAAAGAAAAAAAATCATGTTAGAAATTTAAAAAGGAACAGTTGGATTTCACTTTCTTCTAATTGATATATTTCGTCAACATAATAGGCGGTTAGATTATATTACTCAGAAAGAAATTTAAAATTTAACTTGAAAACCTTAAACCTGAGAAAACTTCCCCTCCTCTAAATATTATTAAAACCATATCTCAATTTTTAAAACAAGTTTTAGCGTTATGAATTTTTCATATTAGAAATGGATGAGACAAATTTTCAGCTAAAAAATCTCTTAAAACTCCCCTAAAATTTGCAGAAGTTTACTTTGTGTTATGTTTGAAGCCTTAGTTTAAAAATTAGAATTTTCATTCCCTGTAGATTTGGATTGAAATGGAGCACAAGTGCAGTGCCGTACAGAAAGCTATTTAGTTTGAGGGGTTAAATAGATGAAAATATGGAAATTATTTTATTTTTGGGAGAGAGAAATATATATGAAAAGTGATTTTTTAACTATTTGTTTGCGCATACTACTCATACATACAATCAATCGTCGCTTATGATACATAAGTTGTAAATTGCTTTAAAAAGGAAATTTTAAGCAATTTTCAAATAAATATGCTTAGAGGGAAATGATAACTTCAGACAGTTACAGATGAAGACTATCAGAGCGTTAAGGACAATTTTCATAAAGTCAAAGATTCCAGTTTCAACTTAAATAAAACTTATTAAACTTTGATCAAAATAGTTCTACGGTGTCTATTGAAGACTAAAAAAAGATATTACTAGGTATTTTGTAAATATTATGTACAAATTGGTTCTTCGTCCAATTTTATAACAACGATATTCTTCCAAAAAAGTACTTTTGAATAGGGGCAAAGCAAGAAGGAGGCAACTAAGAGCTCAAGGCCCCACTAGGGCTGAGCTTACGATTTGTGAGTCCCAATTCGATCAACCTCTGAGATGGTCTCCACAAAACATTATAAAGAAAACGATTTAATCAATTGACAATTTTTGAAATGAAATTAATGCTTGTAGCTAAATGATTGAGGGATAAAATTCTATGCATCTTTTCCCAATCCTATTCGTGACCTCTATAAGTCTGGGAAATCCATTTTCGGGTATGGGTGGAATCAGCTTAGGGATGGCCTGGCACCCCTCGAGGGTAACTTATTTTCATCTCTTTACAAGCAAAATATCATTTCACTTTTGTGGTATTCGTTACACAAAATAATGGTTATTAATTTAATTAATATTTAGTAAATCTACCAACCAGGAAAATAATGAAAGTGATGAATTTTTGTTCATTGAACACAGACGTATTATGTATTGCACATCCACGTATCATATCAGCGTTTCAAAAGAAAAAGATAAAGTGAATTCCGAGATTTAAGATTTGAATGTTTGCTTCATTATGTTATTAAGTTGCTTAATTGTTCTAAATACTTGGCGAACACAACTGTTGTGAAACTATTTCTGTACTCGAGTAAAACGATATAAGTCACTAATTTTTCCTTACAGTAATTCCTAACTTTTAAATTTAGTTCTGTTAAGACCAAATATAATCAATAAATACCTAGACTTGAAACTTAAAATCTGCCATGATATTCCAAAAATATCACGCAACGCACTTAATAAGCTCAAATTTACGGCCAGAATATACCCTGGACCACACTAACAAAATATATAGGAATTATCCTAGATACACTCTTAAATTGGTCAAAACATACAGTGTGTATTGAAATGATAGGTCCACCCGCATTTTTCAAAGTTTCGACTCTTAATTGAGAATAAGAATCACTTTTTTAGTAGAGATAATTATACAATAATCGTTATAACTATTTAGGAAGCAATTTGTTAAAATTAAATAATTCATTTTTATTTTATGTAAATTTTCATTTTGAGACCGTTTCGAAAAGATAGGTCCGCCTTTATAAATCTTTGCACCAAAATGTTTTTTTTCCAGAAAATTTCTATAAATATCATAGTTTTGTCTTACTGCGGGATTACGCTGACTGTTGTGGAGGTATTTAAACATCACGTTGTAATCAAACGAAATGGGTCGTCGTAGCAGTATTTCGCTGGTTGAGGAGGAAAATGTGATGCATTTAAGAAGTATGGAAAATCGAATAGAGAAATAGCTAAACTTTTAAACAGTTCGCATAATGTTGTAAACAATTTTTTGCGACATATATACTTATGGCATTAAAAAATCATCTGGGAGGCCATCAAAAGTGACACCCCGACAAAGAAGGACTATCGTAAAGGAGTTAAAATCTGGAAATACGAGCTTATCCACTTTGGCGAGACAACAAAACCCTCCGATATCAAAATCTACGGTTCATAGAGTGGTAAAGAAGTTCGGCAATTTAGTTTAGTGGAAGAGGAATTCGGTTCCGAAATTAAGAAAACTCCGCACAAAGAAAAGCGATGGAAATTCGCACTGGAAGTGATGAAGGAAAGAAGACTGGCATCGAGTGATATTCAGTAATGACAAAAATTCAACCTGTATGGTCCAGATGGTTGGCAGTATTACTGGCACGATCTGCGTAACGATAGAGAGATATTCTCGAAGAGGCAAGCTGGTGGTGGATGGATTCGTTATGGATTCGGACGTGTAGTAAAAACATATAGCATTTGTACACAATCGTTTGAATGCTGCTGGCTATCAAAAGCTGCTTGAACAGTATTTTCTTCCACAATCAGAGCACATTGTAGGCCCGTTCTTCATGTTCCAACAGGACAATGCTCCTTTGCATACTGCAAAGTTCACTTTTGAATGGTTTCTGGATAATGGTGTACATTATTGATTGGCCACCTTGCAGCCCCGACCTGATAGAAAACATGTGGGGCATACTCGCAAGAGCAGTGTATGCAGGCGGAAGTCAGTAAAACTGTACTACAGACTTGAAAAAAGCTATTTCTCCGAATGAGCAAAAATGATCGAGACAAACTGTTTGTAAAAACTTGTAGAAACCATGCCAAATAGGATTTATGAGCTCATTCCGAAAAATGGTGGAAAATTTCTTATTAATTCAACACTAATTTGAGGTTTGGTTCACTGGACCCATCTTTTTGAAACAGCTGTTTCACATATTTTTTGTTTTTCTTACAATTCCTATGATTTTTTTTTTCATTGTATGAACTAATGTAGTTTCTAATGTAGTTTATAAAATAGTACTTTGTACGCAATAAAAAATGTTTTCCCACCATAACTTTCGTTTTTACTGGTGGACCTATCATTTCGGTACGCACGGTACAGTCCATACATGCTAAATTTGTAAAAACAAATAGACAACTTTTCTCATTACTTGCTTGTAGTGCAACACTATTCAACACAACAAACTCTTAATATCACCTACTATATCAGCCCAGTTACAACATATGCTCCCTCTATCTGGAATAGGGCTGTAGTCAAAACCAACGACTAAATTATAGGAAAACTGCAAATCAACATCATCAGAAACATTGCAAAAGCACAAGATAGATTTATAGAAAATAAGATATCCTAAGTTACCTAAAAATTCCCACAGTACGAAAAATCCTATTACACCACTCAAAAATGTTCTTATTTCTAATTATTTCATTTCCACCTCTTAATAACCCATGTATAAAAGAAATTCAAATTAACGACCCACACACACCCCTAAACAAATGAGCCACCATTCTACTTTGGAAACTGAAATCCTTATTCGCGCGGTCCACCCAAAAGAAAATGACTACACACCAACTTTTAAACCCCTCTTCCTGAGATCTACAAATGTGAGAAATAAATTCAAGCATGTAAATCAATAAACGGTAATACAAACTTCCAATTAAAATGAAAAACACAATTGTAATAAAATAATTATTTAACAAAATAAAGTAACTCATACTCTACCCATTAAAATAAAATATAAATAAACAAGGGCAATTTCATATCGAGCTCTCTACCTACTGACGACTAGAGATTAAGGCCCCTTCGGAGCCGTGGTTGGTTGGGGTTTCATGGCGCAAGGGCCATATCTGGCCAAGCTGCACCAAGCACAAGACAACGCCAATCTTCGGAGCCATGAGTTTCAATAGTACCAATTAATCCAAAAATAAACTTAAAATACAGCTAAGATTTTCATTAATTCTAATTCTGACAGCACCCCTTCGAAACAGAATCCTGACAACACTACTACGTTTGAGTCAAAAAGAAAAGTACAGGGGCTTGAGCCCTTGTAGTCGTATGGACTGAAAAGCAAAGCAAAAATATTCTAAACTTACTTATCTCGAGTATGTTTCTTCACCCCGTGGAAGCACTTCATAAAGGAAGCGTACATTGCGTTGTAAAACAAGGACCGAAGAGCTCTGAGGATGTGTTATAAATGCATCGACACCGACTTTATATAATCCGAACCCTTCCCCGAAAATTTATTCTGCCCACCGACTCTAGCACAACCCCTATCCCTGTGTGTTTATTATTAGATTATATCCACCCGGGCAATGTCCCAACCCTCTTGCATTCTCGGGGTCGTAAACCCCCTCCAATCAGAAACGTTATAGCTGATGGGAAATGGATGCTAGGATTTTATCACCAAATGCGATTCATATTTCTACCAGAAAATGATTCCTTCGGAGTTTATGGATGTGCTAATACTTTCTATATGACCAAGGATTTAATTCCTCGTATCAGTATTTTTTGTGCACGCGGATGTATTTTAATATTTTTGGTGGATTACTTTATATTCGGGCAATTCTATTTTCTAAAGATGATGAAAGGGATGAAGTGGGATGGGGAGATTTCATTGCGCTTGCGTCCGAAGTCAGCCAATCATGTTCCTAGAAATGGGAATGTTATGCGTGCTTTTCGAATGCCTTCAAATATTCAGTGTTTGTCTCATTGGCTGGTTGTAGGGAAGGCAGAAACTCCCGAGGTCCGCGAAATGGTTTCAAAAGGGGAAAAATGTGAACACACACACACTCGATATGTGTCTCTTATTTCTAGTTTTCTGCATTGTGATATGTACTATTCGAGGTGAAATGGGAAAATGGACAATATTTCTCTAAACTGAGACTGTTTTATGAAACCAGAAAGGGAATAATAACATTTCTCGACATTGTGAGTGACGTTTATGGGGAGAAATCATATATTGAACAATATTTCTCTACTCTATGAGATGCACTTTTTGGAGAGTATTCCAGATTACTGTTTAACGTAGACAACTTCGAATTTAGGGCAATTGGCATCAAAATTTTCAAAAATATCGATTTTTAGATTTGAATAGTCCGAATTGATGGGAATTGAAACAATATTTAGAAAATACCAATTCTGATATTCGTAAAGTTCCTTTAATGCCCTTTCCAATCATACTTTGTTTTAGTTTCAACTCTTACTGGAAGTTTTGAAGTTTTAAATAAAATTAATAATAAACTTAAATTTTGAACCTTTAAAACTTTCCGATTTTTCTTCCGAACTTCTTTTCTCGAATTAACTGTTGAAACAGTTCTATTTAGACAAGTAAAACTTTCCCTAAAAAGCAGCGAGAAGATATGGAACGCGACCGTTTTGTTATAAGTAGAATAATTGTAATTTACAATTGTAAAGAGAAAAAAAATTTTTTTTTTGATTTTTTATTGAATTATACACATAAATGTTTTTCGATTTCATACAAAAAATATCCAATTCTCTTCTTTCAGTATTTAGCTGTCCGTTGAGTATAAAAATATTTTAAAACCAGTATTTCCAGCATATTTTGAGAAAAAAATACATAGAAATTATGAAAATTAACCTCTCTTTAACCCTATGAGATTTTCCTCACGAGATTTCCGAGTTGTGTAGTGCTACTTTTACCTCACTACACATAAGGAGTAATTTACCACATCTAGTGATTGAAATAATCCTATGATCGATTCTATTGGTCAGGGAGATCAAAACTGATTAAAAGTCATGCATAGAAGCCTTGCGATGATAAAGGCCTAGCTAAACAGCCAGATCAAGTCCATGAGTGCAAACACACTTGAAAAATCTAACTCTGATCAGTATTTCCACAGAGATTCTCCCTTGACAGACCTATGCAGGTGAAAAGAGGACTGGGCCCCCCTTAAGCGTGTTCATGTTAATAGGTTCGGTGTATTAGGTAAGTAGTTAGTACTATTTCACACTATTTATCTGTAGATTTATGACAGTTTGGGGATGATTTCAAGCGAAACTCGATTGTCGACATTCCTCCAGAACACAAGAAAACTTCTTCATAGCAAATAGCTTACTTGTGCTTTAAACATTAACATCTAAATGTCTGTTTCTTTTTTAAAGTAAATTAGAAAGTTGTATGGAACAAAAAAAATCACATTTTATACTTTTTTAACCCTCCTGGTGGTTTATATATGCGTCTAATTTTGTCCTGTAGTGGCCACCCTCTAGTGTAAAAATCCTATTTCAAACTGTCACCAGTTCTGGGCAATGGATGATTTGTTTTTCCAGCTGAGATCTTCATTCCCTATGAAGTAATGAGCAGCTTTATCTTGACAAGATATCTCGTCCTTAGTTAAACTGACCAGATCCTGCACTAGATATCTCATCCAAACACTGTGAGGGTTTAAAGAGCCACACTGAGCCGTTGCTCCAAAGAAACTGGTAGACTGAAGTTTGATTCTTGTATGCACCGTGTTGATACTCGCATATTCCTGGAAACTTTCAAGACGATACGTAAATGTGAACCAACTTCCGGAAAGTGAAGGCATGTTTCCCCCAAATCACTGTGGGTGTGATGCGACAGTACTTCCTATCGTGCCCCAGGTAAGAGACTGTCAACGGAATGCTTGGAGCCGCAGTGGCATAGCAAAGGGGGTGCGTCGGGTGCGGGCCGCCCCGGGTGTCATTACAGATGGGGGTGACAAATTGGCAAAAATTTATTTTAAACTAAAAAAAGGGGATTAGCTCACGTCACTAAAAAAATATTTAAAGCGAAATTAATAACTTCATCTGACAATTAACTTCAATAAGTCGACATAATATGTATTAAAACTTTTTAGTTCATTCAACAAACGCAACGAAACGTGGCTGTATTCGACGGTGCGTAGTGGGGAGCGTATGGATAAGGGAAGTCCCTTCAGTTTGTAATAGGGGTGTCAACTTTCTCAGAAAATAACCAGTTGTCAGTTAACCGGTTTTTATAAGTCAGGTTAGAACTGTCCAGGTTTAAAAAAGCCTAAAAATCCGGTTTTTAAAATAAGTGGACTGAATGACCGATTTTTAAAATATATCAAGATGTTTCTGTTTTCTAGGATTCATTTTACTCAATTCGGAAAATTATTTCCAGACAGACGAAGGCATGATAGGCACTTAGAACGTGGTATGAAAACTATGAAGTATGGTACAGTAACTAAAAATAAAATAGAAGTCTTGATCTATAGAGTAAGCTAATATAAAATACGACCAACTACGTAGAGTTGCGGTCACCTAATCACGTGTGTTCAGACGGAATTATTCTGATTGTGATAGTTCCTAATACCGTTCTAGATCTTTATTTTTTTTGTTTATACATTCTTGTTGGTATATATATTCTTGTAAATAGATATTTGTCAATACCTGTTCTGTTATTCTCGATTCTTTCTCCGAGATAGTCAAAATCTCTACTGTTATAAAAGGAAGTGTTTCCCCGTGTCTATATGTATGCAGTGTCCGGATGAATCTACGATACTTACAATAATGAAATTTGGCTCACAGGTAGTCCTAATTTTTTGCGAATTTTGTCGGTACACGGCTACAAAAACTAAATATCGAGTTATATTACTTTTACTAAAGAGCACTGAGAAAGTGAAGAGTATAAATTAGAAGTTACGTTGGATGAAGACAAATTTGGATATGATAGATTGGAAAGGGAACAAATAAAAAATATTTTGTCTAATGATCAGTGCTGTTGTGGAAGGTACATGCCGTATACCCGCTGGTTTTTCCAGCAAATTCCGTATACCCTCCTCTGCTTTTTATTATAAACTACGTACACGCTTTGCTTTTCCAAGAAAACATCGCGCGAAACATCACACGACACGACACGCGCTGAGGCTGGGGGAGGGTATAGAGTGCCTATATAATCTCTACTATTATAAAAGGAAGTGTTTGTCTGTCTGTTTGTCGCAAAATCCTGACGATTCTATGGCACTTACAGCAATGAGATTTAGCACACAGGTAGTCCGAATTTTTTGCAATTTTTGGGTCGCGGCGAATTTTAAAATTCAATCTAGAAGATTTTTAAATGAATTTCATAGTTTTATTCTCCATTGATTTTTCAAACGCGGAGAACTTTTTCGACTCATGCGACCCTACAGTCAGGGTTTGGAATCATGCTAAGTTTTTTTCATTGGCATAACTCGGGGAAAATTATTATTTTTTGTTTCTGCTTTGATTTTGCGAGATTGATTTAACAGACAGACGATAAATCTTTAAACTGAAGTCAAAGTTCTTTTTTATATCTCCTACACCGTTAAAGACAGAGTAAAATTTTCAAAGGATTTGAAATCTGCGGAAAATTTTAGTTTTGATTGATACTTAAAATATGATTTTCTTTAAATAAATAATTTTTTAATTGAATATATCATCAACGGATTTGAAATCTGTGGAAAATTTTACACCACCTTAATACATTACACCACGGGCACGGGCGACGCCGGGCTAGCCACGCAGTGGCTAGTCATATTATATAGGCACTCTAAGGCTTGGAGGGTAGGAGGAAAAGTGGCTTATGGATTGAGTTGGCCAACCAAAGCTCTTCAGTTGACAATAGATAGTATGCGCAACAAAAGGACACAGAGACGGACTTCTCGCGTCAAGTAGTTCGGAAATATTGCAATGAAAATGAGAGGTAGGCCTTAAAATTTGTAAAAATAAAACAAATTACATCCATTTAATGTGTTTAAATATTTTTCTCTTAACATTTCATTGTTTTATATCAAGTTAATGTTAATATAATGCGATTTCAAATTTGAATATCACTCGATGCTAGTCTGCATATTTTGCTTTGCATAAATACAGTAAACTCCAAATAAATCGAACCTTGTGAACACAAATTTCTGCTTAGGTCGAAGTTTCTTCAAAGTTCCACAGTTCCTTTCCTGTAATGTAAAATTAATAGGCCTTTTTTCTCGATAATTTGAACTTCGATTAATTCGAACATTTTTCCCGGTGCTTCGAGTATACCCTATGAGCTCCCGAAGGAAAATTCATGAACCTGGTTTATGGATTTTCTTTATGTATACATGTATGGGCGTGTGTGTATTTTTGCCCACCCCCAAAAAACACTTAAAGTAGTAAGTACATGTTTCGCCTCCCCCTGGAAACAATTCTGCGGTCGCCCATGGTATACCCGCTGGTTTTTTTTAATACTACAGCACTGATAATAATGTATCTGATCGGCCTTTTCCTGTTCCAGATAGTTTAAAAGTTGATTTAATTAAAAGGGGTAGTGAAATTTATCAAAACAAAGATTGTCCATTTGGTACAGTTACAAGATCAGGTGATAAACTAAAGGGTTCTTGCCAACTTATATTTGATAGGTTCTATATCAGTTTACCAAATGGTGAGAAAATACTGAGAACCTGGATGGCCCACTCTTCAAAAAAACTTGTACTGTTTTTGTTGTTGGTTGTTTGGCACTGTTAAAAATTTGAGTGACAATCCATCAAAGTTTACGAGTAATTTTCAATCTTGGTGGAAACTTCAACCGAAAGTTCAAATTCATGAAAACTCTGAGCAACATTTCACTTGTTTTGAAAAATGGAAAACGTTACGAGCAAGTTTACTTGCTAACAAAACTATTGATCAAGTTAGCCAGACTATTAAAGAAGCAGGGAAAATGAATTGGAGAGATATTTTGAAAGGCTCTAAGATGTAACATTATTTTTGGCTCAACAAAATTTACTATTCCGTGCCCACAGAGAGAATACTATGTTATCAGTAGGGCAACTTTTTGCAACAAATGCAACTTTTTTTCACGCGTTCTACGCTGCATGTAACGTACTAAAACCAAAATTCCTCCTACATGGGGTACATTGTAAGTAAGTTATAACCGCAACATAAATGCAACTTTCTACATAAATGCAACTTTTTAAAATGTAGCTTAAAATTAATTAATATCAAATTACTATTTCATTTTTTGCTCTCTGAATCAACCCTTCGATCACGTGTGTCTGATCTTGCGAACGCCGAAGTATTCCGTATCAAACAAGTTCATGGTAAGAAGGTGTTCGTTCTAAGACGAAAGTGAAATAAATGGCAAGAAGTACTTTAACACAATGGTTGGCACTCTTGATAATCCAGAGAAGGCTTGCGTAATCGACTGCAGAGTTAGCGAGGTGAGTGTCGATCATCAATATGTTGTTCGCCTTGTAGATGACGTTTTAAAATCTCTGAATGTTGAGCGAAAGGGTTTTGCGCTTCTACTATCCGATACAGCACAGTATATGACTGCGGCTGGTGCAGGTTTTCAATGTTAAAGAAATTACTGGTTAAGGATTGGCCATTCAACGTTCTTCTGTATTTTAGTATGTATTATATAATACTGTTGTACACGACTAAAATTGTCAATATATTTTGAATTTTTTTCATTGTTTACGAATAATTTATTTTAGAATTTAGCGTATCCAAAATAAATGCAACTTTAAGGAATGATAAATGCAACTTTTCCCATTTTTACTGCAACAAAAAAGTTGCCCTAGTTATCAGAAAACAGGACATTTTCTACAGCTAGTTGAGCTTGTATCAAAGTATGATCTGGTACTAAGAGAACACTTGATCAAACTAGAGCAGGTTAAATCCACGGTCTCCAAATACTTTAAAGATCTTGCAATTCAACATTAATGGAATCTCAACAAGTGCAACGAGGATTAAACTTGATCAGGTACTTGACCTAGCACTATCCGAAGGAGTTCAAATCATTGCTCTGCAGGAAACCAAGCTGAAGACAAAAACATCCCTCAAAATCAAGGGATACAATATCTTTAGGGTTGATAGACAGAATGGGAGTGGAGGAGGCCTTGTATTCCTCACTAGAGACGTCAAATATCAGAGTATAAACATCAACAGAAGAATAACTGATGGATCAAATCTAGAGATCCGGGGTATAAGGATCATTTGGAGAGGGAAGCCACACAATATCTTTAACATGTATCATCCCCCTGACCTCAAAAGTCTACCAATCGACCTTCAAGACTTATTTACTGTGGGTACTGTCTGCTTAGGCGATTTAAATGCTAAACACCCCATTTGGGGCTGTTCAACAGCAAACTCGAGAGGAAATGAGTTAATCGACATAATTGATGACAGGAGCTTTACTATTCTCAACGATGGTACTCCTACCCATTTTTCATATAGTTATAATACGAAAGAAGCTCTAGACATTTCATTTGTCAGCTCAGATCTTAGACCTAGTTGTAGATGGACTGTTTTAGAAAACTTGGGGAGTGACCACCTTCCTGTTTTAATCGAACTAAAAAAGAGACAACTAGTGCCCACCAGCAAAGATAAACAATGGATCACACTGTAGCGGAAATTATTTTTCGTCGGCACCTTTGTTTATAATGCGCTAATTAGAAAATTAATTAAAAATCCATTCAAAGTAATACTTCCCCCTCTTACTTCTTTGGATATCAAACAAAAATATCAAGAAAACAAAATTATCACGAAAAACGAGAGAGAAAACGGTCTTTTATAGCTTCAAATAAAAATCAAATCCAACGACAGAGATGGGAAAGCATTTGCTAGAATAGGTTGTTTGAGGCCCATTCCGTGGTTACTAGAAACGTGGGCTGTATTTTATAAGGCAGATTACTGTCCATAAACGACAGGATCAAATATCACGAGAAGGTGTTAAAAACTCTCTTTATAGCAATCCGGTAGCATTCCGTGGAACATTATAAGCTTTATTGGGCTTCAAACGCAAACCGTAAGTGTAACATTCATTCCGATAGGTATGTAAACTCGGACATTACGAACCACTATGATACCTTCTCACTGCATAAAATGCCTGTTACTTGCTTAACGAACTTGTTACGTGAAAATAATGACGATACTGAGCTACAAATGGACACGAACGTTGATTATTACATTGTATCATATTGAGTTTCGGAGTTGGGCATGATTTATAACTCATAAGGTTCGAGTACTTGAAAATGATTCTGAAGAAATATAGGAATTTTGAAAATGTTAATTTTTGAATGCGATAAGTGAAATCAAGGTAGTTGCAAGGTTTGGGGTAATTATTGAGGTATGAAGGTTGTTTAATTTACGATGACACTGAAAGAAAACCACGGGCTATTGAAGTTATAGGTGAATTTACGAGCAGCGACTGGATATTGGCGACGGAAAGGAAAGATCCGAGGATAAAACCACGTAATTTTGAACCACGATCATATGATGAGGCAACACCTGAGCTGGAACCCCACTCTCCAAACTTCCACAACACACCAACGTGAAGACATTTGAGGCCATGACAGATTTAACGTGCACCACCCTCTTTGTACACGACGGTCTTAGATTGGATGGAATGCAGAAGTTGAAAAGGTGACCATGAAAGTCGTTATAGTCATCTACCCACTAACATTAAAATCTAAATGAGTTTCCTCCATTTCAAAGGCTATATATAAGACAGGGTGTGGAAAAATTGAGATTATTTTTAAAGTTTTTACAATCGGATTTTATTTTATTCAAATCGAATTTTTATAATTTTACTTAATTCATTTCCTCTATGTGTTTAAAACTTGTTCGGCACAAGAGACATCAAGCTCGACACCGACATCACTGTAATTTCTAGATAGCATTGAATTGTGTTAAACATGTCTAAGTGCCAAGGAATTCCAGTTACCTTTATCATAAATAGTAAATTCCTTCTTGAAAGGGCATCAGTTTGTGTAATCAGCCTTTTCACGGAAAAATTATCAAAATTACCAAAAGCATTTTGAACATTGTATAGACTGTTCTCAAGTGTATAAAACTCAGCAACCGATGGTAAACAGATTTGCGAGGGACACTTGTTTTTGGTGAGCAAAGAGAGAAGGTCAAGGAGTTAATTAACGTCGCACTCGAGCAACGCTAGGGCTATTTTGTAAGCAAAAAGAGAAATATCTGTAGGTCAGTTGTCATTGTCATCTCAACCAACAAGAGCCCAAACCCCTTTTGTAACAGGAGAGGTAAATAAATTCAAATGAAACACCAAATTTGCTTAAAAAATACACCTACACCATGCATGACTACCATTTAAAATTTTTGTTCTAGGGCCCCACATACTTAAGATAAATATACCAATAATACAAGTTACCAAATTTGTAGATCTTAGATGACTTATCAGGATTGCAAAGTTGTAGGGAACCCCTTCGTTTCTAATATTTTATAGTTGGGGCCCAGCCTCCTTTTATATGATATAAATATTATAGATATACTGAATAATAGGTATATTGATAACGATTTATATAAACGATATAAAGAGTTCCAAAACATTTTTATATGAAGAAAATTATTTCTCCAAGTTTGAGCCCCACTGCATCCAAATCAATATAATTATCTTTAGAGTCCTCAAAATAGGGAAGCCAGTTATTGTCAGTTTTAAAAAGGGTCATTATCGGGGTGTTACAGAGTACAAGCAAATATGTTGGTAGAGAAACGGAATAGCCTCAAATGTCCTTATGATCTTATTTATGATCTTATTATGATCTTATAAATGATCTTATTTGTATCATGCATTCTAACCCAGGCTGTTTCATTTTCAGTACCATTATTAAACTTATGAAAAAAGAAAACTAAAAAGATTTAAATCGTGGGATTTTTTAAAATAAAAATGACGACTCGAAAATCGTGATCGAAATCAAGCTGATTGAAATCCGTTTACCCTAGTTACAAAATAGATAGCAAAATAGATAACTCAAAAAAAGTTATTATTGAAGACGATCTTTCCTCTCGAGTTTTGAATTCATTTCAGTTGGTTTCTCATTGCAACAGGTAAGTATTTAATTAACGTACGAGAGAGCATGTGAGCATTAATGAGAGCAGCACCACGAAATTTTGAGTCAGATGACGAGGTCACACCTGAGCACCCACTCACTCTACAAACAAACACAACACGCCAACGTGAGGACATTTGAGGCTATTCCGTTGAGGTTATTCTCTACCAACCGGGCTACCTCTGCGTTTTATGTTCATTGCAATAGATTTGCTGTTTTTGTAAAAATTTGTCTTTTGCAATCTTAGTCTAAATTTCTCAAGGGAAAATTTTTAATTTACCTGGTTCTACTCAATTCACCTGTAAATTACCTTGCGTGCGCATGTCCAGTTACTTGAAGCTGTCTTGTGTTTGACTCAGCTTAACCAAGTATGGTCTTTCCGTAGAATAGAATCCTTTGGAAATATTCGATTGCTCATTTCCTTAGAATATAATCTTTTGGAAAGAGTCTATTGCTCATTTTCATAGAATAGAATCCGTTGGAAAGATTCGATTGCTCATTTCCCCAGAATAGAATCCCTTGGAAAGATTCTATTGCTCTATACGGTTGACGGTGTCGGCTCTAAATCTTGCGGAAGCTCTTGAAATTGTTAATACAACCCTCCGTAGTGGAAGGTTGTAGTATATTTTTCCTCTCTGAAAATATTAATAAAATATATTTATTTTCAAGAGAATAATGTGTTTAAGGCGGCATGTTCCTTTGAGTGGAAATTGTGCGAAGGAGCTAACAGAAATCCCGAGAGGCTATACGCAATCTCATTCGCTATATCTAGAAGATCAGCATAGTTTTATGACTGCACTCGTAGGAAATTCTTGGGGCAGGAATCCAATAAAATTTCGACTAGGAACATTTACTATTTTTACGATTGTGTTGTTTATCATCTTCCAATAGAAGAAGGACTTAGATTAGATGAACCGTTTCGGGAAATCAATATTTTCTATGAGAGATAGCATTCATGATGAATGAAAATAAACTTTTACTATTGTTTAAAAGGCCTTCCTAGTTTGACTTTCCTTCACTGGACTTGATTTGGATTCCATGTACTGTTGGTATTAACAATTGCTTTTAAGTTCGTCTAAAAGGTTTTACTATATTCTCTTTACTATTACTGTAGTATTACTATTGGTTTTCTATGGAATTAATATTGAACGTATTTTTTTTTTTTCAGGGAACGTTTAATTTGTAATTATTTTCCGTATGCACTAAAGGTTATAATAAAAGAGGAGGCTATTAAAGAAAGATAGAGGAAATAATATATAGAGGAAATAAAGAAAATTAAAAATTGTCATAAACGTAACATAAAAGTATATTTCATTGTGCCATATGAACAATATTTAAGAAGCTTCATTTTTAATTTCAAGTAAATTTAATTATAAAATTCTATACTTTCAAAATCATTTAGTCGAGATGTTCCACAAATAGCTATAAACGCTTGCAAAAATTTGTATACCGCTAAATTGTTAGTTTGTATACAATATACCCTCTTTGAATAACTTTTACTAGCACCACTGGAATAAATTTAGCTTTCACGATTGGGGCAAAATTTTCGCTATGGTGATTTGAAAAATAACAGTTTTTATTGCTGACAAGGTTTTTGTAAAATCTTTGTATAAGTATCGGGATATTTGAAGGATATGAAAACAAAATTGGGAGCAAGCTATAAAATCACTAGTTTTTCACAATATTAAGTTCTTATGGTTGATTAGTTGGTATGGGTTTTAGTATGATCCATAAACGGACAAGCTGCGTCAAAACACAAGACAGAATATGACCAAATAAAAATAGATAAAATATCCAAATTGCTTAACCGACAATTAAAAAGTAGATTTAAGACAAATAGTACATGGGCATATATAAAACATAGGGTAAAACTATTTGAACATTTGATCAGATAACTAACGTAAGGAGAACCAAAGACTATCATCGTCAAAACAACATAAAAATAGTGAAAATACACTATAACAAAAAATATCGACGCTCCAAGAAAGAGTTATCCGATTGCGATAAAAATTGGTGGATGTAAAGAACTAACAAAGAGAAGAAAAAAAACGATTAAAATTTCAGAACAATTGAATGATTTATTTCAGAGTTTGACCGTTACAAAGGGTACTTTGGTAATTTTTTAAAATTAAGGTCGTACTAGAGCAACACAACGGGCTATTGACGACGGTCAGGGATCAATCCCTTAAGAGAAAGATCTGAGGACAACATCTCGTAATTTTAAACCACGGTCAGATGAATAGCCCGTTACAAAGAGAGGAAGTCAATATGGCGTTAGTCAACCTCTGGCCAGGATGTAAGCTGTCACCCGGCGTGGTATAGACTGAAAAAGTTCCCGGAAGTCCTGCGTCTTGTCAAATGGTCTCCAACTGACGGGCTAAATGGTCAACATTCCGGGATGGTTGCAATCGCTTTCCCATAACATCCCAAAAGTGCTCTATGGAAGATAGATCAGGAGACCTAGCTGGTCAAGGTAGTGTTGGGAAAGTTAGAAGACAATTCATAGCAACACGTGTTGTGCTGTCGGGCATTATCTGGTTAAAAAGTATGTCCGGAGTGTTGCTAAAGGAACGGTAAAATAACCGGTCGTAGAATGTCGTCTACGTACCGCTGTGCTGTAAGTGTGCCAAAAATGACTACCAAAGGGGTCCGGCTATCAAAGGAGAGGCACCCCAGGACCACAACGCCTTGTTGTAGGCATGTATGGACTGCGATAGTAAGGACAGGATCCCACGCTGCTCTGGACGTCTCCAGAAAAGTCTGCGGTTGTCGTCAGGACGCAGTCGTCATTAAAGACTATACGTCCTCAGTTAGTGCTGTTCCAAGTTGATCGAGCCAAGTACCACGGTAATTATGGACCTTCTTGGTGCGTCGATTTTTTTTGTATTAACCTATTTCAATATAGAACATATGCCTAATTTCTAAACTTATCAATTATTATATTTAATATTATTTCAAATTTCTGATATGACGCTAATTTTATGCAATATTTGAGAAACGACATTTGATATTGTCATTGCTAATTCATGAATTCAAAATGTAATTACGAATACACCAGTAAATGATTTTTAGAAGTATTTATTGATTTTACCTCAGTAAATAATGCATTTCCACAAATGTACAGGCAATTTAAAATAGTACAAATTTAATACATTACAAAATAGTTTCAAAATCTATACACTCACTAAGTTAGAATTTCAAAGAGTTCAAACAGTTTTTTTTTTCTGAGAAACAAATATTTGCTGGCAAAAAGTTTTGCAGAACAATTTGTTTATGACAAGGAAATTTAAAAAAATATTCCAACTTTTCTCTATTGGGCCATACATAGTGAAGTTATAATGTATCTTTTAAAAGTTATATTCCATATTTCAACTCACTTCTAACCCATTTAGAAATATTTTTCATGTTGTTCAGTTGTTTATACATGTTTTGATAGTTCAGAACTATTTATACAGGGTGTTTCATAAGTAAGTATACAATTTCAACGCACTATATAACAATGACAATGTAAGATATTTTATGTTGTCTGAAACAGAAGTGTAGGTGAATGTTTCAAGTATTTTTAGAGACAGTCACGGATGTTTTATGTGTTCATCCTTAGTCACACTACACACTAAGGTGGAGCAAAATACACGAATTTTGGAAATTTAAAACGCCTATGGTGGGAATAGTTGGGGACTACCATGCTTATTAATAGTACAAAATATGATCTAAATAAATTAATATCTTCAAATGCCAAAATCAATTTGAAATTTCGAAATTTTGCCAATTTTTTCACAAATATAATAATAACGCATTTAAAAAATTTAATACATCTTTTTAAAGCAATGAGTGGCTGAAATGAACATCCCTGGTTGTAAAAAAAAAAGTTTTCCACCTAACATTATCCCGGAAAATAAAAAAAAATTCCTCTTTTTAGAGCGCCATCACGCGCGTCTCCGCTCCTCTCAATAAACTCGTCATTGCGTTCCCCGCTACTAGGATGCATGGGCGCTTCTTTTTCTTTGCTTGTTTATAAGGGGGTAAACAACTCGTATTTCCCTACATGGAGTGGAGGTGTCTGGGTTTCTTTAAATACCAGCCCACTTTTTTTGTAAATATCTAGTAAGTGCATGCTTCCTATCGATCTAGTCTATCGAGGAAAACTAAGTCCTTTGTTCATATAGATTCACTTTCGTTTGTTGATGCATATTGTACTGTTTATTTTTACTTAATTTAGATATTTTTTATACAGAATTTTAATCTTTAAGTTCAGTTTTGTTTGGGTTTTGTTAAGGAGACACGGTTTTGTGAATAAGTCGAAATGCCTCCGACACGATCAGTAGATGTATGTCACGTGTTTGAAATGGCTGAAATAATGAAGCCTAACATGCTTCCAACATATGCGGATGTTATGAAGTAGTATCCTTATATACAGAAAGATTATAAAAGAGATGCTAGTATGGCTGATAGTGTTCAATTTTAATTAAAGAGGTTAAAGGATAATGGGGATAAAGTTCGATTCCAACTGTAACAAACCAACAAATAATATATATGCTGAAAAAAATACCACAAAGCGTATAGAAATATTAAGAAACTATTAAAAAATACTGGCAAACTAGATTAGGTTGAAAGGTTGTGTCCTTCAGGGAATCAACAGAAAAAAAATCTATTTGATATTAGCATATGTAAATGTAAGGACTTTCTCAAATGAAAGTACCTATTGCTGAAAAAGCTTTTTTTACAGATCAAAGGACATTTCAAAAAATGTTCATTGGAAATGTTGACATTAAAACCAGCAGAATGTTTGAAAAAGATTCCAGGGCTAAGAAAGAGAAGCAGAGAGCCAAAACGTTGAGCTCAAAGATTGTAAAGAGAGAGGAAAACAATCCAAAATACTCTCTCCCTCTATTACGGGGGCTACTTTGAGTTCTAATTTGATGAAGAATTCTAATGACAGAATAAACACAATCATTGATTATGATTATCCTTCAACTTCACAAATGAGAACTAAACTTCCAAATGTAGCTCAGGCTTGTAACAGAACTGGTGTTTCCGATAGATCGGCAGCAATTCTAATAAATGTTGCTTTGAAGGATATGGAGGGATTTACAAGGATAATTCTTCATATATAGTTAATCGTAGTAAAATTAGAAGAGAAAGGACAAAGACCTGCAGCTTCCTGAAAAGGAAAAATGAGGAAACAACCTCTTTATCAGAACATGGAATACACTTTGATGGGGAAAGAATTAAACTTTAGTAATGAAAAGTAATTTAGTAATGAATTAAAGAAAGATAAAGTATTGTGCTAGAAAGACAGTAACAGAAGAACGTATAAATTGAATCATTCCAGATGGTTGACGACGGCAAATAGAATTTTAAGGTTATATGTTTGAACAGAAGATCCAACCCATAACTTGAAAATATTTACAGAGTATGTTGTGAAGGTATAATTATATGTGTGGTTTAAAATTGGAATTCAATCATCATGTCGGTACGGGAGTCTTCATTTTTACAATATTATAAATAAATCGAGATTTTTGCCTGAGAATTTAAAAACTGTAATAGATCTAACTTTGCAAAGAAATGCTTATCATGCCCATCCAGAAAATATTATTTAGGTAATGTTAGCTGATTATCGAAAACACGTTAGAGAATTGAGCATTAGAAGAATTTTAAAATTAAGAGAAAAAAATAAAGTTGAAAGAATATTCGAGAGTTCAAAAAAAAATTCCCAAGTTAAACTTTGAAGCAGATGATTACATAAATCTAATTGAATGGCAATCAGATTCCATTACAGATCCACCACTTACAGTATCTCTTTCTGATTATCAACTAAAGTCTATGATTCTAGATGATCCAACCAATAGAAACATGTTTAATTTTCCATGCCATTCACAAGCAGTAGAACGTTGCGTTAAATTAGTAACTGAAGCATCAATTGAGTATGTGGTACAGAGGCACGAGATGGATTTATTCGGTCAAGTATTGCTTCTAGACTTGCTTTACCCAGTCTTGAAAGCAAAAGCCAATATCAACCACTTTTAAGATAAACCACTTCTATGCCAGTCACTTCAATTTAATTTTTTAGAGTAAGCTAGTAACTTAAATTGAAATTTTTAGGGGGAGGAGTGGAACTCTATAAATGCAGCCACCTACTCGTGGTGAGTTCTGGATTGTTTTCATAATGAAAACAGCGAAGAGCTGCAAGAGGAAGCGCCCGTGTAAACGCGTGGTCGCAATGATGAGTCTATTGAGAGGAGTGGAGACGCGCGTGATGGCGTTCTAAAAAAGGAGAAATTGAAAATAGAAAGAATATTTAATTTCCGGGATAATGTTAGGTGTAAAACTTTTTTTTACAAGCAGGGAAGTTCATTTCAGTTACCCATGACTTTAAATAAGATGTATTAAATTTTTTTTTAATGCGTTATTATTATTTTAGTGAATAAATTGGCAAAACTTCCGAGATTTCAAAGTGATTTTGGCACTTGAAGATATTAATTCATTTAGCTTATATTTTGTATTATTAATAAGCTTGGTAGTCCCCAACTATTCCCACCAAAGGCGCTTTCCATTTCCGAAATTCGTGTTTTTCAATCCACCCTAATACACATCAAACCGGTAACCCATTTCTGCCCAGACGCGTGTTAGGGTATCTGAAGCAAGTGCAGTGATAGTGGTTGCGAATACGCCGCTTCAACTCCGCTAGATCAACAGGAAGAGGAGGGTTAAATACGTTATCCTTTATGCAGCCCCAAACAAAAAAGTCACATGGTGTTAAATCAGGGCATCTGTGTGACCATTGGGTTAGTGGCATGCTGTAGTCGGCGCTTCGTCCAATCCATCGGTGAAGATGTTAATCGGAGTAATTTCGCATGTCACCTGACCAGTGAGGTGGTGCACCATCCATTTGGAGAATAAAGTTTTTCGACTTTATTATCCAATTGGATGAATAAAGTTTTTGACGACATCTACCGATACACTCGGTCGTCCTGGCTTTGGAACTGTGCACAAACAGCCCGTCGTTTCAAATTTTTTAAAACAATCGTAAATTAATTTTCTGGTTGGAGGTTCTTTTCCAAATTGTGATCGAAAATGCCGTTGCATAACGGTGACAGATTCCGTTTTGCTCAATTTAAGAAAACAAAACGCTTTCTCCATTGCAGTAAAAACAAATTTCCACTGACTAGTCACGTGACACGCTCACTATCGCCTACGTCACTTCGCTCGGGAGGGGGGACACAAACTTTATGATTATACCTAGCTAACAGTTCGCATTTGGGGACCGTGTCTTGAACTGTTCCTCTTTTACAGCACCTGGAAACTGTATACGTACTTGTGAATCACCCTGTATATTTGAAATATTCCTTTCCTACGGCGGAGGAAAGGAATGTTTCAAAGTAGGGGCCCTTAGATGTACACATCGATTTTAGTAATTGAAGCATTTATGGAGAGTGCATAAACTTCTAGTGGAACAATGTCTTGTTCAATGTTATAGATAGTGAACTAATACAATGAGGATTTTAAAAATTTCTGATGAAAATCTCCACTGTGAAGGGGCTAAGACACAAACCAGTTTTGTTCTGCTATATAGTGACAAATTTTGTCCAGAATAAGAAAACAGGGTTGTATTTTGATTCTTTCAAGCCTTTCCAAGATTTATCCCCAAAAATGGGAAATTTTGAAAATTCAATTTTTTAGTTCAAGCTTAAGGGGTTACGTTGATAAAAATCTAAATCTGAACTAAGGTCTTCTCTGTAATAACATCATACTAACATTTGATGATTTTTTTGTTTTACGACAAAAAGTTAAAGAGTATATCAGAGTTTATTGTTCCGGAAAAAAAATCACTTGTCTATACATTTACCAAAATTATATGTTAGGAAGATTCTTTTCTTTTTTTTAATTCTTGATCTTTCGTTATTGATCATAGGAGGGTTTGCTGATAATTGATTTACCCCAACGTCTTGAGCACCATGAGACACTTTATCTATATGTATTCTTCAAATGCAAAACAATGATTGTGTGCTATGTATGGTTTTTTATGTATGTCAGCATAGAGAAAGCGTATTTCAAGAAGTCTGTTGAGGTTAAATCAATTTGAATTATCTGCAATGAAAGAACACAATTTATATTTTCTTTACAAAAGAAAGTAGCTCACGAGATTTACCACTAAAATGTTTTGTTTTCAAATTGAAGTCAACAACATTCAAAACTATCTATTGTCATTTCATAAACTTCAAAAATGTGTTAAATAAGAAACAGGAAAACAAACTAACTTATACTTAACCTTTTACCTGCCAATGTTCTCAAATGGGAAAATTTTTTTGTAAATTTTCTTTCTTTAGGTTATTAATACTTGACGAAATGCCACATAATAATGTAAATTTATTTTAGATGCCACCGTTTTTTAAAAAATATTTCAACTTTTTTGTAGAATTTAGGTCAAATTTACTGAATTTGTGAACTTTAAAGTGTCATGCAAATTTTAGTTTCTGCTTTTTTTAAATAATTTTTTTTTATAATTTTATTCACGTGATCTGGTTGTCAAGGGACATATATTCTCTAACAAATTAACAAAATATTTCCAAGTGTCATTTGTAGAAGTAATTCTTACAACAATTTTGATGTTCCTAAATGGGAACATTGGCGTTTGGGGTATGATGTTTAAGGGTATTTTTTTAACTCGCAAAAAATTTGAGTCAATACTCTTCTTTTTTTTAATAATGACAATTCTTCTGCTATGGGTGACTTAATAAATGTGGTGGCTGATTCTTTCATACTTCCAGCTGGCACTTTTGTATCTGCATGTGCCTAACACCCGTTTTCTCTGCAAACCATGACACTCTATTGTAAGGTAATCGCATTGTTACAGTTATAAATGTTTACGAATGGTATTTTCTTCACTCTATTCACCTTACAAGAATAGTAACTACATTCCTCTTTGGTGAAATCGTTGGTTGAAGTATGTCTCGTGACTTAGGGGTAGGAAAAGAGAGGAGCGCGTTTTGAATGACCTTTGCAACGATCACATTACAACAACATTCCTTTTTCAAGACTCGACGAAGGTGTGGCCTGCAGTCGTTACGGTTTCAACCAATGAGTTTCATTTTCACCAAAGATTTTCTTTCTGCATATTTCAGAAGAGTACTACTGTATAGTACACGCTGAACTCTGTAGTTTTAATCGGGTGTTTTTACGTAATACGTCATTCCTAATAGGAATTGACTATTCAAATGCTTCTCAGGTATCACTCCGTGTCAACTACATCTTTCAGAAATACCTCGCAAGTTCTTGAAGTTGGAAACCGTGCTGGAATTTTTCAACAGCCTATCCGATGACGAGCTCGAGGACGTAGACGATCCTGATCTTTGCATATTGCCACCTGATGAAGACGCTAATTTAAGTGATGAACCCATCAAAGGTGAAGTTTTGAATAAAGTTGGTCCTCAAGATTTTTGTGGCCAGACTGACCTGATGATTAACAATGAAGATGGTGAATCGACTATTTCAGATGACCGAATTCCCGATTCGGGCGAAGATCAAAGGAGAAGCACAACCTCATGTTCTGCTCCAAATGCAAAGAAGCGAAGACAAGAACTTAATCCCAGATGGAAAAAGAATGCAAAAAGTTAGGTAATAATCTTTCAGGAAAAAGCCTCGAAAAACTGACTGAAAAATTTCCCGAGCTTAAGACAATGGGTCCTCTAGAGTTATTCCACAAAATACTCCCAATGAATTATGTGCAACATCTAGTTGAGATGACAGCGTTCTATACGCTGCAAAAGAGGCAGATAATAACAGTTAGCTGTGATGATATTCTTCAGCTCCTAGATCTACTTCTTTTGAGAGGTTACCACACAATGCCTATAGAGGACTTATATTAGAGTAATTCTGAAGACACACGTGTTACAATCTTTCCTAAGATAATGGCTAGGGCACGCTTTCGTCAGCTTAAAAAGTACTTTCATCTTGTTGACAACAATAAGGATTTTCAACCGGGTGATAAACTAGAAAAGATTGCACCAATATACGATGAATTGTGTAGAAACTTGATTCATGATGGAGTTTTTCACGATAATCTCAGCATTGACGGATCAATGGTGCCGTATTACGGACATTATTCTTGTAAGATGCTTATTCGTGGAAACCCCATCAGATTTGGGTGTAAAATTTGGATGATATGCTCATCTAATGGGTATCTATATAGGATGGAAATTTACTCAGGGAAACAGGATGGTGCTAAAGCAGAGTCTCTACTAGGATCAAAGGTCGTGTCAGCAAGACCCGGACCACGATCTCATCGACCAGTTCACTTTAGAAAGACGGACGAACATTACACTCAAGGACGTTGCGCATTGTGCAATAAGAATGTTATAAAGCAGTGACTTGCATGCAAAAAGCAGATGCATTCATCTTGCTTCCCCCCGTACCACGGTCAATAAGAGATAATGTATCCTTCCGAAGAGAAATGTAAAAAATTGTGTAATAGAAACCAAAATTAGTCCTCCTTTTGAGTCTATTGCAAATAATTTACCACTTTCGGAAAAAATGCCCCTATTTACTTCATTACAAACGCCAATGTTCTCAAATGGGAACATTCCCAAAATCATACTTAAGATTTTTTTCCCGCAAAAAAAGGTCTGGAACAGTTATACTAGCAGTAAATTTCTTAAAACTCATATGTAATAGGTATGTAATATATATATATATATATATATATATATATATATATATATATATATATATATATATATATAAACTGTAAAAACGTATTAAAAATAACCTTCAAAAATTTTATAGAAAAAATTGTATTTATTACTTTAAACTTAAATATTTTCTTAATTCGGAAAACAGTGATCAAATTCTTTATGCCAGAACTGAGTAGAAACCATGAAAAATTCAGGTTTTGGTTGTGTATACCATATACTACATTTATAGGGGAAAGTTGGAGAAAACTGGGTCTCAAAATGTGTTTTTTTTTCCTAAGCACTTACCTGAATAAAATCGCTTCAAATTCTACTTGAATGATAAATTAGTTCTTAAGTTCCAAAAATAAATATTTTTCAATGTGAAAGAACTATTTTTTGGAGACTTTTACCCGGTTTTATCCGATTAGGTCTTGTAGACCCGGGTATATATAGTGTGGCGTCATGGGGATCCGTGGATCCGAAATCGGTGGAGTAAAAATCGAACATTTCTACTCACATTTTTTACAACATCGGCATCGACAAACACATAATCTATGCTGCCTTTCATTCAACTCCAAATAACACGGTGGCTGTATATAACTAGTTTCATCCGTTATCCGACAGATGGCATTAATAATCTTGCCAAAACTGCCGGGTCCCGGTACGTACAAACTACTTGATTAAAATTCCCTTTCTTATCAGTGAAATCTTGCGAAGGCTCGAAACATTCCTGTTTTCTTTCCCGTAACAAAATTTACTGTCACTGGTTCTTGCAACAAAAAAAATTGATTTTAGTGTTTTTCCTTCATTATATAAATTTGTCTGAAATTAAATAACAGAAATTTTTTGCAAGTTTCAATCAACAAAGTTTTTGAACTCCTAACAATCAAAGTTTAAGCCACAGTTTTGTCAGCATTTATTCTGAGCATAGTGGGTTTTAAATTTTGTGATTTGCTCAGTCAGGGGAAGTCACCATTTTGTGTTCTACTCAGTTGGAAAAATGGAGAGCTTCAGTTTTTCCTGAACATGAACACACACAAAAAATGAAGATGTTAAAAAACATGATGCAACACATGATGCACAGGATGCAACACCACTTCCCCTATAGCAGGTTTCTCTTCTCAACACCAATTCTTCGTAAGACGGAGGGAATGATAACTCACTAATGACCAGTGCCGTAACTAGCCATTCCTCTGTGCCCTGTGTAAGAATTTGCATTTAGGCCCCTTAATTAATTAGGTTTGAGAAAATAATAAAACAAATACATACAAATACAATAGATTTTAAATAAAATTTATTTTAATTGCACTTTTCTGGCTTTCATTTCAGCAAATTCATTAATTACCAAATACAAATATTGACGACCAACTACAGGCTCGAGCCCAACAAGGCTGGTCCTTTGTTTATGAATTCCCCAATTCCCACTGACTATCCAATTATATCTTAAATTCGTACACTCCCTTTGAATTAACTATATTTTCTGGCAACGCGTTCCATTAATCACATCATCATAATTAATATTTTCAAAGATATTGTATTCTATTGAAATAATAGAAAGATTGGATAATCGTTCTTGTCCGATAGTTGATTTAAAGGATTTTTTTATTAATTTTAACTTGCTAAACCTTTTCTCGTACGAGCAATAGAAACGGGAAGAGTTAGAAATATTCAAAGAGCGACACATATTGATATTTGGGTAAGACTCAAATAAACCCAAATCATGAAGAGCCTGTAGAATATTAAGGGGAGATGCAGTTACTATATTTTGTATTAGAGTCGTTACTTCAAGCTTAAAACTTTCAATTTCACTTGGTAATTCATACTTTTTTAAATCTTTGCTATATTTAAGGGGGTTTGGGACACATCAGAATTTTTTTTTTATTAATTTATTTAGAATTTAGAATTTTTTTTGTACTGATTACCCATCTAACTAATAAGCAAAATCACAACACAAAAGTTTTCCAAAATTTAAAAAAAATTTTAATTTAAAATTTTTGAAAAAAGAGGGGTTATTTCAAATTGTTAAAACTCAAAATATTCTTGATCAATTTTCAAAATTCTTCCAGTAAATTATTCACAAATTTATAAACTTTAATTCTGATTCAGTAAATTTAAAAATATTAATTCAATAAAAAATAAAAAATATTTAAATGAAAACTTCTAAAAATTTTGAGATACTTCTTTTTTTAAGTTTAATTTTTAAAAGTAAATATTTGTTTCAAATTTGCTGAATCAAAATTAAAGAATAATGTCTGAAAAAGATGTATTCCATTTTCAACCCTTAAACTTTATCGGTTCTTTACTTATAACAATTTGAATACATTAAATCTTGAAAAATTGCAAAATGGAGAAAAACGCATTTACTTTTAAAGACAGATTTACAGTTAATAAAATGTTTGAATGCCCTTTTAGAGCATCCAGATGAGTATCTAACTCCTTCTTTCCTCTTAACTCTTTGGTTTAGTTTGATTTTTGCAAGTTCTACCTTTTTTCTGCACAGTTTAAAGGTCTCCCTAAACTTAAATAACGTCTTTCACAGATGTTGTTGCCATGACAACAGCTGTCTGAGTGTTAGATTTTCAAAACAACGAACTACAAAATTAATTCTATCTCTCGTTCTTATTAAGATAGAAACATGATTCAGACGTCATTTTAAGCATAAAGACACAGAGAATTTTTTAATACATAAATTGTTTTTCGAAAATTTGACGATTTTTGTGTCTTGGACCCCGTTGTGTATTTTATTGTTCGTTTGCTATGCTAAAATTGAACAATTGTGTGTCTTTGCGCCAATAATGGATAAATGTGGTTAATCGAAGTTTCACTGTACATTTTTGTATTAAAGATAACAAAGGGGAATCAGATTATGTTTTCAAATGGCCTACATGCGAATTTCTGGCATACATGACAATACTTAGGAAGTGTTTCTTCATGTATAAATACATACTTTCATGGAGTATTTGTAGTCGAGAACTTTGCGAAGAAACTGACATTAGCATTTCATTTTCCTCAAACCATAAAAACATAAAATAGCTGCATAGATGTATTTTGCGCCAGCAAAACAATTCAAAATTTTATCGCACTGTTAATTTATATACATTTGTATTTTTTATTTATGGCAAGATCTAAAACTTTCTTTTTGCAATGTTATTGTATAAATTTTAATCTGATGCAGGGAGCACTATGTTAAGGGGTGCCAGATGCAAGAGCTGTGTGGAAAGGGAACCACTAGTGTGGATTTGATGGCCAAGTACCGATGCAATTGTCTGTTGCATTTCAGCGAGTAAACTGCCCGACTATGTTCACCAGATGCATTCATGTTGAGTGTCTTAAAAGTGCAACTTGTATTCCATTGTTCAGTTAACGGAATACACACCCATTTGACTGTGCTCCTAAGCCTTTTTTGAACGGTTCTGTGAAAATATCACGATTGTTTTGTTCTGGTAATTTGGTAATTTTTAGTTAACGTCGTACTAGAGCAACACAACGGGCTATTGACGACGGTCCGGGATCAGTCCCTTAAGGGAAAGATCCGAGGACAACACCTCGTAATTTTGAACCACGGTCAGATGACGAAGCAACACCTGAGCTGGCACCCCACTCTCCAAACTTCCACGCCAACCCAACGTGAGGACTTTCGGCCACGACAGATTTAAGGTGCACCAGCCGCCTCTACACCATACGTTTACAAACATCCATGCCCGGACCCGGATTCGAACCAGGGACCTTCCGATCTAGAGGCTAACACCTTAACCACTATACCGGTTGGTCGGCAATTTTTTTTTGTTCTGTACTACCACCTTCCCAAGTTTCAGATATAAACAGTACTTCATTACTATTCCTTTTTCAAATTGTATTTGTTCAAAAATGAATGATGTACCTGATTAAGTTAATAAAAAAATTTATTATATACTTTTTCATTCAAATAATATTTCAGACTATCAACAGAGATCAACAATTTTCCAAATAAAAAAAATGTTTTGGAATATTTTTTAAGAAGGCATTCACATAAAAGAATAAACTAAAATGAAAGAAAAAAATTCATACAGTAGTAAGGTTTCACAAATAAAGGTTTTTTTTAAGTTCAGAAGACATTAAAAAATTGCTGTTTTAAAGCATTTATGCTAAAAAATATTTAAAGAATGTTTAGCTTTTAATCAAAAATGCAAATTGGGTTTCGAATATAATAAAACAGCCTGAGATAGTTGTTGTGGCAACCTAGTTCGGTTGTTATGGAAACTTAGTTTGGTTGTTATGGAAACGAGTTCTAGATCCAACACTATAGTAGGGTTCGGCACACCCGCGAGGGCGCCAGTGTCTATGCGATTTCCCATGTTATTTAGAAGAAAAGTTGTTCAGGGCAGCTTGATCCATCGAGCCAACCTCATCTCATTGGTTGAAAAAAGTTACGTCACTTAGCCTCCACTTTGAGTTTGAGAGTATATAAGTAAAATAAGTAACTACGGATGTAAATAAACAAGACAAGCGTATGGAGACACGGTTAACCGATAATACATGCTGTTTTGTTTTTTGGTAAAGTCAAACTGTTATTTATTATATCAGTTTGAAAGTTTTCCCAAGTGCGATACTATTGGCTATTAGCTCTTTACTTTTATTTAGATTTGGCATCATAAGATTTAGTATTGTTTGTTTCGAGCACGATCGTATTGTTACTCGGTGATTTTTCCAAACAACGTTTTGTGATGGATTCCGATCACATCTTTTCGATTTGTTGCAAGTCTTTGAAGACAAGTTCTGGAATGTTTCAGCATCAAGTGCATTTGCAGTCACTAATGCTGGTAAAAATTGCCTGGCGTGCCCAATTTGCAGTCTGACACAAGCTTTAACGAAGCAGCTCGAAAGTCATTTGTTGGATGCACATGAAATGCATTTTGACAAAGAAACAAAACAATTTAATTCTGAGGCTAAATTTCTTGCTTTCAAAAATGAAATGAAACAAGCCACAAATTCTCTATGTTTACTCAAGAACTGTTTACATTTCAAAACCTGCCTGTATCACATGCTCGTGGTCATAGCTTATCCCTGCTTTTCCTCCATCATGCTTTTCAAGAACTGTTTATATATCTGCTGCATCACATGTTCATGGTAAGTTTATTTAATCTTTAAGATTTGTATACATTTCAAAACCTGCCTGCATCACATATTCGTGGTCACATTTTATCCCTGCTTTTCCTCCATCATGCTTTTCAAGAACTGTTTACATTTCAAAATCCGCATTCATCACATGTTCGTGGTAACAGCTTATCCCTGTTTTCCCTCCATTATGCTTTTCAAGAACTGTTTACATTTCAAAACCTGCCTGTATCACATGTTCATGGTCAGTTTATCTAATCTTCAAGAACTGTTTACATTTCAAAACCTGCCTGCATCACATGTTCGTGGACACAGTTTATCCCTGCTTTCCCTCCATCAAGCTTTTCAAGAGCTGTTTATATATCTGCTGCATCATATGTTCATGGTCAGTTTATCCATGCTTTCCAAGAACTGTTTACATTTCAAAACCTGCCAGCATGTCATAAACTCTGCCTCTGTCGTTGAATTGGATATGGTCTCCTGTAGCTTGCTTCGCCACGTAATTGCACTTCCACCGCAGAAAGAAACTACAACTCTGCGAGACCTGCGTGTTTCTGCAAAATTGTTATCTGCATCACTAAACAGCATCAGGCTTCTGTCATCGTCATTATTGTAAACAATGCCACGTCCAATGGTATTGCAAAGGTACCTTAATGTCTGCACGATTTCCCAATCAGTCTGTGGGGTTGTCCAACTTATGAATCCCCACACTCACTGCATAAGCAATATCTGGTCGAGTCCCCATTGCCAAATAAAGCAAACAGTCAACTGCTGATTGTTATGGAATTTCACTTCTTGGCCGGACATGAATAAAAATATAACTGAATTTACGAAAGGTGTGCGACAAAAATAAAAGCTATTGGTACACAGTCGTCCACCCACACACAGTCCAGCAGAAATAGTGAAATCAAAACTCAAAATCCGTGATTCAAATACGTCGTCAGAGTCATCGTTACTTTATCTATGCAGTTAAACGTCACTAAAACCCATAATCTGCTGCAATATTAACGAAATAAAGTGATAGCTAGTCGAATTCAGGATTTAATAAATAGAAAATAAGATGATAAGAACAGTACTTGTTACTGTTCACATAAATTTTACTGGTATACAAAAGAAAAGGTGATACCAGATACACATAATAACACTTAATTGCGCATAATATAAATGTGTATTCTGTTGAAAAGAGGGATCCATAAATCCTTTGCATCATGAAAAATATGTTTCATAAAATAGGGATATTACAAACTGTATTAAAAAATTATTTTGTGTCTTATTTCCTACACATATGGTGTTATTTTAAAGTGATAATGATATATTATATACAAAAGTTATGTTTTGTAGCAATGAAATGTACTTATGTAAGTAGAAGGGAAAGGCGGTTTCTGGACCAAGCGGTGAACCAAGCGGGCCGGAATTGACGTCAGCGTGGTTCCAGAAGTGACGTCATAGGTCGAGTGGAGTGGAGTTGTAGACCTCCTTTTGCCGGAAATGACGTCACACTGATCGAGTAGAGTGGAGTTGTATGTTTCCTGCTGGCGGAAGTGACGTCATACTGATCGATGGGAGTTTAGTTGTTTTCGATTGTTGCTTTTGATGACGTATTTGTTGTTATTTGACCAAATTGCGGTGCCGTGAGTGACGTCACAGTCTGGATTGTTGAACAAATTGCGGTGCCTTGTGTGGCGTCATGCCGTAGGAAAACTTTCAGTACCTGTGAAGCCATCTGGCGAGCACTTTTAAAATTAAAAGAGAAAGTTAAAAAATATATTTATAGATAAAAATTACTTTTTTAGGATTTGAATGCATGACAAAAGATACTCGTCTCCGAGTATTTGATCAACTAATCCACTTGACCACGAATATCTACCTATCTTTGCTATATAAATGTAATAATTTTTACACAAAATAATCAGTCATGGAAGTGGTGAAGAAAGTATTCAACGATGTTGGTCATCCTGCTGGATTGGGAAATGTCCAAACCTTAAAGAAATTTTTTAAGGATGTTCCTACTAAAGACATAAGGTCTATGCTTCAAAAGGAACGTGCTTATACTTTACATAAACCAATTAGAAAAGTATTTCCTCGTAACCGAGTTTACGTTTCAGGTACACAAGTGCAGTACCAAGCAGATCTAGTTGACTTAAGAAGTCTTTCCAAATTCAACCAAGGATATTGCTATTTGTTAACTGTGATTGATGTATTTTCCAAATATGTTTGGGCTTTACCTTTGAAAGATAAAACTGGTAAAATTATAGTGGATGCTTTTAAGGTTATATTTGAGGAACGCAAGCCTTTGAAACTGCAAAGTGATCGCGGTTCAGAATTTTTGAATACACTTTTTCAGTCCTTTTTAAAATCTCAGTGAGTTCACTTCTTTTCTACATTCAATGAGACAAAAGCAAGCGTTGTTGAGCGTTATAATCTCACACTTAAAACACGTATGTGGTGATATTTTACTCATGCAAACACTTTCAATTACATTACGGTTTTGAAAAAGTTGGTTCACAGCTACAATAATACCGTTCACTCGAGCATAGGTAGAAAACCATCCAGCGTAAATATTGATAATGAAGATGAAGTCCGTAAAAAACTGTATGGGGATGCACTTCAAATGTGTAAGAAACCTATTTTTAAATTCAAAGTGGGAGATATTGTAAGAGTATCAAAGCAGAAAATAACGTTCGAAAAAGGATATGAAAGTAATTGGTCAGAAGAATTATTTGTAATACGTGAATTAGTGCCCAACCCTATACCCGTGTATAAATGAAAAGATTTGTTACATGAAGACGTTCAAGGATACAGCATCAGTATTGATCACGCTTCTATTTTTATAAGAAAACAAAAATTTTCTCCAGTAGTTTTGTTAGGACACTCAAAGGCTCTTGAGAAGTCAAACGCTAAATATACCTTTGAAAGAATTTTATGCAAAATGTACGCAGTTTCAGGTAAAAGTTATAGTTTCCAACAAGATAATGTTTTCCTAGGTGCCATGCCGAATAAGCTAATCATCGCCATCATCCATAATGAAGCTCTTAATGAAAGTCTGGAAAAAAATCCTCTGGAATTTAAACACTTCGATTTAAATTTTATCGGCGTTTACTTAGATTGAAATCCAATCGCTTTTAAACCCATCACCCCCTATTTTTCAAACGGACAATATATAAAAGCGTACAACAGCCTACTCTTAGGAAGTGGAAAATTAATATCAGATTAGGGAATATACATCATCAGAGATGAATATGCGAAAGGATACTCACTGTATTCCTTCGACTTGACACCAGATCTTTGCAGCGGAGACAATCTCAACTTAATACAACAAGGAAATTTGCGAATAGAACTAAAATTCGCATCAGCTTTACCAAAGACTATATCAGTGTTAGTCTATGCCGAATTTCAAAGCTTTATAGAAATAACAAAGACGCGTAATGTCTTATGTGATTTTTCAATATGAATTACATCCAAATAAATGAAATTCTAAGTCGAGATACTTACACAAGACATAATTTCATCGGTGTGTTTGCCTGTGATAACATCCCTTCGCGATTCAAGCAGTTCCCAGTAGCAATGGTTATTAACACCGACCCTATTTACGAAGCTGGTATTCACTGGTTAGCAGCATTTTTTAAATCCCCTCGACAGGCAGAATTCTTTGATTCCTTTGGACGCCCACCTCGAGTTTTCAACAGATACATACGTAACTTTTTTAAACGTTTTTCCAGTGTGACTTACAATGATTTCCCTCTGCAAAACTTTAGAACCGCTGTTTGCGGGCAATACTGCATTTATTATGTTAAGCACAGAAGTAGAAAGAAATCCTTAAAGAATTTGTTATCCATGTTTGGGGGGTTACGATACAATGAATAATGATATTATTGTGTATAATCATGTTAAAAAGCATCATAAGGTAAATGTGAAAATGTTTCAATAAAAAATTATATAAATAGCTTATTTGACTTAGTGTTCTTCATTTGTAGTCATGAATCCCTTAGTGTTACGACACCCCTTTACAGCTCTAGTTTCGGGTTCAACTTTATGTGGAAAGTCATACTTTCTAAAAAACCTCCTCGATCATCATACCGAAGTCATTCATCCCATTATCGACAAAATTGTGTGGTTTTACGGTAGCTATCAAGATTTGTATGATAAGATATCGAATGTAATCTTCGTCGAGGTATTTCCAGATAATTTCAAAGACTATTTGGATGGGAATACGCTCTTTATGATTGATGATCTAATGGTGGAGTGTGGAAATGATAAACGTTTAACAAATGTGTACACTAAAGGCTCCCGCCATCTAAATCTATCAATAATTACAGTCACCCAAAATATTTTTCATAAAGGCAAAGAGTTTAGGGAAGTATAGCTGAACAGTCATTATATGTTTTTATTTAAATCTCGTAGAGATGTCAGTCAAATTACACATCTTGGAAGGCAACTGTATCCACGAAACACAAAATTTTTCATGGAAGCTTTTGAAGATGCAACCAAAAAGCCGTTCAGTTATTTATTGATTGATTTAAAACCAGATACCGAAGAGAGCATGCGCTTGCGAGTCAATATTTTGCCAGGAGAAGCAACGTGCGTTTATCAACCTCGAAACTAATTTTTAGAGTTTAGTTTTAGTTATGTCACCGAATAAGAAGGACGTTCAAAAACTACTCGCTATCAGTGTGAGTAAACCTGAAATACGAAAATCCTTAATAAAGAAAATACCGAATTCAACTTTGAAATGCATCTGTGAATATTGCTTAAATCTTATAAAAGGAAATGTGCCATTGAAAGCAGTTCAAAAGACGCGTTTCCGTCGGTATAAAACAACCTTCCGAAAATTAACCGACAAGAAGACCCCCTTATACGCGAAACGTAAACTTTTGATACAAAAAGGAGGGTTCTTAAAGTTGCTTATTCCAGCCGCATTAAGTGTTTTAACAACTTTAATTCGCAAGTAAGTACACCAAAAAGTTTGTTCTAGTACCTCACGATCAACTCTCAAAACATGCTCCAACGGAAGAAAACCTAACTGATCTAGACAGAGAGATGTCAGAAATACTGAAAAGCAAACAATCGGACGATGAAAAAGTCAAGCTTTATTACCAAGTTCTTGAAAAACGAATTCAAGTCGAGGCACATAATCCAACTCTTAAGAAACCTGCTGAAATAACCTACGCTCACACATCCAGTGACAAAAGAAATTCAAAGTTTTCAGAAAGCAGATGAAGAAAAAGCTATCAAAAAAGAACCTTCTAATGACATTCTGGATAAGCTCATCTTAAGTTCTACACCTGGAAGGAAGAAGACTATAACATAAAACATTTTATCGTTCTTAAAACAACATAAGAATGTCATTAATTGGAATGAGAGAGGTGAAATCATTCACAATGGCGGGCTAATTCCTCACTCAAATATTATAGATTTGATTCAATCTGTTTTAAAGGATGCATCTAACAAAGAAGAAATAAATGGTTTTTCTCATTTTCTAAATGCTATTCACGAAATAAATATCCCAGAAACCTTTCTTAAAACTAAGCGTAGTGCAACAACGAATAATAAAATTCGGTCATGGATATCTTATTAAGAATAAAGAAACAATAATGAAATGTATATCATGAATATCTTATAAATAAAATGTGGTTTTATCTTCCTAACTGTGTTGACTCTTCACTATTTGTTGTGTATTTGTGTATCTTATCTCGACTTTCCTATGATACATTCGTTATCACTGCATAGATAAAATAATCCTATCCCCAGATCCCCCAAAAGAAAACACTATTGTTTCATATGACACTGATATCACCACCTCATCCCCACGTGCCAGCATTGCTCGGACAAGTCTTAAACTGAAATCTCAACCCCACGTGACAGCATTGCTCAGACAATCTGATTTCAAGTGACCAGTTCTCATTTTTGATCTTGTTCAGTCGAGTCTTATACAGAAGTGAATTCTCCTGGCTACTTTTTTGCCTCAGCAGTGTCCCAAATATTTTCATTTTTGTATTCATCTGCTTCAAACTGCTCAGTTTGTAACTTATTTTACATTCATACGTATTTACGTATAGGATTTAAACAGCGTTAAAATGTTTTCGTGTGAACTTTGCAGATTTGCTTTCACGGCTAAGAAGAGTCTATTTCGGCATAACAGGGCAAAGCACAGCGAAACACCTTCATTCAAATGTGATATTTGTGAGTCGGTATTTAATCGCAAGGACATTCTACAACGTCATCGAAAGATTCACAACAAGCCTGCCCCAGATCCGCAGAAGAATTGTAAGCAATCCAAATCATCAATCAGCGATTTGAATTCCGATCAGCCTACAACAAAGAGACCTCATTTGGGAGCAGGTGCAATGAGAAAAAGTGAACGTGCTTTTGACGGTGATCTGGACACATACAGAATAGAAAACTCTCTTGGGTTCTTGGACATTCAGAGATTCCTGAGTTCGTTAGAAATGGAGGTATGCAATCGACTGACTGATATTTTACCGCAACGTGAGCTCAAAGTCAATTTCCGCTTGTTTTGTCGATACGAGAAAACTGTGGACGGCGGATATATTGAAGAAGTAAAATACTTCAAAACAAAAGCCGCTGTAGTGCTTCGAACCACAGAATTGGCAAGTTTTTATGACCGTGCTGCAGACAAGTTGTGTCGAGAAGCGTCAGAATTTGAGCAAAAAGAATCTGGATGGCGGCTAAAAGAAATTTTGCATTTGGAACTGCGAATAAATAGTTATAATACTTTAAGAGCCACATCACAGAGAAGATATAGTACTTATGACCGTGAATTGTTAGGGATTTACTTGTCTGTAAAGCAATTTAAGTACATGCTTGAAGGACGAGAATTCCAAATTTTTACAGATCATAAGCCTTTAATTTATGCATTTAAGCAAAAAAATGAGAAAGCCTCGCCAAGACAGCTGCGACAATTGCAATATATATCTCAATTTTCAACAAACATAAATCATATTAGTGGGACAGACAATATTGTTGCAGATGCTCTCTCCAGAATTGAGGAGATATCTGTAATTGATTTTGATCAACTGGCAACAGAACAACATGATGATCAAGAATTGAAAGTGCTAATAAATAGTAACAACTCACTCAATTTCAAGCAATATGTACTGACATCAGGAAAACCTTTATGGTGTGATACATCACAGAATAATATAAGGCCTTACATACCACAACCTTTTCGGAAGAAAATTTTTGAACAAATACATGGTTTATCCCATCCTGGCATTCGATCCACTGTCAAGCAGATGACTGCCAGGTTTATATGGCCAGAAATGAAGAAGCAAACAAGTGAGTGGGCACGAACCTGTGTGAACTGTCAAAAGGTTAAAGTAATCAGACATACCAAATCAAAGTTTGGTGAATTCTTAGAACCTGATGCTCATTTTGGTGTTGTCCATATTGACCTCATTGGACCCTTGCCACCCTCTAACGGCAAGGTTTATTGCCTGACAGGCATAGATAGCTTCTCAGGTTGGATGGAAGTAATTCCACTTGAGGATATCACAGCTGAGTTGGTGAGTCGAGCTTTCTATGAAAACTGGGTGTGCAGATTTGGAACACCTCATACTATCACAACTGATCAAGGTAGACAGTTTACTTAGCAAGTCTTTAAAAGCTTGGCTACAATTTGTGGTGCTAAAATACTGTATACCACACCGTACCATCCTCAATGCAATGGAAAGATTGAACGTTTTCATCGAACCCTAAAGACAGCTATAAAAGCACACAATAATATTAAATGGACTGATGTACTTCCTACAATTCTGTTAGGGTTGTAAAGCAGCTATTCGGGAAGATTCTAATCATTCAATAGCCCAAATGATATATGGCGCTAATATCAGGCTACCGGGTGAGTTTTTTGACAACCCTAGTGTAATTATAGAACCTGACAACTTTGCATATAAGTTACAACAACATATGGCTATGTTAAAGCCAATAAAGACTCAACATACACAACACAAAATATTTGTACATAAGGATTTAACATCCTGTTCCTATGTTTTTGTGAGAGTGGATCGAGTGAAAAAAACACTGGAGCCAGCATACGATGGCCCCTTTTGTGTTATGGAAAGGCATGATAAATATTTTTCCATGCAAATTAAAGGTAAAGATGACAAAATTTCCATTGATAGGCTCAAACCTGCGTATCTTATTAAAAATGACATGCCAGTTGTGTCTGGTGATTTACCACCTGGCAATTTTGCTGATCAGCCTTTACAAGAAACAACTGATAAAATTAAACCCCCAACAAACTCTCGATGTGATAGAAAAATAAAACTTCCAGTTAGATTCCAAACTTAAATCTGAATCTATTGTAATATTAAACTATATTGCTGGAATATTTGGTATATTGGTATTGAATGTGTGTGTTTCTTTTCTTATCTAATGTTTATTACTATTATAGTGTTTTGTATTTGTTTACTTTTGTGTAATTTTTCTTGTTTTAATAACCCTTGAATTCATGTGTTAATAATTTTTTGAACAACTATTACAGTGTTGAGTAACTATTATACATAATTGTGTATACAGTAGCATATTAATACAATGCCATTTGCATTATTTATTTTAATTTGCATATCACTTGTGTTGGTCTTGTGGTAGGTACAAGTAATCACAATGTAAGCAGAAGTGCTGAATCTGAATTGTATATAAATTGCAAAAGGTCAAACTAAATATAACACTCCGAAAAATGTACTATGATATTATTTGTTGTGTGGTACCAAGCACCTAACTTTAAAATATGTGTTGTTACGATTCGAATTCATACATATGGTGCTTAGGTAGAAAATCTATTGTTATAGGCAATGAGTTCTTGTTATGGTTATAATGTGCATTAATGTTACTGGGTATTTTCTGATGCATGCTTCCTATACTTCGTAACTTAGTTACTGGTAAGGGAGTAATGTTGTGGCAAGATAAGAAAATATAAATGTAATTATTCAACTGACAATAGTTGGCAACAGCGTTGGTTGTTGTCACTTCTTGGCTTGCATTGCCGCCGCTAGTGTTCGAATGATAGGCTTAACTGCTGACTCTGAACTACACGCAACCTTATAATATAACCACTAATAAGTCGGACAACTAATTTGACGTAAAACAAATCTAGCCGCAAATCTGCCTGTGACATTGACATTATACGGTATCCATTCTGTGCCGTCCCTAGCGGCATATATACCCGGATTAGTTAGGACAGCGTTTCTCAACCTTTCATTATTCGCGGCCCAGTTTTCAATCATAATTTTCATCGTCCCCCCCCCCTTCCCCCCCGCATACAATAAAATGTATACAACAATAATATATATTGAGTATTTTGATTTCTGTTTTTAAATTATTTTTAACCAACTTCCAAAACAAGTGTAAAAGCGAGCCAACGTTGGCGAGAAACCACATCTGGCATTTTGCCAAGCGGGCGATGAACAGATGAAGCGAATGGAAGCGGGGAAAATTTAAATATTATACTTGAAATGAAAGCCAAACAGGGAGATAACGTTAAAAGAATATGAAAGTACAAAAATTCGTTAATGAAAGTTAACCTAGACGGGGTGAGCTAAATTTAGAAACTGGGAATACTTTTATTTGGAATAAAAAAAGAAATAAAGCAGGAAGCATGACTAAAGAAAAGAGAAAAAATAAGTAATATGGTTTGTGCTAGCCATCTCGAGCATGCGCAGAGAAAATGTTTTCTAATAGGAAGAAGGAAAATGTTCGATAACGCAAGTTTCAATTCTCAGTCGAGTCAATCACTATCAAATCTATCGTATATTATATATGTTTTCGTGTTAATTGCAATCACCATATTAAATATTCACGGCAGCGGATTTATGCAGACCCATGGATAATTTTTTTAGCGGGCGTAAACGAGCATTAGACGATAGTCAAACATCAACAAGTACACAGACGAGCGTGATTTCGAAAATTAAATCAAGAAAATATTCTCAAGACTACTTAAATTTGGGGTTTACCAGTACTGAAGTAAATGAAGAAGAAAGGCCCCTGTGTATCATTTGCTCAAAAATTTTGGCCGCAGACAGCATGAAACCTAATAAACTTAAACTACATTTGGAAACGCTTCATAGTGAGTACGTCAACAAACCCAGAGAATTCTTCGAATTAAAATTAAAATCATATGAAAAGCAAAAATCATTTTTTAAAGAAACTTTGTCTGTGAATAAAAAAGCTTTAATTGCATCCTACAAAGTTTCGTATAAAATAGCCAGATGTAAAAAACCTCACACCGTTGGTGTAGAGCTTATTTTGCCAACAGCAATTGAGATTGTAGAAACTATGTTTGGAGATAATTTTTCAAAACAATTGCAGTCCATACCACTTTCAAATGATACTGTTGCTCGTCGAATTGGTGATATAGCTGAAGATGTACAGAGTCAGATTTTCTCGAAGTTGCGTGACAAATTGTTTTCAATACAGCTTGATGAAGCAACAGATAGTAATAAAGATGCTCATTTCATTGCCTATGTTCGATTTTGTGATAATATGTCAGTAGTAGAAGAACTACTTTTCTGCAAACCGATAGAACTCAAAGCAACAGCGCTCGCATTATTTGCTATTTTAAATGATTTTATGAACGAGGCAAACATAGAATGGAAAAATTGCGTCGGAATATGCACCGATGGTGCTCGTTCAATGTCCGGAAGATTCCAAAGTATACAAGCACTTGTAAAACAAAAATCGCCTCAGTGCGTCTGGACACATTGCATGATCCACAGAGAAGCTTTGGCTTCCAAAGAAATGAGTCCTGGTCTGAATATTGTGTTAACTACAGTTGTAACCGTAGTAAATTATATCAAAATGAGACCCCTGAAATCAAGAATCTTTTCCGCACTTTGTAAAGACATGGGTGCAATGCATTCAGCTTTAATATTTTATTGCGAGGCAAGATGGTTATCACGTAGGAAATTCTTGCAACGTGTTTATGAATTAAGAGAAGAAATCTCCATTTTCCTGGAAGAAGAAAAAAGACCGGAAGCCAAGAATTTTCGGGATGGTTTATTTGTGATGAAATTAAGCTACTTGGTCGACATATTCGAGAAATTAAATAACTTTAATCTTCAACTCCAAGGAGCAAATATACATGTGTTGGATACGAGTGATAAAGTTAATGCTTTTTGTAGGAAATTGGAATTTTGGAGCAGAAATTTAAAGCTAAAAAACCTAACAATGTTTGCAAATGTGAATGATTGTACTGAAATTTACAAGGCTGAAGAAAAACATGCAAAAGTTGTTTTTGTAACCATTGAAAATCATTTAGCCATGCTGGCAAAGAATTTAAAAAAGTATTTTCTTGCTGAAGAGAAATTGATAGCAAGTTACGAGTGGGTTAGGGATCCATTTCATAAGACTCCCGAAGAACTATCAATTGATGAGGAAGAAAAATTCATAGAGTTCACTACAAGTGGCGAAACCAAAAGACAATTTAGTAATAAATCATTATTTGAATTTTGGTCAGGAGTAGAGGATTATATATATTTTTCTGCACTAAAAACAAGGGCATTTCGCATTCTATTACCATTTTCAACATCCTACCTTTGTGAAACTGGATTTTCTGCTGTGGCTTCTTTGAAGACAAAATATAGATCTCGGCTAAATATAGAAACAGAACTGAGAGTGGCTATTTCTACGTGTTTATGCGTGTAAATATTAAGCCTTCCTTCGAAAAACTTTGCTCGGCAAGACAGGCCCAAGGAAGTTACTAATAATTATTAAATTTGTTTTTAATTTGGTATGCTTTGATTAAGTAAGTTTTGATTTAGAAGTTGTTTTACTTTAATAAGTTAATTATTAACTATGTCGAAATGTATTTTGTTTTCTATGTGTATGTGTGCTTTCCTTTAAGTCAGTTAATCAATTTTTTTGAATAATATTTTCTCTTGGATATTCTCTCCCCCCCCCTCTAGTGTGCTCGCGCGCCCCACAGGTTGAGAATCACTGAGTTAGGAAATTATCAGTTTCATTAGCACTTTCATTAGTTTAGCACAGAAATTAGCACTTTCTTCAGATTCGTCACACTCACTTTCATGTAAATTGGGGGCATCGGAATGCGAACAAGAGAGCTCCCCACCATCCAATTCATTTACAGCAAGTTCTCGCAACAAATTACGAGCAATTTATTCAGGATTTTGACCTTTCCACTGAGCCATCTTTTTTTTTTTGTCTGCACTACTCAAGATTTGAAAATCGAATCTGTTTATATCATAAGCAGATAAACAAATGTAAACGACGAAACACTTGGACCCAATCACACTAGTATAATTTATTCGTGTCCACTATGAACATGTAAACATTGAATTCAAAGTCAAACAGATGTGCGATAAGAATTTGTTTGGTTTGCTAATAATGTTTGCTACTCAATGATCTTGTATTAAGTTGAACGGAAGTTATTTAGAATGATAAATTCACTTGGTGTCGAAACGACACCAGTTACGTTGTGGTTACAAATCAGATTATTCGGTTACAGTCATCCTTCCTTTTAAGATTCTTGATTACATATTATATTACATTAACATATATACATTTACATAAAGTATATTACATATCATATACTTCATTACAATAGTTCCTCAAAATTATTAGTTACATGTTGTCTTTAATAGTCTTAATAGGCCTGTATCTCATTCATAGTCTCCTAGGTATGCAGGTTTCTTACTTATACGACCACTTCTTGTTGTTTAAGGCAACAACATCTGTCCTTAAAACTTTAAATGCGTTTTTCTCGATGATGCATTTTTTCAAGTTTTCCTGTATTCAAATTGATATAAGTCGAAAACCGATAAAGTTTAAGGGTTGAAATTTGGAATATATCTTTTTCAAACATTATACTTTAATTTTGATTCAGCAAATTTAAAACAAATATTTACTTTTAAAAATATGACTTTTTAAAAAAAAAGTACCTTAAAATTTTCAAAATTTTTCATTCAAACATTTTTCATTTTTTATTAAATTAATATTTTTTAAATTCCTGAATCAAAATTAAAGTTAATAAATTTGTGAATAATTTAATGTAAGAATTTTGAAAATTGATCAAGAATGTTTTGAGCCTTAGCAATTTAAAATGACCCCTCTTTTCTTCAAAAAATTTTAATTTAAAATTTTTAAAGAACTTTTGGAAAACTTTTTTGTTGTGATTTTGCTTATTAGTTAGATGGGTAATCAGTACAAAAAAATTCAAAATTCTAAATTAATTAATAAAAATTTTTTTTCAATGTGTCCCGGACCCCCTTAAAGAGCGTATTTACATGACGCTGGCAGGACAACAACTGTCTTAAGTAGCGTTTCCACGGTTGTGGTTACAAATCAGATTTTTCGGTTACAGTCACCCGACACATTAGCTTTTTAAATATCTCTCTATATTAAAAAAATGTTACCGCCGCCGCCGCAGGATTGAAAACTGTGTTGTTTAGCTCGATTCTAAGACGGTTTCCCAAGAAAGTACTGATCGGAAAAAAAACAAAATTAACATGGTTTGTTCTTCATCGTATTCTCTGGACAATTCTTAAGATTTTTTTCCGATGCGGCTATTAGTTTAGTGTTTATTAAGTGTCAAAATTGAAGAAGCGAAATTTCTTCCGCGAGTGAGCAAAACACATTCAAATTTTCAGTCTTCAGCCGTGAGTTTTTTTTTAAGAGTACCTCTCAACGTAAATTTTTGCAGCTCGTCAAGTTTTTTTTTAAATTTCAATTTGGTTCTTGATAGTATTTTTTTGAAATTCGGGAAAAATCGGGACATTTTTGTTATTTTTTTTTAAACTGCCGTATCTATATCTTATTACTATTAGTTTTTAATTTTTAAAATATCGCAGTATACCTCAGAATGTACTCTTTCTTACGGTACTATTATTTTTGAAATCGGTTTATAATTAAATTGGATGCGATCAAAAGTAGGTCATACAAAATTCGGAATATTTGGATATTTTCGCTACTTTCTGTTACAACCGTTATATCTACAGAAAAAAACCGTTATTTTTAAAATTTGAGAACATCACTGAATACATTACATTACACTCTTTCTTATGGTACAATTATTTTTAAAATTGGTTAATAAATAAAATCGGTGCAATTACAAGTTGGTCATACAATTTTCAGAACTTTCAGATCATAATTTCTGATACAAAACTAAAACTGTCATATCTATATCGTATTACTATTAGTTTTTAATTTTGAAAATATCACAGTATACGTCAGAATGTACTCTTTCTTACGGTACCATTATTTTTAAAATTGGTTCATAAATACATTCGATGCAATTAAAAGTTGGTGACACAAATTTCGTATTTTCTATTTCGCTGAGCATATTTGCGGAGCACATCAGGGTTGTTCTTTTGACTTATCGGGTTTGCCAGATATCAAATTTATCGAAGCAACAATTGCCATAACAACGATTTCTTTTTATTTGGCGAGGAAAAAGGCTCGCTGTTTTCCCTCTGTTCTCAGACGGTTTACCGAGAAAGTACAAAGTACAGATCGTAAAGTTTGGAGATTAAAACGGTTTACTTAAAATTGTACAGGGAACAAGATGCAGAAGATTTTTTACTCATGCGGCTATTAGTTTTGGGTGCATTAAGTGTTAAAGTAAAAAAAAGTGAAATCACTTGCGAAAGAAGTATTGGTTTGCGAAGCAAATCAAACGGGATTGCGTAGCAATCCCCGTGAGTCGGCGAGCGTAAGCGAGCAGGTGGCGAAGTCCTCGATGTGACGTCATGGACTGGAAAGTGAAATCAGGATAATACGAATTATTCAGATGGTTTCACTCTGCGAAAGGAATGTTGGTTTGCGAAGCAAACCAAATGGCATCTGTGAAAGGAGAGTTGGTTTGCGAAGCAAACCAAATGGGATTGCGTAGCAATCCCCGGGGGTTGGCGAGCGTAAGCGAGCAGGGGGCGGAGCCCCCTAGTCTTGTAAACAATTATTTGCTGGCAGACACCTACACATCCCTTTAGGGGGTACTATGCAAAATGACTTTTGAGCTTATAATACTTTAGTAGTAAATGTGAAGTTTTCTCATGGTCGAACCTAACCATTTCCTGTCATATGTGTAACCAGGAGGCTTGGGGGCCAATCAACTGAGAAAAACTTTGCAAATATGTTTTTTTTTTTTAATTACTCAAATTATTCATAGTAAAATTCATCAGTTTTACATGTGAAATAGTACATGCATGAATTAAATAGTGGTACATTAACTGTATGAAAACATAGACGTAACCAAGGGGGTGAGAGGTTTAAACCCCCCATTCAGTTGAGAAATGTTTTTCAAATATAATAGGATTTTATTCACAAATGACTAATTTATTAATACTTAAATTGTTCATAGTATAATTCATCATTGTTTTACTTGTGTGATTGATAACTGATATCAATGAAATAATGATTCATTAGCTGTAGCTTTTTAATTAACAATGTATAATTGTTATAAAAAAATAAGCAGTGCTGGAACATTCCAATACACCCGATTATAGTGGTAGTTTAAACTACTATTTCTACATGACTGAAAAGTGCTCATAGAGATAATCTTTATTAACACAGAATTTTACATGTTGTAGATATAGAAAAATTTTCAAAAGACAATTAATCACACATAATTAAAAAAATAGGTCTAGTTCTACCCTCTATGTAACCTCTTCACTACCAACCATATAAATTTTGTTTTTCTGATAAATATTAGGAAATACTTCAAAGTTCTCAAGCAAATTCCTTTTTTAGATGGCGCCATCATAAGGAGCTAAACATTTTAGGTACACATGTGGTCCTCTGGTCTCAATTATGCTAAAAGCCTAATAATTTTCAAATTATAAGATATTGCAGAAAAACTCATGTTTTTGCACAGTGCTGTATTATTATCACTTTATAAGCCCAATAAAAATAGGTTAGAACCACAAAGCATATTTTTTTCATGTGATATTGTATCTTGGGAAGCGTCTTTTCACATACATAAGTAGAAGGAAAGGCGGTTTCTGGACCAAGTGCCGGAAGTGACTGCAGCGTGGTTCCGGAAGTGACGTCATAGGTCAAGTGAGTGTTGTAGACCTCCTCTGCCGGAAATGACGTCATACTGATCGAGTAGAGTGGAGTTGTATTCCTGCTGGCGGAAGTGACGTCATACTGATTGAGTGGAGTTTAGTTGTTTTCGATCGTTGCTTTTAATGACGTATTTGTTGTTATTACGTTGGTAGAGTTAAGTTTAGTTGTTTTCAATTGCTGCTGCTGACGTTATCGTGCTAGAGTTGAGTTTAGTGGTTTTATGATAGTCATTTTTTTTGAATATGGCAATAGAAATATTTAACTTTTATGGAATGGCAACGACTGACGAAATGCATATGATGACCAAAGTGCGGTGCCGTGAGTGACGTCACAGTCTGGACTGTTGAATAAATTGCGGTTCCTTGCGTGACGTCAGTCTCCTTATACGGGAAAGGACTCATTAACACATGTCTGATCATGTTCTCAATGACGCTGTAGTGTCATAAGATGGGAAGAAGTTGGTTTGAGTTGTATTTTGTCCTGCTAGGAATATTTTCATTGGCTGTCTAAGATTTGTACTTGCTTTTTGGCAACAACGGCAGCTATAACAGCGTTTTAATTTGGATTTCGTGTGATAAAATCTTCTTTCCCTTGGTGAAAAGTTGCTGTCGTGGTTACTAGAAATTTCTTCTTGAGAAACGTTAAGTCTTAAAAGAAAAAAAAATGAAACGCTTTAACAATCAACCTGAAATATGCAAAAGAGTTCGTGGTGATGATCAAACTATTTCATCGGATGTCTCAAAATTAACCATGCAAACTATTCCAGACATGTTCCCTCTTGGAAACTATTCATTTGTGATGATTAATAACTTCATCGGCTCTACTCGAGTGCATGTACGAAAATTTGCTTTGGATGTAAATGGAGTTTTGCTACCAACGAAGGAAGGTATCTCCCTATATCCAAACACATGGAATATTCTGATGAGAAAGGTTAGCAACTTTTTCGCACATGCTTCTGACTCCGACGTTAAAGTAATACAGAAAGAAGTCTGTCTTTCGAAAGTGTGTGATAACGGAAAAATGGACTTGGTTTTACAAAGAATATTTCAGAAAAGAGACCATTCACTACAATTCTTACCCAACTCTGTTTTTCTGAATTCTGATCAGTACTTTAAACTGTGTGAACACTATGAGAATGTATCATATATGCTGAAAATATCGCTTTTGAAATATTCCCTACAGTATTTTGTGAAAAAGGAAGTGCAAATGAACTTTCCCAGTGAGGTTTACAAACCTTACTACGGTGATCCTGATAAACCTGAGGGCTGGAGAGAAGTTACAACTTCACTGTGTAAGTGTCTGAAGAATATTATAGAGCTTAACACATTACTGTTCTTTTGGACTGTTTAAGTTGTAAAAATGAAATTATCAATCAATCTGTACATACATGCATGAACATGAGCGCTGATGAACGCTTTTGCGAATTCTTTACTCCTGCGTTATATTCTGTAAACTGGAAAGATTTTGCTTTTAACTTTGTGAAAGAAAACCATGGAATTGTAAACTTCTTTTATATTGTATTTGAGGGTGACTTTTTTGAATGCTTGAATACGATGTTTTTAATACTGTTAGAGATATGTATGTGAAAGGTCTGTAAAATAAGTACAATGTATTCTCTAACAAAATTAACATTTTATGTGCTTTAAATAAATATTGACGTTTTTTTTCATTTGTGTGTTATCAAAATTATTCTTTACAATAATAAACTGCTGTGAGAGATTTCAAAGAAATTACCATTAAAAAAATTATCTTATTTGAAGAATATTAACTAAAATTAACTTAATTACTAGAGATAGAAACTCTTTTTAACAAAAAATGTTTTACTCGAAAATATATTAGAAACACGATTTTCTTCTCTTTCTTAAAAATCATTTCTCATGAAAATTTCTATTAAAAATAATCATTAATCACATCAAATGCTTCAAAATAAAAATGTATTTAAGTCTAGTTTTTTTTAGCACAAATTAACACAAGAATTGCATTACTAAGTTTTATTAAATTTCATTTTTAGAAATATAGTCATTTTAAGCAATACAATAGAAACTATTTCAGAAAGAAAGTAGAAGATTTAAAAAAAATGAAACGCAATAAAAATCCAAATAACAAATTTTATTTCACCATATACTTTAAAGGAAAAGTTACATTTATGAGGCTAAATTCTTTTGACCATACGCTTTTCAAATGATACTTTGCATCTTTCAACTAGGTTTAGATTTAGTTTCAAATAGAATAGTTTAACACTCAAACAAGAGACAAATCTTCATAAATAGTTTGTAACACAACCTCTCAAACAGCTTCTCTTACATTAACGTACAAAGTCATGACACAGAAGTTAAATTCCTCCTATTATAAACAACAGCAATTTTCCGACCAATTTTCATTTTCCAAGTTCTATTACATAGCATCACATTTATATGATCAGTAATATTAATGCCTTCGTCAAAACATACAGAAATGTTTTCATTTGCATTAACAATGTATATGATAAATCCAAAAATTACAAGAAACCCAAACAATTTAGTAACTTTGTGAATAAAAATTCGATCACATGCCATAGTGCTCTGAGAGATCATTCTATTCCAAAAACAATAACCATAATGAGTGACAATGTGCATGAAGGCGTAATATATACTTATCTCTCTCATTAGCCATAACTGTACTAAATATCTACATGGATACACAAACACCAAAATTAGTATTTTAAAATATTTTTCATACAGGCTTTTTTTCCCCCTTTCAATCTAATTTTCAGAAAACATAAATTCTGTTTTTAAAAAATTTGGCTTTACTGCATTACTTGAATGTTTATTCTTCAATCGAAACCAGTTTAAAATGTAATATTTAAAAAAAATATGTATAACTAACTACAAAGTTGAAAATATTAAAAAATAGCTACGCGCAGTTTCATAGCATAGTTAAATAGTTAATTGATTTTATTATTTACAATATTTAACTAAGATGAGCTTACTTCTTGCAGTTCGTGATGTCCCCAAGCGTATGTTGAAATACCGTCCTCAGAGACGAATCTTTTTTCATCACTAGGAGAGAGTGCGAGTTCATTCATCTTTGAAGTGAAGATCTCGTGTCCCATACTTCGAATGCTTTGCATGGTTGTGTATCGTTCTTTGCACTCAAATACACAATTCTTATAATCCTCGAAGGTTATCCGATTTTTCAAGGCCGGTTTTCTTACGCCTTTTAATTTTTTTATGGAGTTTCATCCTTCCACTTTGTAGCTGTATACTTTGCTGCGGAGTGCTGCAAATTCGATCATGATACAACCTTCGCATTCATCCTTCATGAACCCTAATTTCTTTTTGTTGAGTAGGGGCAAATCAAACACATTGTTTTGAGGATAATCCGATGTATCGTATAGATGAAGAGAATACTTCATATCCTCATATACATCATGTGTTTCTACTTTGAGAATTAAAGAATCTGTGTCGGTATACATCAGACGGACGTTTGTTCCATATTTTACTTTCATGTGGTTGTAGAAAAAGTCATACATGAGTATTTTTGAACTATCCAAAATAGCCATTCCAATGGTAATTGGTTTATTAAATGTAATCTCCGATTTTCGGAGGTGAATTGCCGCCAGTTGGTGAGTAAAAATTGTTCGATCAACAAAATTCGGCTTCGCAATCAATTTTTCAGCTTGCCTCGTGCTGCAGCATAGGCGGATATCTCCTCACATCCTCCATGCATTTTCCGAAAACACTATTATTCATCCGTTTATAAAAATCCCTTTCGAAAGCATTTGCGGCAGCTGTTCTTAGATTAGTATTATGTTCTATATAGGGCTTTAAAAAGGGCAATTGTTTGACATGAAGCACTCTGTGTATTTTACGGAGCTTTAGTCCATTCTGAATATAAAACTTCAAATTTCTGTAAGGAACAATATAATTTTTCTTGTCTTCTAATGTGAGGAGAAGCCGTTTTTCCTTGCAGCCCGGAGGAACTTGACTGGAAGGAGCTAATGGATAATCATTGAGATTTTCATGCAGCTCATAGGGATAGTCAAGATCAACTTCTAAAATGAAGCCGAATTCGTCTTCGTTGGATGTATTTAATATATCGTATGTATAATCCACCCATTCGAAAGTGTTGAGTGGAAGTGGCTGGCTCATGGCCCAACCATATAGATTATTTGCATCCAAGTAGAGCAGATATGTGTCGGGTTCTCCAGCATCACATTCGGACATATATTTGTTGTTGGAGCGAGCATATCGATGACTGCATTGGGACATACCACCTCTTAACCCTTTTTCAATAAAAAGCAATTTTTCATAATCAGTAAGGAGCTCAATTTTCACATTTGTGAGCTTCAGCATTGCGTCGAAAGAGAGGCCGGGAGCCGTGAAATACCAGGCCATATCCAAGCCATACGTTTGAAATCATTTTTTTCGGAAGGCTTGAAGAACATCAGCGAGTAACAAGACATTTGTTTTCACATATTACTTTCATTAAGCAGGCTGTAGAAATCATCCTTGCGCTTAAGAGACGTCTCCTTAAATTTGGACATATCATCCATATAATCATAAGGATAGACGCCTTTCCGTAGTAACAAGTCCACTTGGGGTGTGGGGTAAAATGTTTTCATAAAATGAAATTCATTACGGGGCAAGTTGGAAGCTAACGTTTCCAAACTACTTGGCATGAAACTGTAGGAATCCAGGAAGCGCAATTGCATTTTCCCCACTTGCTTGCTGAAAGAGATATATTTTTCCTCGTTTTCAGCAATTATATTAATCTTCTTTTCATCCACACCAAGTTCTTTTACGATGAAATGTGAAGCGTATCCGGACAGAGAGGTTGTGAATGAAAACTGGGATAAAACTAGGCCTTTTAAGTTTCAAGTTGCAGGTATTACACGCAGCCCCCCGGTATGCTCCTCCTGTTATGTGATCATGGTCATGTACCTTTGGATTTTGATTCGAAAATGCACAACCGCAGAGATAACAAATTGCTTGAATGAAATGCTCATGCCTTCGCTCAGCAGTAAGATATTCCATGGGTACGTTGGTTTCATATTTTTTTTCTATTTCTTGCGCTTCAGTCATAAGTAACTCCATGAATTTTTTGGACGCATTTGCACCTCGGTACCACAGGTGGTTTATAAGGTCCATATAAATATAAAACATAATAACAGAAGGAGATGGGTTTATGCTTTTGATAAGCAAAAGTGAATGAAGCACTAGGGGCTGGTTGACACCCATCGATTTTTTCAGTTAACGCTTCAAAATCAGCAACAATTATGAAAGGAATTTTCCGTTGATGTTTAATGTTTTTAAACTGAACAAAGCTGTTTTCTGGAGGCATTTTCACCCGCACAGCAATTGATGCTTCGACAAAAGTTCTGGCGACCCGAAAGCAATGAGGCAGCGACGGCAGTTGTGCTTTCTATTTTTATGATGTGAAATTTGCGTTGACACCAAACGCGAAAGATCTTTAATCCACGCGTAGTGAGTGTTCTCGTTACTTTTTATGTAGAGCAGGTCAATGTGGTTATCATAATTTTCTTTGCTTATACACAGAGGATAAATTTTAAATCGTTCATTGTAGGAAAAGACATTTATAGAAATATTATTGCGTTTTTCAAATTTTGGAATATCCGAGAGACTTACCGGAAATGATATTCCATCAAAGTTTAACGAATCAGCATGCTCCTCGTAGTTGGCTCGTCTATTAACATGTTCTTCAACGGGATGCATAGCTGACAAAATGGCCCATTTGAAGCACATTAGATCATTGTTTTGAACATTTATCACTGCATGCTTTTGCTGTATGGCTGCAGGTAATGGTACGTATGATTTAACTTTTTGGAGTAGAATGCTATTGGTGCCCAGTGTCCTTCTTCATACTGTTGTAACACAGACCCTATTGCCCAATCTGAGGCATCAGTGCACAAAGATAAGGGACATTCAGGTTTAGGAAAACTTAACAGAGCAGCATTTGCTAAATCCACCTTACACTTCTCAAATTGTGTTCTTGCTTCTTCAGTCCATGGGACCTTCCTTCTATCTTTTTTCTTGGCACCCTTCAGCATTTCATGTAAAATGGCTTGAGTTTGTGCAGCGCTTTTTAAATATCTACGAAAAAAATTGATCTTGCCTAAAAAGGTTCTCAGGTCATGAAGTGTGGACGGCTACTTATAGTCCAAAATTGCTTGAACTTTTACTGGCAGAGGACGCTAACCAGCAGGGGTAATAAGATGTCCTAGGAACTCTATTTCTTGCACTCCAAAAACTGATTTTGAGATGTTAATACAAAGGCCATACTTATCAAGCTTGTCAAATACTTCTCTGAGATGGGTCTTATGTTCCTCTTCAGAGGAGGAGGCAATTAAGACACCATCCACACACAAATATGGAAAAACAAAAGATAAACCTTAAAACACTTCATTCACAAAACGTTGGAATGTAGAAGGGGCATTGCAAAGTCCAAAACTCATAACATTGAATTCATACAATCCAAATGGAGTGATTACAGCAGTCTTGGGTTTATCCTCTTCTGCAATTGGGATTTGGTAATATGCGTACAAAAGGTCAAGTTTGGAAAAAATTTTCTTTCCACTTAAAATTAAATGAAAATCCTCTATTCTAGGAATTGGATACCTATCTGGAATTGTCTGCACGTTTAGGCGTCTGTAGTCAACACAAGGTCTTAAAGTTCCATCTTTTTTAGTCACTAAATGCAGTGGACTGTCCCACTGTGACTTAGATGGCTTAGTGATGCCATTTTCAAGCATGAATTGAAACTCTTGCTTAGTCATATTCAGTTTCTTTGCGTCAAGCTGCCTTGCACGGGAGTATACAGGCTGTCCTTTAGTGGAAATATAATGTAACACGTTATGTTTAACTATTTTGTTTAACAGGTTTGTTTAGTAATATTTGGATATAACGATAACAAATTTGAGAACTTGCAGGATCTATTTAAGGTGCTAATGTTGTCTTGATCTTGAATAGCTGCAATTTGCCCACATGTGGAAAGGTTTGTTATTCCATCAATCAACTTTCTGTTGTGTATATCTATGAGTAGTTGAAGTTTATTTAAAAAGTCTGCGCCAAGGATTCCTTTTGAAACTTTTGCTACCAAAAAAGGCCATTGGAATGGACGACGCAAACCCAAATCTAGTGTAAGCATATGAATTCCATATGTAGGGATTTCAGTCCCATTTGCAGCATACAGTTTATAATTAAAATCACTGCTTCTATTCGTTGAGGGTGGGATTATCGAGACATCGGCCCCGCTGTCCACAAGGAACTGACGACCTGTGTTCCTGTCTTTTACAAACAGACGGTACTTGTGGTTATCAGGTTCATTCGCAGTAGGCCTAACCGCAGACTTTACTGCATGGAGCGGTTTTCCGGCATTTTCCAGCTACATGGAGGCTTGCATTTTTCAGGAAGGCAATTCTTACCAAATCTGTAATGGTAGTAACAGAATTTTCCATTTGGCTCGTAGCGTTTCCTGGATCGGCTCCGGTTCTGTTGTCTATAATGTGAACGATGGTGGTCCCGAGAATTCCTTAGGTTACTCTAGGGAAGAGATCTTCGCCATCAGTTCCACCACGATATTAGAAGTCTGCTGTTGGACAGCAGCCAGGTCTGAAGCTCTAGGGTTCATTTCAATAATTTTGTCAGCCATAGTGGCTAACTTCTCCAAAGCTTCTTCGTTCACGATCAGGATATTTCTCACTGATGTTGGCATCTTCTCCAGCCATAAGGTACGGAGGGCCTTGTCAGAGAATTCACTTCCTCCGAGGGATCGCATTTTTCTTAGCAGTTGACTTGGCAGCGAATCGCCTAGTTCCAAACCAGTGAGGAGTCTCTTAATCTTCTTATTTTCGCTCTCCTGGAACGTGTTAAGCAACCTTTCTTTGGCCGCAGAGTATTTTTCAGTCGTCGGGTCTTTAACGATGTCCCAAATGTTTTCAACAAAACGTGGATCAAGTTGGGCAACGAGGTAGTTGAATTTTGTTTCCTCGGCCTTAATGTGATCACTGATCTGGAACTGTGCTTCGACTTGATAGAACCACATTTTGGGTCTATCAACCCAGAAAGGTGGGATTTTAATACTCACGGCACTTGCTTCCATATTACTTGTTGCTGAATCTTGCGGATTGTTCGGCGACATAACTGGTAAAGTGAAGTCCGAAGTTACCAATGTTAGTGGTTATATTATAAGGTTGCGTGTAGTTTCACTTTCACTCAGCTAACACAATAAAACGATAAAGCCTGATAAAACAAATCCTTATATTTATTAAGTCATTTCATAGTCAGAAGTTAAGCCTATCATTCGAACACTAGCGGCGTTAATGCAAGCCAAGAAGTGACAACAACCAACGCTGTTGCCAACTATTGTCAGTTGAATAATTACATTTATATTTTCTTATCTTGCTACAACAGACTAACTGTGCGAAACAAACATCAATATATATTTCATGAGTTCGTGGTTACTTTTCATTGACAGTTACATATTCGAACGCATAAGAAAATGCACAATTGTTACAGCTAAAGCTAGATGAGTTTTGAGCGATATCACCTGGTCTGTATCCATTGATGTACAATGTGCTTTTCATGCGATATTCTATGCTTGCGTAGTAAGTGGTGCTAGAAACATTGAACTGCAGTCGCTAAGGTCTGACTCTTGGAGCCTAAACTTCTGTAAAGAAACAATAGATCGAAATAAATTTAGAGAAATTCTTAGATTTTTAAGATTTGATTTAAAATCCACTCTCTCAGAGAATTCGAGCAATTTTGCTATGATTTCGGAAGTTTGGGATAGATTTATTGACAGTTGCATAAAGAATTGCAAGCCTGGTGAGAACATAACAATCGATCAACAGTTATTATTAAGATACAAATTAAGATTTTGTCTCTTAATCTTTAATAATATTATTGTGTGTATTGTAAATTAAATCATAAAAGCTAACTCAACTGAATATTTGTCTTGGTAATACGCTGCTGGCCACCCAAATTGCAACACCAAGAAAGACAAGAGATATCACAACAAAATTTATTTTGTACATAACATGTTGACCAAGTATCAAATGATTAAATTTATATACTTCTGTGAAGTGTGGTTCCTGCCAAAATCAGTAGCCAGAGTAGCCGCCATTGTTGGAGATCACCGCTGCCACACGCCTCGGCATTGATTCAAAGAGACTTTGGATGTGTTCTTGGGCTACAGCAGACCAAGCAGCTTCCACACGTTGCCAAAGTTGATCTGGTGTGGCAGCTGGGGATGTAATCTGGGTCAATCGTTTAGCAACCATGGACAACATGAGTAGTATATGGGTACCACTATAGGACAAACCGACAAGTCGGTTTTTTCTATAGTTGTACCCATATACTACTACCTCCAACGCTTTTTAACGTTTTTTAAGACATTTCAAATTTCAAAAATCAATCTAACTTTTCTAAAAATTTCATCATTTTTACACAAAATTAAACGTTTTTTTAAGTTTTTTTAGCTTTTTTCTTCATTTTTTTCACTCATTTTTTTGGAGCCTCAAAAAAACACAAATAGAGTTAAAAAAACGCAAAATTTGAGAAAGACTACTATTAAACTAAAATTAATCTGAAAATTGAAAAAAATCGTAAAAAAACGCTTAAAAATCTTGAAAAATACGAAAAAAAAAAAAGACGCCCCTCGTATAGAGAGACGCCTTTGTTTCATAAAAAATTAAAGATTAAAAGAAAAATGAAGCTTCTTCCCAATAGGCCATTTTATTTCGTATGTATATTTATAAAGCGCAATGTCACTCAATTTTTCAATAAAAACATAAGGCTTAATTTTGACAATTTCATCATTGTCTATAGGTTCTATGGTCATTTGAAGCTGATAATCACATTTACCATTTGCAATGAGAATGATTGTATTTTGTTGTTTTAATCTTCCAGAATATAAAATATCTCTATCCTTATCTTTTAAAAGATCGATATCTATCCTAGGATTATACAAGCGTCCATGTTTCAAATAAACTGTAATTCTCATTAGCATATTAGTAGTTAATATCATGTCAGAAGTTAACAAATCAGAAGTAAATACATTGAATTCTACAAGACTATTCTGTACACTAAATCTGTGATATTCTTCCTGAATAGTCGCACAAAACGTCATATTATTAGTAGAAGGAACGTAAAGTCCATCATGGTCTCTAGATAACAAATTATCAGTTTTCTTCTCATTTATTTTCGTTTTCTTACCTACATACTTTTTATGAACAGCATCGTGTCTATCTAAAGGATCACCCAAATTCTTAATTCTCTTTTTCTGCAAATCATCATCCTCACTTATTGAACCAAAAGGATACCAAATCATTTATATATTATTTATTTCCAAATAGGTGAATATAGATTCGCTACTAACGTCTGTCATAAGAGATATTTCTACCTTATTTCCTCGTTTACCATCTTTATACAGTATGATCGTTTTGAACTTATCATAGTCTGGTACGATCCGAAAATTATAAATTACCGGACCTCCTACTGTAATTTTACACATAAAACCAGGAGAATATTTACACATAAAAGTCACCGAAATTTTCATAAACATGTCTGTAGATAACTCCATTTTTTCATTCAAGAGACTACTACTGAATTTTGAAAATTTAACTTTTTGATAATTAACTCCGGGACCCTGAAGAGGTATTGTGCTGCGTGAATGGAAAATTTTATCATCTACATAACCTTTACTAGCTGCATCTATGTTTAGTATAGGTAATGGTAATGTTAATTTTAGTTAACGTCGTACTAGAGCAACACAACGGGCTATTGACGACGGTCCGGGATCAGTCCCTTGAGGGAAAGATCCGAGGACAACACCTCGTAATTTTGAACCACGGTCAGATGACGAAGCAACACCTGAGCTGGCACCCCACTCTCCAAACTTCCACGCCAACCCAACGTGAGGACTTTCGGCCACGACAGATTTAAGGTGCACCAGCCGCCTCTACACCATACGCTTACAAACATCCATGCGCGTACCCGGATTCGAACCAGGAACCTTCCTATCTAGAGGCTAACACCTTAACCACTATACCGGTTGGTCGGCATATTTAGTATAGGATTTGCCATATTAGTGATTCGTTTATTATTACCATTATACATACCATTTTTTAGGACCAAAGTGTTCTTTTCTAAATAATTTTTGGTAACTGCATCTTTCGGATCTTTCGGATCCTTTACGTTCTCGATATATAAATTTTTAGCTGTATAACTATTTTTTATATCATTTAAAATCATAGACTTATCTGTCATTTCAGTGACATATTTCTTATTTACTGCATCTTTTTTCTCTACAGGATCATCTATATTGCTTATTATTTTACCTTTTCCATCATATTTATCATCTCTTAAAATTAATGAATTATAGTTTAAATAACGTAAATTTACAGCATTCACATCCTCTTGAGGATCTTCCATATTATCGATCCTTTTGCCTTGAGCGTTGAAAACTTCACCATTCAACAGTATACTTTTCCTTTTTAATTTATCAACATAACGTTTTGTGGATGCATCAGATGATTCGATAGGATCTTTAGTATTTTTTAAAAGTTTGTTTTCCATATCATATTCACCATCCTCTGTCAATTTAAACCCATTTCCCGGAGGTCCCTGAAGGCCTTCCTTTATCTCATTCAAATCAACACCAAAAGGGTACCAAATCATTTATACAAATGTAAATTAGAGGCGTAAGACTCGCTTACAGAGGCGTAAGACTCGTTTATTGATTAATATGTTGGTAAGCTTTCAAATTTTCTATTATACATATTCATTTTTCCACTTCTCTTCTCATTCAAAATAAAATAAAATTTATAAGGTTTTCCAGGATTATTTCCCAAATACCAAGTAAATTCAATATTTAAATTTCTAGCATTGATATAAGGAGGATGGTTAGATACATCAAAATAAATAATAGGATAGAGATTTCTATACTCTTTATAGCTAACCAAACCTCCACTCTCTGTATTGTTTGTATTCCCAACTGCACTTAAGAAATCAGAGTAATATCTGACATAATCCAATTCACCTTCCTTGAAACTCACGCCTTAGTCCAACATCGGAAACATGGTATCATTCACCCGAATATAGCATCTGGTCAAATCTAAATGGTCAAAAACCATATTATTTTTACCTGCTGTATTTTCTCTATACAAGTACTGTGGAATGACAAATATGCTAATAATTTCATCCGATGTCGTTTTCACATGAACTGTACCGTTGATATCGTTCAAGGCATTCGATTCTCTCAGTCTAGGAGCTGTCCATTCTATTGTTTGACTCGAATCGGGATTCAGAGCAAATTTCAGATATTTAGCCTGTGCTTCTGGATTTAATTTGATATGAGGTAACCACAGACTTATATTGGTTATTTTGACTTTATAATCAGGATTAGCTTCATCTGTATAAATCATATTATTCGTAAATTCGTTTCTCATAAACTCAAACTTTACATCGATACCTGACATAATTTTCCTATAATCGTTAAAAAATCCAAAAAATTGTTTCAAAGGTATCCATATCTTTACTAAATTACTATTTTTAGTCAGATCCCATCTTTCAGCAAATCCTCCATTATAATTCTCATTGAGCTTCATTTTCTTGATGAGAGTAGTCATTTTCTCAGCATCTGCATGCGTACCCTCGAATTTCAAAAAATTACGATCTGCAGCATCTGATGTATCCTTGTAGAAAAACATATTTGTGGCTTCCGTTTATGCATAATCATTTGTAAAGTTTACCAAACCATTGATATGGTGAACCAAGTTGGGTTTCATAATTTCTTCGATAGCTGGAGACCCTCCTATACAGGGTGGTCCCGAATTCATGGTACAAACTTTAATGGTAGGTACAGGACATTGTAACAATGATTTATTGTATAGGAATGTATAGTCGCAAGTGACGCGGTGAGGCGAAAACAGGGGAAATAACGGCCGAAAGGAAAAACAAAGATTTTATTGAAAGCATTGTTGACAAGTGTCATGTTTACAGTAATTGTTCAAAATTGCGTCCACCAGTATCGATACATGCTTGACAGCGTCGGTGGAGCGATTGGCGTACACGTTCAAAGATGCCTGGTATTTCACGCACACCTGCAGCAGCTACAGATAAGCGAGCGACGAGATCCTCATCTGAGTCAACTGGAGTCTCATAAACAAGATGCTTTAGATGTCCCCATAAAAAGTAATCGAGGCTCGATAAATCGGGAGATCGGGGTGGCCAAGGGACTGGTCCACCACGCCCAATCCATCGAGTACCAAACGTGGCATTCAGGTAATTCCGTACATCAATGCTGAAGTGTGCTGGCGCCCCATCGTGCTGAAACCACATGCGGTTACGAATGGCGATCGGAACATCATGCAGCAGTTGTGGTAACACTTCTTTCAGAAAAATAAGATAGCTTCCGCCAGTGAGCCGCGTGGGTAGTAAGTATGGGCCAATCAAAAAGTCGTTCACAATACCAGCCCACACATTAATACTGAAACGTTGTTGAAACGCATGTCGACGCGTTGCATGTGGATTATCGGTTGCCCACACATGGGAATTGTGCGCATTAAAGACACCCTCGCGTGAAAATGTCGCTTCATCTGTAAATAGCACATAATCTACGAAATCCGGCTGCAACGCACATTGCTGCATCACCCACAGGCAGAAGTTCACGCTGCGAGGATAATCTGCCGGATTCAATGCTTGTACTTTCTGAAAATGGAAGGGGTGTAAGCGATTTTCGTTTAACACTCTGCATACAGTCTGATGACTCACACCTACGTCACGCGCAACAGTTCTTGTGCTTGACTCGGGTCTATCAGCCACAATGTTCAAGATGCTTTCTTCCAGCCTTGGAGTGCGTACAGCTCTTACTCGACCAGCGCCATGTCTGTTGACGTCGAACGCACCTGTTTCACAAAGTTGACGATGTAACCGTTGAAAAATTCTATGATCCGGCATTCGTCGATCAGGATACTCCGCGCGATACATTCGTAACGCAGCTCTGCCGTTACCATTTGCACGGCCGTACATGTAATGCATGTCTGCTTTTTCTGCATACGTAAAGTCACCCATCGTCTACGGCAGCACAATTGTGAATGGCGCTTTTCCCTACTGCGATGCATCATGTTCAACAGCGGCTAGACATCTACTGCCCTCTACCGGCAATGATACCAACCGATCACTCCATTTCTCTTTCCTTTTATTTCCCCTGTTTACGCCTCACCGCGTCACTTGCGACTATACATTCCTATACAATAAATCATTGTTACAATGTCCTGTACCTACCATTAAAGTTTGTACCATGAATTCGGGACCACCCTGTATAAAAGATCTCTCTAGAGAATAAATTTCCTGTATTTACTAAAGTTACATTATCTTCACCGATTGAGCTACCATTTGGTTTTGTGACCTTCACATCTGCACATATATATCCATTTGAATATAAAATATTATCATTTACATCTTTAATGGTAAATGTATACAGAGCTGAAACATTTTGATTCACTACTTCTCCATCTTCCTTGTGTTCAACGTAAAATACTCTTTCGATGTCATTTTCATAATAGTTAGGTATTTTCGCTAAATCCCAAATCCTTTCCATTTATATAGGTGAAAATCAGTCAGCTATCGCTGTCTATTTCATCTTGAATCCTGATCCTAATATATCTTTCATCTTATTTCGAATAAATGTTCGTGATTTATCAGAGGCTAAAAGACTCGCGTCTTGAATAATAGGTAGAGCCTCTTTGGCTAATATCTGTAAACCTCTTCTACCAACAGCTTTCATGGCATCTGTAAATATACCACTTCCATAGTATTTTTTACCTTTAGAACGCAGTCTATGTTTATTATAATTCATTTATAGAGGATAAAATTAATCTATAGATAACTCTTTGTTTAATTAAATTGACTATATTATCATCTTGATCTGTTATATACATCCTAATACTACGTATGTAATCACTTCTATTGACATCGACAAACAATGGATTTATTTCATCAATTTTGATTAAGCTATCAGGTGGATTGGACGGTGTGAATGAATACAGCACATCGCTTGTTCTATCATTATACAAGGTACCGTGTATGATATCACAATGGATATGAATATCATCAATTTCTCTCGAAATATTAGCTAAATATCTTGCAGTTTCTTCAGGTTAATCGTATATTCTCTGCTCAAATCCTAAAATTTTATGCAATTCACGTTGACTGAAATCAACCGAATATCCAGGTTCCAACTTGAGTACGATTCGAGATGTAGCAAAATTTATTCCAAATTGGATTTCACCTTTCTTTAGAGTATTTCGTATAGTATTGTTCAAGTCCCTTACAGTATAATTACCATCATCATATGTGATATGATGTGTCTCATTATAAGTTAAAATATGATTATTAAAAGCCTTATTTATGTTATGCCAAGAGACCCAAATTGAAGCAGACTTCAAAGCTATTGTTGCATTTTTTATGGGTATTGGGTTTCTAAATTCAATTTTAAAATCTTCAGATTTTTCTGAATTTTTCGAATTTAAATAAAATAATCTCATTTATAACTAACAAAATTCTCATTATAATTACTGGGTTCTTGAGTAAATGAATATACAACTCTGGCTGGTGATTTACCTTTATTTCTTTCAGTTATATACTTCATACAGTAAAATCCACATTTTACGGATGAAGATTTTTGTAGGAAATTACTATTATATCTTATGTGTTTATTTGAAGTTTTTAAATATTTATCTATTTCTTCTGGGAATTCATAATTATCGTTCATATACTCACCAAAAGGATCAAAATACTCAACAAAATCATATTTTGGATCGTTATAATAGCATACCCAATGAGTACCTTCACCAGTAGATATGTCTAAATTAATGATACCATTTTCAAACTTTCTCATCTTTTTCGGTAAAGTATCAATAGTAAACCAATCTCGGAAACCTTTCCTGTTTTTCATGTTGTCTTCTATCGTTCTGGCGCTAATTCCCAATTCTGTAAGACTCCCTTTCCAGTTTTTTTTTTTTGCTTTCCTCCTGCTATCTTATCCAATACTTTTTTCGTTCCCCAACCTGCTGCCCCACTGGCAGCTCCAAGACCTAAACTGGTTAATATAGGTATGAGAAAAGGTAAAAAACCTCCGTTTTTATTAAATTGAGTCTTACTACTTTTCATTCTTTGTCCTTTATTTATTTGTGTTTTATTAAGATACATTTCATGATTAGGAGGTTTATCCTCAAGTTGTAATGTTAACTCTCCTCCATGTTTCAAAGCATCCTTTAGTTTCTTTTCCTGAGAATAACTCAGGTATACTGGTTTCTTAATATAACTCATTTATTAGAGATGAAAAGCTTGCTTTCAGCTCGCTTTCAGAGATGAAAATTATAGTAAAAACTTTTCATAATAAGCTGTAACTTCTTCATTTGTTAAATCACCATCTTTGAGTAACGCATCTAAAATACTGACAATTTCATTATATATCGCCTTTGACTTTTTCTTTAAAAATTTATTCGTTAAAATCTCCAAGTTTGATATCAGACCTGTTCCTGTTATCTTGTATATTTTTGAAATATTGAGACCTTTAATTTTAGATTTATATAATCTTAACATTTTGAGTTCATAATTGAGCGTGTCAACGCTCTTTTCCACCTTTGCACCTCGAGTGATTTGAGATTTAAGGTTTCCTAATTTTTTACTTTTTTCGTTTGTAATAAGCAATATTTTTTCAATTTCATCTGGTTTATTAAATAACTCAGAAGGTAGAGGTAGATTGTTTTTATTTAAAAATTCAATATCAAGCTCAATGTCGGGGGTCGATTGTGTATTGTTTTCTTTTCGATTCGATCTGTTCTAAAGCCAAATGAGTGGATGTTCTGTCATCCAACAAAGACAATTCGTTTAGTTGATTAGAGATGGCTTCCAGTTCTTTTGTTCTGATTAATTCTGTTTTTTCAATCCTTTCGGTTACAGGTTTATGAAATTTTTGCAATGTATATTCAAGTCCAGCTTTTTGCCACTCTTGTTCTGTATTTTTCAACTTGACATCCTTATTTAATTTAGCTAATTTAATCAAATCAGATATCCGTTTATCCATTTATACATGAGTAAATCAGTCAGCTTTCGCATTCTTTATTTTACTATGTTAATTATTATTTTACTATGTAAATTATTATTTTGCTTAGTAAAATTTTTTTTTACTTAGTAAATTTTTATTTTACTTAGTAAATTAGAAAGCGTCAGCTTTCACTGTCTTTATTTTACTTAGTAAATTTTGATTTTACTTAGTAAATTTTGATTTTACTTAGTAAATTTTATATTTTACTATGTAAACTATTATTTTTTACTATGTAAATTATGTAGTAATAAATGATAAAAATCAAAGATTATACACAAAAGGAGGAATATGAGGATTTAACTCAAAATCCATTACTTCCAATACATCCCTTTAGACTTTTGATTACTGGACCAAGTGGTTGTGGAAAAACAAATGTTTTATTTAATTTAATTGAAGATTTATTAAAATTTGACGCAATTTACATCTGCGCTAAAGACATCTTTGAACCCAAATATGAGAAATTAATACAGTTATATACACAGTTTGATGATGTAGAATTAAGACAGCGAAAGCTGACGCTTTCTGATTTACTAGAGGTAGCAAAGAAAGAAGAGAGAAATTTAATTACAAAATTATATAAAAAATATAATAAAGAATCCTTATTTGTATCTAATTTAGAAGAAATGATTGATGTAGATAGTTTAGATAAAAAATAAGAGAAATCTAGTTGTATTTGACGATTGTTTAACAGAAAAAGATCAAACAAAAATTGAGGATTTCTTCTTGCGAGGGAGAAAAAAGAACGCATCTATTATATACTTGTCTCAATCGTATTATGCAACTCCAATTAATATCAGAAAGAATTGTAATTACTTTATATTTTTCAAGATACAGAACCGAGAAATTACAAGTATTGTAAGAGATATAGACGGTATGTTAGATATAGAAGAATTTAAGAAAATTTATAAAAAAGCAGTACAAAAGAAGTATGATTTCTTAGTTTTGGATTTGAAGACTGATCTGAGATATAGAAAAAATTTCAATCCTATATAAATTATGGAAGAATATCTGGAGAAAAGAATTTATATCTTTAGAAAGAGTTACAACTGCTTTCATAAGCTATCCATATCTTTATCAGTAAGTAAGCTGATATTGAGTGCAACAGGTTTATCTGCTTTTGTTTTTATTCATCTTGCAGCTTTGAGTTTATCAGCCGGTATTATTGAAATTATAGATAAATCGTTAAATATTTCAGAGAGGAAAGAAGAATATAAATAAGCTTATAAATTTTACAAACAACTATTAAATTTATTGAAAATTAATGAACTGTCTGAACAAGAGCTATACAAGAGAGAAGGTGAATTTATTCAAAATTTAAAGTATTTTCCAGTTGAAAAATATATTTAAAAAAAACTCAATTAAATGGATATAAATATATAAATGGGTAAATCACCCACGTCAACTAAAGGGTGCCCCAAATTAGGGCTACCTTACAAGGAATCACTCTTCGTAAAAACAATCTAAATAATTAAATATTTATGCAGTTTCAGCAGCAATTTCATATCAAATAAATGGTTTGTAAAAGTAAGAAGTTTATTATTGATTCCTTATCAAAAAAAGGAAATTTTAAAGGTTGTTGTAAGAAATGCAGTCAAGTTGGTTCAGGTATATTTGAAACAGGTTTTATTAAATTATTACCAGAATTAATTAAATTAATACCAGGATTAAGTGAACCAAGACAAGTTAAATATGGAACAGGATTTATCAATTCAGCTATAAATAATTTACCTTTTGAATTGCATTTACCTGGTCATAGCTTCACAGGACCTGGAAGTCAGCTATTATGGGGTAAAACAAGATTAAATCCTGATTTAACTTATAAAGATCGGAGTAAACCAATCAATAGAGTAGATGAAACAGCATATAGACATGGTGTTTGTTATTTAAAAAATAAAGATACAAAGACTAGAAATGAAGCATGTGATACGAATATGCTTGAAGAATTGGATGCTATTGAAAAACCAACAATTAGAGAAAGAATGGAAAGAACAATCGTTAAACCAATTATCAAAGCCAAAAAGACATTTGGTATGGGTTATCAAATAAAATGTTTAAATTGTAAAAAAGAAACAAAATTTTAAAATATTGAAGAAAATACATCTAAAAATAACAGACGTTATATTGTAGGGAATTGTAGTGTATGCAATAGAAAACAGGCTCGTTTTTTAGGAAAATAGGAGCGTCAGCTCCGTTATCTAAAAACCTTAACCGAAAGGCAAGCGCCTCTACTTTAAATACAAAAACACAAGATTTAAGCTCTAATAATGACCCGTTTAGAGGACGGGGCCGACCAGACTTGGAAAAGATATATTATGATCCAGAAACCGGTTATTGTGGTATCAATGAGTTGAAAAGGAAAGCAGGTTTATCTCAGAAAGAAATCATAGATTTTTTACAATCTCAAGATGTTTATACTAAATTTAAACCAGTTATTCGTAATTTCAGGAGAAGACAAACATATGCATCTCATATAGATGATCAATGGCAAGCAGATTTAATAGATATGCAAAGGTACAGTTCATATAATGATAATACCAATTATATGCTTACTATTATAGATATTTTTAGTAAATATGCTTGGGCTATACCCATTAAAAGAAAGACTGGAAAAGAGGTATCTGAAGCCTTTAGAAAGGTATTTAAAGAGAGGATTCCTGAAGAACTTCAAACAGACAAGGGTGCAGAGTTTATCAATAAAGATACCCAGAGATTGTTTAGAGATAATAATATTCACTGGTTTACGACTGAAAATGTAGAAACAAAAGCAACTATCGTTGAACGTTTCAATAAAACATTGAAGGGGAAAATGTGGATATATTTTGAAAAAAATAATACAAAGAAATGGATAAATGTATTACAAAAATTAATTGAAAATTATAATAATAGTAAACATAGATCTATCAAAATGACACCTGCAGAAGGCAGTAGAAAAGAGAATGAAATTAAGGTTTATAAAAATTTATATATAGAAAGAAAAGATAGCCGACCTCCTAAATATAAACTAGGAGATAGAGTAAGAATATCCAAATACAAGACAAAGTTCCAAAGAGGTTATGACCCTACATTCACCGAAGAGATTTTTATAATTTCTGCAGTATTGAACACTAATCCAATCAATTATCGAATCAAAGATTTGAATGGAAAAGAGATAAAAGGTACTTTTTATGAACAAGAATTGGTTAAATATAATAAAAAAGATTCAGTTTATAAAATTGAAAAAATATTGAAAAAGAAAGGAAATAAAATGTTTGTAAAGTGGTTAGGTTATTCAGATGAATTTAATTCTTGGATAACCTTAAATATTGAAAGTGAAACACCCCTCCTTTAGACATCAAAAACTGAATATAAAATAAAGAAAAATTTAAAAATAAAGGTGATAGCCTGCTAAGAAAGCTTCATAGTTACTAATGTACTCAAATCTCTTATAAATTCATCAATAGTGTAATTATTTAAAAGTTTCAATCCATTAAAGTGTATTTTCACGTTTTCAATATGATCTCTAACTCTATTGTACAAGTTAATCGAATTTGGATCATAACCAATTTCATGTATAACTTCTAAATCTGGATATTTTGCTCGTAATTTCTTTAAATGTTGTGTTTTTGACCTTTTTTGAGTTCTCATGGCATAGTAAGGATATTCTTCATCTTTATTTTTCTGAATAAGAACAAATACATGTCTCTTTGCTTCAGATAGACTTTTGAGAGAGATGTCCTCTTCTAACTCTTTATATTGATTATTTTCTGATTCTAATTTGATATTCTTCTTCTTCAATTTGTTGTTTTTCTTTTCCACTTTTTATAATTTCTTTTCTAATTCTTTTGTATCATTTTTTTATTTCTCATCAAATTTTTTAGTATAATAATTCATTACAATATCATTAACTTTAATCGAAAACTCAGGGGAAATCCAACATGCTATGTTTGTAATTAAATACTTTGAAACATAAGTTCCTCTAATTAATTTGTTATTTTCACTAATTCCACCTTCTTTTTAAATCATTTTGCCAAGGCCCGAATTCGGGCCCTGGCAATTTTCATCTATATATTCAATTAATTCTTGTGATTCTTTATTTTCTAACCATTTTTTAAATCGTTTCCCTCCATCTTTACATAGCTTACTAGCATTGAAATACCCAGTGTCTATATCAATAATCAATTTAAAATCTCCCCAAACAAACCATAATAGTAATTATCTTTGATTTGCTCAAAACGTATATCCTTCAAAGAAGCCATTTGTGTTCTGTTAATTAGTAAACAATTTTATTCAATGCTTTGACAAATTATGGGTCACAACTCACGGGGGATCACTTCCCTTAGAATCTCTATATACAGAATTTCCTGGCAGCCCGAATTCGGGCCGCCAGTTAAATATGCAATTAGAATTCTTATTTTCTAGCCATTTTTTAAATCTCTTAGAATGTTTTTATTTTAGAAGCTAAAAAACATACCTCAGCACCCTCTCTCTGCATTTTACAAGTGGGCTGGAGACCACCTTCGGCTGCATTACGGGTGTTTATCCTTAAACAGCGAAGCCGATGTTTCAGGCAGCGAAGCTAACGCGCTTCTAAAATCTTATCTCTAACTGTTCCCCATGGTGAAAAATGACGCAATCTCAAACCAACCCGAAGAAACAACGCAATCAGTTACGTCAAACAAGTTGCGTCAGATTTCCTTCTAGAACATTCGAATGGCATGGACGGACGGTATGGACGCACGAATGAGTCAGACACATGGTCTGATTTTGCATATTTTTGAGGACACACTTCCGTCTGAACTGCGAAGGAACGGAAAGCTGAAGCGAAGAAAGGAAGTTTGATAACGAAATTGCATAGAAAAACTCTGCCATTTTAAGTCACCTTTCGAATAAAAACTAACCTTAAAGATAAGAGCCATTTTTGATCACCTTTCGAATAAAAACCAACCTTAAAGATAATCGCCATTTTTGATCACACTGAAACATTTTATATTGTAATAAATGAATATAGATTTTTCAAAAGCAGAAAAAGCAAATAGCCTTTCGTTTTCTTCAGTTAGCAGTGAAACTTCAGAGAGCGAAGAAGAGTTTATAATCAAAAACCCTTATAAGGAAAGAATGATGAATAGATTAAAATATTTCCAACAAAAGTATGATTTACCTTTGAAAATTCAATACATGTTTCACCATTTGATTGATTATTATAGTAATGAAAAATATATAAACTATGATTATTTTATTCAAAAGATTTGTGATTTTTATTCAATTAAGAACGATCGAATCATTAAAAGTACTCCAAAATGCGAAATGCTGTGGAATAACTTTTTAATTTACTTTAAATCTTTACAAAATGAAAAGTTTTATGTAAATGGTAAATGTGTTGAAATTGGACCCAATATTCAATATTTTACTTATCCTGAAGAGATTTGGAGGAATCGCCTTAATAAATGAATTTTAAATAAATGGACTGTTCTATATGTTGTGGAGTATCCATATATTCTCTCTCTCTCCCACGTCTAAGTCCAACGGAAATGGCGGCGACAGCCCGTAGCCCTCCTGTCGCTCTACTTGACAGTTAGAGACAATGGACAGACTTTTGGTCCCCAGGATGATGAACGAGCTGAACGCAAGATCCTAGACAGCGAGAGGCCGAACCGAGACTTTCCGTCGGGGTTCAAAGGCCAATAAGGTCAGCGGGCACCTGTGACCCCACTGACACTAGACCAATTGCAGGACGTGAATTACGTCAAGAGCGACGACAGCGCCAGAAGCCCACCCCCTCCAAAAGAGGTATAAAAAGGCGCGCACGGCTTTTTCGAGGAGCTCCGAGTGATTTCAATTGCCACAGGACGGTCGAGCCGAACTTACCCGGGCATCCGGCCCCAGATTATCCTTGAGAGAAACGCAGTAGCCGCGGCAGGTAGCCGGCTAAACTGCTCCACGGTCGCGCGACCTTCTGATCTCACCTGAGAACGCTCCGAGAAGCCACCCGGCCGGAGGACTATCGCTCGAGTCCCGTTACCAGAGGAGACCCGATTCTCCGCCTTGGCACCCCGCCAGACTTGATCTCATCCGAGATAACCGTGAAAGGCCGTAGTCTGGAATTCACCCTTTGCTTGGTTCGTAGACCAGAGGAGACCCGATTCTCCGCCTGGGCACCCCGCCAGACTTGATCTCATCCGAGATAACCGTGAAAGGCCGTAGCCTGGAATTCACCCTTTTCTTGGTTCGTAGACCAGAGGAGACCCGATTCTCCGCCTTGGCATCCCGCCAGACATCTTCTCATCCGAGATAACCGTGAAAGACCGTAGCCTGGAATTCACCCTTCGCTCGAGTCCCGTTACCAGAGGAGACCCGATTCTCCGCCTTGGCATCCCGCCAAACTTGATCTCATCCGAGATAATCGTGAAAGGCCGTAGCCTGGAACTCACCCCATTACTCGAGTCACTGCTACCGATTCTCCAAGGGAACCATTCCCAGACCTCCGATTCCAAGAGAACTGGGTACATTTTAATCTTACTCCCCCCCCCCTAATCTAGAAATAAAACTACTTATTTCTCAACCTGTAGCATTAGTCTAAGTCGTTACAATGTCTAACTAAACTAAAGAAGAATACATTAAAACTAAAATGTAAACATGAATTTCATAAAAAATGCTTAGAGAGATGGCTAAAATTGCAAAGTGTTTGTCCTTACTGCAGATCAGAAGCTATTGATGAATTTCACGAAATACCTGAGTTTATGCAAAATATTGGAGGTGTTATAGAGTCTGAATTTACACATGGTTTTTCATTTGAACAGTATTTACACTATCGATACTCTAACGTATTCCTATTTGAGAGGGACTACAACTTCAGGAGGTACTACAGCATTGAAGGGCCTTTAATAAATGAATTTTAAATAAATGGAGCACAAAAGATGTGGTCTGTGTCTTGAGATTAAACCGAAAAGTGAATTTCATTATTTAAAGGTTAATAATCTACAACATTATTGCAAAATTTGTGATAAAAAAAAGGAAATATGAAAGACTGGTTTGTGAATGCGGGAAGCTATATACAAAAACCCATTATCAAAGGCATTTGAAAAGTAAGTATCATATAAATAAGGTCGTCAGCTTTGCTGTCTAACGAAAAGCATTTAATAAATGGAGCAAACACTGAGAGCCACGACAGTGAACAAACTCAGGTTAGCTTTGAAAAATTTGAAAATCAAGCAACCTAAAGGTAGTAAGAAGGATGATTTGATTAGATTATTAGCTATAAATATAAAAGAAAAACAGGTGAATATAAACCTGTATTGGTTGATATATTGGTTTTAAATGTAGATGAATATTTAGATAAAAATAAGAAATAATTTATTAAAAAACCTAAAAAACGTAATAAAATTAAGAAGAAATTTGTTTCTTTTGGTCTAAGATTTGATAAGAATAGTAATGATTTTAAATCAAAAGAAAAGGAAAAAAATAATAAAACCAGATGGAAAATCGTTTGAAGAGTTGTATAAACCAGACTATGAAATTGTAGAAACATATAAGAAATTTATAAAAAAATATATGACTTATCGAAAATCCTATAGAGTTGTAGGAATCAAAGAGTTGAGACCTGAACAATATTATAATATATTAAGGGATTTTTATTTAGAAAAGCCATTGGAAAAATAGAAGGAAAAGTTTATATTGTAACACATAACTCAAAACTAGATAAGCCTTTCCATCCGAAAATGATGTCTACTAAAGAGACATATGAAGACTATTTAGATGTTTTGGCTGATAAAATTGAATACAAAGAATTGGATATTACTGAGTGTATATTTGATTTTCATGTGATTGAATTACCCCATGGAGGTAATCGTAAAGAGACACCAAAAACTGATAAAGATGTAGTGAATAAAAGGAGTATTTGTAGAATTGTAAATGATGACGACATATGCTTGGCTAGATCCATTGTAACAGCTTTAAGTATTCAAAATCCTGATCATTTGTGTGAAAAATTAGGTATTGAAAAAATAAGTAAAAATGATATTATTTACATAAAAAAAGGAAGAAATTTACAAAAAAACATTAGCTGTCAAACTACACGAATGGTGCGACATTCCTCTACAAGTCTGTAGTTTGGAACAGGTTAAGCAATTTGAGGAGTTTCTCGATATTCAAATTAACATGTTTTGTAGAGAAAATTTCAATGAAAGGATATATAGTGGTACGTATAAACTTATATCCATATACATATACAAGAACAGAAATCACTTTGATGTCATTACAAGTATCACTGGTTTCTTAGGAAAAAGGAATTATTGTGATTATTGTCAAGTGAGTTACAAGAGAGAGAATGAGCACAAATGTTTATTAAAATGCGACAGATGTTTCTATACAGAGAGTAACTGTGAAGGAAAAGAAATTGAATGTAATGACTGTTTTAGATCATTTAAAGGAAAAAGATGTTTTAGAAATCATAAATATAAGGCAAAAAAAGAGGATGGTTCCGAAAAACCCTCTGTCTGTGAAGTACTATGGAAATGTTTAAAATGTAAGATAATATTTAATAAAATTGAGAGAAAACCTGAAGATCATGTATGTGGGGAGAGAAGGTGTGATAACTGCCGAGAATGGGTAGATAAGGATCATAAATGCTATATGAAAATGAAAAAAGCCAAAGGAGGTATATGTGAGTATAGTTGTTTTAAATTGGATAAAGAAAGGTGGTGTGGCCTATGTAGACAAACAGAAGGAACGAGTTGTTTGAATAAATGTCCCAGACTTTTGAAATACCCTCATTGGTGTGATCTATGTAAATATGGAGATTTTTCTGAGAAATACCTCTTTTTTTATGTTGAAACTATGCAAGAAACAGGAAAACATAAAGTCAATTTGGTAGTAAATCATGATTTTAATGACAATAAAATGACTTTTAATGATGATAAAGAGTATTGTAAATGGTTATTTGATGTAAAGAATCATGGTTACACTGTACTGGCTCATTACGGAAAAGGCTTTGATTTTCAGTTTTTAGCCAAGTATTGTTTCAAAAATAAGATCAAAGTATATACAATATATCAAGGGAATAAACTCATGTATATGAAATCAGATGACTATAATATCAGGTTTATAGACTCCATCAACTTTACATTGATTCCACTCAGAGAATTTCCAAAAACATTCGGTTTGAGTGAATTAGCTAAAGGTTATTTTCCTAATTTATTCAATACTGTTGAAAATCAAAACTATATAGGTAAATACCCTCATGAAGACTATTACGGTTATCAGTCAATGACCACAAAACAAAGAGAAACCTTCATGAAATGGTATGAAACTGTGAAAGATGAAATGTTTGATTTTCGAAAAGAAATTATAAAATACTGTGATTCCGATGTAGATATCCTGAGAAGAGGATGTTTAGAAATGAGGAAATTATTTCTGAAAACCGCCGATATTGATCCCTTTCGATACGTTACTCTAGCAGGTGTTTGTATGGCTATATATAGGAGTAAATTCTTGAAAGAGGGCACTATAGCTATAGATGAAGATATCAAACAAGATGTATATAGTAAGAAATCGATTGCTTGGTTAGACTATCTGTCTAAAAAACACAATATAAACATACAGCACGCTCTAAACGGAGGTGAGAAAAAACTAAAATTAGGGAATAAAACCTATAAAGTAGATGGTTTTTCAGAAAGCGTCAGCTCTTCGCTGTCAGAAAGCTCTTCGCTGTCTGAAGCTACTGTATATCAGTTTCAAGGATGTCATTGGCATGGATGTTTGAGATGCAATAGAGAGTCTACTATCAATAAACAGAATCAAATATGTATGAAAGATTTATATGAAAAAACACAAAAGATAAATAAGAAAATATTAGATGCTGGATATGAGTTGATTCAGATTTGGGAGTGTGATTTCGATAACGATAAAGAAATTAAAAAATATGTAAAAAAATAATGGAAAAGGGATTTTGTAACTCTTTTAAATCCTAGAGATGCCTTCTATGGAGGTAGATGTGAACCCACGACTCTAAAATATGAAATGAAAGAAGGAGAGAAGGGTAGGTATATCGATGTATGTTCACTCTATCCAACCGTAAATTTCTTTGATTATTATCCTATTGGACATCCAGATAAGATATATAATCCTAAAAAATTCAGTAAAAAATGGTATGGTTTAATCAAATGTAAGGTACTTCCACCTCGAAAACTATATCACCCTGTTTTGCCTTATAAAGAAGAAAAATTGCTATTTAGCTTGTGTAAATCATGTTCTGAAACCTTTAAATGTAAACACAAAAATGAAGCTGGAAAAGCAAAGACATCTGTAGAAAAAAAGAAATGTAAAGAGTGTTATAAAATCAGAAATAAGGAATGTAATCATACAAATGAGGAGAGAAGCTTTATAGGAACTTGGACCACTACCGAAGTCAAATTGGCTATTCAGAAGGGGTATGAAATTTTAAATATATACGAAGTTTGGAATTTTAATTCGAAATATACAGATTTATTTAGAGATTATGTCAAAATGTTTTTGAAAATTAAACTAGAAACAGATGATAAGTGGTCTAACAATTTCAAAACTGAAGAAGAATATAGAAGGTATGTAAAGGAAAAATTAGACATAGAAATGGGTAAAATTGAGAAAAATCCAGGATTGAGATTTATAGCAAAGATTTGTTTAAATTCCCTTTGGGGTAAGTTTGGACAGAGAAAAAACATGCAACAAACCGAATATGTAATAGAATTGGAAGATTTTTTACAGAATCGTGTTAAATGATGCTATTAAAGACTTAAATATGATATTTTTGAATGATGATTGTGTAGAAATGAATTACAAGATGAAGGATGAATATGCTAAAGATAACTTCAATACAAACGTGTATATATAGCAGCATTTACTACCAGTTCAGCTAGAATAAGACTGTATGAAATTATGGATAAATTAGGAGATAAAGTACTATATTCAGACACAGATAGTATCATGTATGTGGATGATGGTACAAACACCATACAAACTGGTTGTATGTTGGGTGAATGGACAGATGAATTAGGACAAGATAAATATATCAAAACTTGAATATCTCCAGCTAGTAAAGACTATGCATATCTGTTGAATGATGGTCAAGTTGGAGGTAAAGTGAAAGGTTTCATAATGAGTTATGAGAGCGAAACTAAGCTCAATTTTGACGAAAGAATGAAAATAATAACGGGAGAAACTGAATGTATAGATGTAAAAATAAATCAATTTCAAATTCAAAAAGATAGAAATATCATGGTAAATACAATGACCAAAAAATACATGTTTGGATTCGATAAACGAAGAATTTTGGACAACTTTGATACTGTTCCATTTGGGTTTTAAAAAAACGATTTCTATTAAATGGAGGATATAACTCTTATAATCAATATTCAAGGTTTCGTTCTTCCTAATCGAAAAATAGCAAGAGAAATAGGCTGGTTACATATCAGGGAACCGATAGGTGAATCCTTATCTGTATTCACTACTGATTGCAAATTGGATGAACAAGAATTGAAAATCGTAAAAAAATTATGTACAAATGAGATACATGGTTTGAGATTTAAGAGATTTCCGAATAATAAAGAATTATGGATAAATAATAATGAATTAAAGACTTATATTAATAATTTACATTATCTTTATGGGGGTACGTTTGCATATAAAGGAGGGATAATGGAAAAGGAATTACTCGGAGATATACCTTCTATTGATCTAAGTGCCTCTGAATTTCCAAAGTGTGCAAAGATAATCGGACCCGGTTGTTCATTGAGAAGGTGTATGTATTATAAAAACTGTATTCTTAAAAAGGAAATGCAATAAATGAATGAGTTTGGAGATATAAGAGCTTTAGATTTTTCTAATAATGACATTTATAAATTAACTAGATTATGCGAAGTACTTTCTGAGGAATTCCATTGTTGTCATATTAAGAATTTACTATCGAAATGCTTTAATAAAATGCATGATTTAATACTTAAAGAAGAAAATAATGAAATAAAATTAAACGGATTAGGTGTTATGTATGTTTTGGATAAAAATTATGGTTTTTCTTTTGAAAACCGGTGCTGTTCTGATTGTGCTTTCTAAAAATAAAATGTAATAAATGGAATTTAAAGAGTATATGATTAAACTTCGCAATGACTCTCAAGACGTTGATGTAATCACTTTAGCTAGTTTATGTGAAGATTTATATATTATTTACCTTCTATACAATAGAGCTTTTTATGGATTATATTCACTTATTTTTAATTATTTAGATATATTAGACGTTAGTACTGAATATGATGAAACTGTAACACATGCTAAACAGAGGCTTCGCGATGAGGAGGAATTCTAGAAAGCTGTCTGAAACCTCTTTATAAATATGAACTATAATAAATGGAATCTGTGCTATGTCAACTGTTGCTTGAACTGATTTGCTTACCTTTTGGTATTGTATTTTGCATTTTATGCGGCCCTTTTATATGTTGTGCGAACGATTGTCAATAACCCTTCATAAAAATGAAATATAATAAATGGACGTCTTGAAAATGCTCAACGCCCCTGGTTCTCTCGAAACTACACCCTTCAAAAAACTACATGAACTTGAAATGGATAGAGAATATCCCGTCAATGAAGTCAAACAAATACCCACCAAAAATGGTGAAAAAAAATCGTAGAATTGATAGATGAAGAATGGAAAGACTTTACTGTTTTTCTACCCGAAAGATGTAATAATAAAAAATCAGGTATAACTGAAAAAGAGATTAAACAACTCAATAAATTCACAGAATTAAAATTTATATATAAAGGCACTAAAGAGTGTGGTAAAGGGAATGAAGCCAATTTATTTGAATTTAGACTTCAACACTATCCCCTTATAAAAATGTTAGCCCATAAATGGAAATGTTGAAAAAGCTTAATGCTGTATAGGTTCACCAAAGACTATACCATACAAACCTCTCATTGAACTTGAATTTGGAAAAAGATATCCCGTAAATGAAATAAAAAGAAAAACAACTAAGTATGGAAGTGAAAAAGTTATTATAAATTCTGATGGTTTTTTTATATGTTTACCTGAAAGATTTAATGACGAAATGACTTCTGATTATCTAAAAACGTTGAAAAATTTAAAATTTGGATTTGTTTATAGAGGTAAAGAGATATTTGAAAACGGTAAATTTAAGCATCATTTTTCTTTTAATCTTTAATTTTTTATGAAACAAAGGCGTCTCTCTATACGAGGGGCGTCTTTTTTTTTTTTTTTTCGCATTTTTCAAGATTTTTTAGCGTTTTTTTACGATTTTTTTTCAATTTTCAGATTAACTTTAGTCTAAAAGTAGTCTAATTTCTCAAATTTTGCGTTTTTTTAACTCTATTTGTTGCATAGATGTTGTCAATATGTGTGTTTTTTTGAGGCTCCAAAGAAATGAGTGAAAAAATGAAGAAAAAAGCTAAAAAAACCGTATAAAAACTTAAAAAAACGTTTAATTTTGTGTAAAAATGATGAAATTTTTAGAAAAGTTAGTTTGATTTTTGAAGCTTGAAATGTCTTTAAAAACGTTAAAAAGCGTTGGAGGTAGTAGTATATGGGTACCATTATAGGAAAAACCGACTCGTCGGTTTGTCCTATAATGGTACCCATATACTACTAACATGTTTTCTATCGGCGAAAGATCCAGAGAGCGAGCTGGCTAGGGAAGCAATTCAATCTGGCGATTGATAAAGAACCCTTGGACAATGCGTGCCACGTGTGGTCGCGCATTATCCTGTTGAAATATGGCTGTGGGCAAGCCCTGAAGGTAAGGAAGGACAACTGGCTCCAACACCTAGGAGATGTAGGGCTGGCTGTTTAAAGTACCGGCAATGCGTACTAGAGGAGTGCGAGAGTGATATCCAATACCACCCCATACCATAATACCCGGTGCAGGACCAGTGTGGCGGTGCATAACGCAGCTGTTCAGCATCCTCTCTCCACGGTGTCTCCAGACTCGAATCCGACCATTGTGGTGTTGCAGACAGAAGCGTGACTCGTCAGTAAAGACAATTTCATTCCATTCTGCCGTCCACATCTTTCTATCATCGCACCATTGGCGGCGGAGACGTCTGTGGTTCTGCGTCAAGGATAGACGAAGCAATGGACGTCTTGCGGACAGACCACTCTGCTGTAAACGGCGTCGAATGGTACGCGCAGACACTGGATGATGCGTTACAGACTGAATGTGTTGTGCTATGGTTGTGATGTGGCTGAGCGATCCGTCACTGCCATACGCACAATATGCCGGTCATCACGTGAAGTGGTGCACTGAGGTGGATGCGATCGAACACGTCGGTCTGTCGTACCCTCCTGAATCCAACGATCACATATCCCCATTACAGTTGTTTGGTTTCGTCCAACACGACTACCGATTTCCCTGAAAGATAATCCACAATCTCGGTAGGCCACTATCCTTTCTCTGTCGAACTCGGATACTTGATCTACGAGGCGTAATTGATCGTTTTTTTTTAAACCACAAGAAAAACACAATTGCCGAACTTGAAATCGTCGAAATCTCCAAGCCTTAAATAGCGCTTTGAAGTGGCGCCACAGGCGCGCGCGATGTGCGTCTGCTCTGAAATTCTAATCATTTGCATATCTCACCTTCGCTAATGCATGTTGTAAATTTCATATTATTTGCATGCTTCCTTCAGGGTGTTGCATTTACGGTGGCCAGCAGTGTATTTAGTTATTGCAATTATTTTATGCGATTTATTTACCGGTGTTGAAATGACACCGGCGGACATTTAAGGGTAATCGCAATGGCGGACGTTCTAGTGTTAATAAAGGAGTGATTTGTAAAAAAAAATCTCAATCAACAGCGGGTTTATTAGAAACCCCCCTGGTTATGCCTATGATTTAGACTGATTCTATTGTGCTGACTTAATTTTTTTTATGTTTTAGTTCACCTTGTTATCTCAAACTCACGTCCATCTGACTTCACGATATTGAGAGTTTACTGTAATTTAATTTTAGTTTACCCTCTTTAGCTTCAGAATTATTATTTTTGCATATTTTGATGTAAATAATGTTTCTTAACTTTTTATATTATGCAATAAAATTACCATGAAGATTCATTTTTTTTTTAAATATTTAATATTAAGTGACTTGAAAATGGAACTAAATATTACCAGAACTCATTCTTTTACAATTAAAGCAGTTTATATGAAAATTTATGTTAATTTAATTGAAACTGTAATTTGAAGCTGCAATTTAAAACTCTATTTCAACAGCTTATGATAATAATTTCATGAAACAAATTGTTTACTAGTAGAACTATTTAAAATCAGATACTTATTATAAAACCAATTTTCTGGAAGTTTTAATGCAAACGATGAATTAATTAGATGAATTTCTGGTAATTTTGACAGCATTCACCAGTCATACCTTTCAAATGAAAGTATGTTACCAAACCAAGGTTGGAAAATATCGATATATTTATATAAATATGAAAATATCATATATATTTAATAATTAATATATATAAATAATAGGATAATTATAAAGAGGTTAGTTGGAACAAAAATATCTTTATTTTTCAATTTTGTGAGCTGGTTACTTGATTCAACAAGTGTGTTCGGAAGCGAATGCATTTCTTGTTTATACCTTTGTATTTTATACCTTTATAAAAGTATATAAAAGTATAACTTGTTTATACCTTTACTTATTTACTTATGCACTCTCAAACTCAAAGTAGAGGATAAATCACGTGATTTTTCAACCACTGAGAAGAGGTTGGTTCGATGGATCGAGCTGCCCTGTGTAGCGGTATGCGAAAGCCACGTTTGGAGAAAATTGTTTATTCTCCTTCCTGCGCGGCTACCCAGAGGCCCGCTAAGTTATATGTTTATTTCCACCATTTGAATGCGAGCACGTGATTAAAAAAGAACACAGACTATCTTCGCCGTCGAGAAGACGCCGTGCGTGTTTCCGTTAGACACAAAGAGTCTCCTCGCCTAGCTACCATGCGGTTTCGTTTGATGAACTAGCAAGAAACTAAATGTCGCGGTTCAAATTAAAAATGCTTATGTAAACATTCTTCATTAAAGTTTTTAGTATAAAGAAATGGTGTCGGTCTTAAAAACGTTTCATACCTACTACATATATGATCAACACACGTAATTGGCCGACGCAACAGTGGTGACTTTGACTGAAGCATTCCTTCGGAATCTGTAGAATAAGCCTGAAAGAAGAAACGGTCTGTGAGCTGTGCTAACGGCGACAACCAAAAGAGTAATAAGGTACGTCTCTTTTCTGTCTTTTGCGAGGGAGAGTAATGAATATTTTCTAGTGCTAATTCTATTCTAAATTAGTAGCATATAATTCTAATTTGTGGAATATCGAGTTCTGTGTACATGTGGTGATAGTTTCCACTAAATATTTACTCCTTGCAATTGTGTAGTGTGTTGTTTGTACGAAAATGGCAAATAACAATAATGTAACAGATGCGCCGGAAGTAAACCGGATCGCACTAAAAATGCCCTAGTTTTGGCGCTGAAACATTCAACTTTGGTTCTCTCAAGTAGAGACCGCGTTTCTGTTAGCAGGAATTACTAATGATGATACAAAATACGCGAGTCTGGTGTCCACTAGATCCAGATACTCTTTCTCACGTCAGCGATATAATCCTTAAACTGCTGGTTGAGGACAAATATAACACTCTAAAAGAACTTCTTGTATTAGAGTTCGCTGACTCCGAGCACACTAGAATCAAGCGTTTGCTAAGTGAGTTACAATTAGGAGACAGCAAACCCTCTGCTTTATTACGACAGATGCGTGAGCTTGCTGATGGAAAAGTCAACGATGACTTTTTGAAAAGCTTATGGATGCAACGTTTACCCCTGCAAATTCAAACGATTTTATCTGTGTCGAAGGAGGATTTGACTACATTAGCCACGCTCGTGGACAAGGTCGCTGAAGTTACCGCCGGCAGTAACACTTATGTTTGTGCCACTTCTGGTACCACTGCCAGTTCTAGTACACAGCCATGTAATTTAGATTTGCAAAAACAAATCGACACACTTTCTTGTCAAATAGAGAAATTATCCGTCGGTAAAATAGAAGCAGGTAGATATTTCAGGCGACATCGGTCCAATTCAAGGAACCGTTCATTCCTATCGAACAAGCCTCAGGATGAGAGAGAAAATTTAGAGTTTTATTTTTATCACAAGAGATTTGGTACTGCAGCAAGAAAATGTAAGTTACAGCGCCTTGTAAGTTTGACCATTCGGGAAACGAGTAGAGGCAACCGCTTCATCTCCCACTAGCGGCAGCCATTCTATCGTAAGGAGCAGTAGCCGATTACATGTTTATGATCGGGCTACTAACTGCAAGTATTTGATAGATACTGGAAGCGATGTTTCTTGTATTCCTATCCCTAACAATAAACCTAATTTGAAACCCGCTAGCTTACAGCTTTGTGCTGCAAATAAATCAAACATAAACACTTTTGGCACTAAACTCTTACATTTACATTTTGGTCTCCGTCATAGGTTTAAATGGCCATTTATTATCGCCGAAGTTTCTGTACCCATCATTGGAGCTGATTTTTTGACTCATTTTGGTCTGTTAGTAGACTTGAGAAAAAAAGGGCTTATCGACTCCACGACACGTCTTGATTGTCTCGGTCATATCAAGGACTGCGAACAACCGACAATTAAAATTGTGGAACCAAATAATAAATTTTTCCAAATTTTAAGAGATTTTCCTGAAATTACAATTCTAAACCCTCAATTTAAAGCTGGTAAACACACTACTGTGCACTATATCATGACCAAAGGACCTCCAGTCCATAATAAGCCACGTCTTTTCCGACCCGAGGTTTTGAAGGCCGTTAAGAAAGAATTCGTATACATGGTCGAGCAGGGCATTTGCCAGCCCTCTAAAGGTTGTTGGTCTTCGCCGCTACACGTCGTGCCCAAAGCTACTGGCGAAATTCGAACAGTTGGGGATTATCGGAGACTCATTGCGAAAACTATTCCTGACTGATATCCGATTCCTCATCTGCAGGATTTTTCTCAGGCGCTGCACGGAAAGAAAATATTTTCTAAGGTGGATATTTTCAGGGCTTACCACGCTATTCCCGTTAATGAAGAGCATATTCTCAAAACGGCCATAACAACACTGTTTGGTACTTTTGAATTTCAGTTCTTAAATTTTGGTCTATGCAATGCGGCACAGTCTTTTCAGCAATCTATGAATGAAATATTGAGGGGTTTAGACTTTTGTTTTCCATATTTGGATGACATTTTAATTTTTTCCTGTACCCCGGAGGAGCATGAGAACCATTTAAGGATTGTTTTTGATCGATGTGCAGCTGAACATCAAGTCCTACTCACAGATCAATTAAAGGGCGTTAAAAAGAATGACAAGCGAAAGATCGAATGGACACCAGAGGCTAGAGTTGCTTTTAAAAACACTAAACAACAATTAGCCGAAGCTACCTTATTAGCTCACTCGGATCATTCGGCAAAAATAGTCTTATCACTAGATGCCTCAGATTATGCTATCGGAGGGGCATTGCAGCAACTCATAGCAAATTATCTGCAGCCTCTCGGATTTTTTTCCCGGAAACTTTCCCAGTCAGAAAGGAAGTACAGCGCTTATGATAGGGAGCTTTTAGCTGTTTACGCTTCGGTAAAGCATTTTAGATATATGTTAGAGGGCAGAGATTTTAAAATTCTTACAGACCATAAACCCCTTATTTATGCCTTTAATCAAAAATCAGAAAAACTGTCGCCACGCCAATGTAGGCAGCTCGATTATATTACACAATTTTCTACGGAAATAGAACATATTAAAGGTAATGGAAACGTTATCGCAGTACACTCTCTCGCATAGCAGCAATCGAGACCCCTTCACAAATAGATTATGCAGCTGTTGCTTCAGCACAAATGCAAGATGACGAGTTGAAATCTTTCTTGAGTACGTCATCTAACTTAACTTTGGTGAAAGTTGTTTTGCCATCTTCAAATGTTTAATTGTATTGTGCCATATCAACCAAAACAGCGCGACCCTATTTACCAAAGGACTTTCGGTTTCCAGCATTCCGTCTAGTGCACAACCTATCACATCCTGGTGTTAGAGCAACCAGACAGTTGCTCACCAGCAGATTTGTGTGGCCGTCCATCAATGCTGATTGCAATAAATGGACACAAGCCTGCGTTGCGAGCCAGCGAGCGAAAGTTCAACGTCATACCACTAGTCCACTTGGACAGTTTGAGCTTCCACGGCAACGATTCGAGCACGTTCATTTGGATTTAGTGGGACCGTTGCCATTATACCAAGGATACAGATATGCCTTGACGATGGTCGACCGCCTGAGAAGGTGGCCAGAGGTTGTTCCAATCACAGACATCTCTGCAGAGACCGTGGCAACTGCTTTCCTTACAGCCTGGATCTCTCGTTTTGGAGTTCCCCAGCGTAAAACCACCGATCAGGGAAGACAGTTTGAAGAGCAACTTTTCCTGCAACTCAGCAAACTTCTCGGCATCGAAAAGTTACGAACAACAGCATATAATCCGAAGGCCAACGGGATGGTGGAAAGACTCCATCGTTCCTTGAAGGCCGGAATCAAATGCTATATGATGGACAAATGGGCAGAAGTGTTGCCACTCATTCTCTTAGGTTTCCGCACCGTACTAAAAGAGGATATGGGAGCTTCCGCATCGGAAATGCTCTACGGCAGTACCCTTCATCTTCCAGGTGAACTTTTAGGCGACACATCAGCTGTGGAAGAAAAACCCCAAGATTCTGTCGAGAAACTTCGAGCAGCTATGAACCAGCTGACACCAACATCTGCGTGACATCGAACTAATAGAACAATTTTGGTTCACCCTTCTCTTCGGGACTGTACTCATGTCTTTGTATGACATGATGCTGTACGTCGTCCTCTCCAGCCTACGTATGATGGTCCCTTCCAGGTCATCGAAAAAGCAAATAAGTTCTATAAAATCTTCAGAAAGGGGAAAGAAAACACCGTGAGTGTCGACAGATTAAAACCAGCTTTTCTTTTGAATGAACTGGACCCATCGCTTCCACCGCCCGCATCTGCAGTTCCAATGAGGCAAACGCGCTCTGGACGAAAAGTACATTTTCCCAAGAAATTCGTGTCTTACAGGACTGGCAGGGGAGTACTGTAGCGGTATGCAAAAGCTACGGTTTGAGAAAATTGTTTATTCTCCTTGCTGCGCGGCTACCCAGAGGCGCGCGATGTTATATGTTTATTTCCACCATTTGAATGCGAACACGTGATTAAAAAAGAACACAGACTATCTTCGCCGTCGAGAAGGCGCCGTGCGTGTTTCCGTTAGACACAAAGAGTCTCCTTGCCTAGCTACCATGCGGTTTCGTTCGATGAACTAGCAAGAAACTAAATGTCGCGGTTCAAATTAAAAATGCTTATGTAAATATTCTTCATTAAAGTTTTTAGTGTAAAGAAATGGAGTCGGTCCTAAAAACGTTTCATACCTACTACATATATGATCAACACACGTAATTGGCCAACCCAACACGTGAAACGGCTGTATTTAGAAGTAGAGTGCCTATATAATAAGAGTGGCGACAAGGACCAAATTTGGCCCAATGCGCATGCGCGACAGCCATTTTTCTACCACAATCGTCTCAAAGCAGATTGCTGGGCGAATTAATATATCACTTCAAGGAGAATAAAAAGCATATGATTGTTATAATATGGATACATTCTGTATAAATGAATCATATAAACGATCAATTACATGCGTGATTGATGAGATGGATTGCACAACGCGCAAAATTAGATTGCGGGAAACACCATGTTGTTCAAAAAAAGTTATTTACTTAAAAAGTCTTCAATTTTATACTGACAAAACATTAAAATAATAATAAATACACATTCTAGAACACGAAATGGAACATGAAAAAGCTATATTTTCTTTTAAATTTAATATACACACGTTTTTCTAGAACACACAAAAAGTTCCCATGTCAAAGTCTCCAAAAGTTCTACGGGAGCTAGGAAAAAACCGCCTGTGGCGGTAGAAAATGTCTCTAAGCCAATCAGAAAATGTTTTCTGTATGTCGCCGCTCTTATTATATAGGCACTCTATTTAGAAGTCCATTGCTTATATGTAGGCACTCTAATTGCTTCCTATGGCAGTGAACCCTCAGTAAACACGACCATCTCACGGGTGTAAGGGCCAGTTTACGATTCTGCGTATGTCCAACTGCGTCGGTTGCGTCGAACCAATGATAGAGGAGAACCACGTGATTGACAGATGGGCGGGATCACGCAGCCTCTCTGCAGAGCAACGCAAGGTCCAAATTCTATACTTCATCAGATTCAACTCTCGACGCACATACGCAAGCAAACGCGACTACTTTGACGAATCAAAATCCAGCATCTAATGTTTTGATTCAATCGAGTAATAAACTAAACATCGCCATTACCGAACTTGTTAGCGAGTTGCTGAATGCTGACTGTGGAAGTTTAAAAAACATTATAAAACACTGGGCATGCGTTATGTACGAATTTGACTTCGAAAGAGACGGACAGCTGTTGCAAAGGCCTTGGGAATTCCTTGTAAGTACATGTATTTACACTAATCTTTAATTTGCATTGCAATATGTCTATATTTTGTTTACCTAGTTTCATCCGAAATAATAAAACCTCTTAGTTTATGCTAGTGAAAAATTGTTTTCGAAGTTGATTTGTTGTGTAGCTTTTATTTCAACGTTTATGAGCGATTTTTAAGTTTATTGGCAAATTAAAGTGAGCGATAGAAAAGCGCTGTAGAAATAGCTGTTTATTTTTTATAACTGAAACTATTGTGGTCGTAAACATTTGTGAATGTAGGAAACTTTTGTTGTTTAATTATTCCATTCCACCTCCTCTTTTGACCAATAATTGTTACTTTCCCAACCTCACAAAACACAACACTTGAACTTCTACTAAAGTGCTTAGTTAAGAGGAAATGTACAAAAAACTTCATCTGTTTTTTTATGTGCAAATGTTCTTTCCCTGAGATTGAGGTGCCTTCGTTTCTCGGAGGCTTTACCCACAGTTAGCTACCTGCCAGTTGTAGGCAGCATAGGTTCTATTTCTCCCTCAGTGTATTTCCCTCTTTGGTTTCAGTAAAACCTTTGTGTATGTACATTACTTGACATGTATTCACAGCGCATTTAACGGTGCAGCCAAATATGGCCCTTGCACCGTTGAAACCTAACCAAACCCTGAGATTTGTTTTCAGTTTTCCTAGTGATAGTGTTTGATGACCAAAATCCTTCAGTTCGCTACTTTAAACAGAATTATCTTCATTAATTTTTCTACTGATAGTTTTTTGGTTTTAGTTCAAGTCTTATGACAACCCCTATACATAGGCTTTCAACAAAGACTGAAAATTTCTTGGTTTAGTCAGATTAAATTATACTTTCTTTTGCCACATTTTTTTTTTTTTGTCTTTTCTGCATTCAAAGGTTTTGTTGAACGGACCAGCACAGCCAACGAAAGCATTATTTCGATTCACAGCCCGAATAGCCACTGCACTGGAAGAACGAGACTGCAACAAATACCAACAAATTTCCACTTTTGAAAGCTTTACCGCACAATTATGACTAAAAACCAGTTAACCGAAAAGTACCTTCCAAGTAAAATGGGAGGGATTTCTTTGACGAAAGCAATAAAATCAAAGGAAATTATGCCGCTGCAAACTACCAAATGTAATGGGCTCACTTGAAATCCACTACCCTTGCAAGTCAAAGAAAGTACATGTATTCACATGATAGGTTAGGTTTTGGTTCTCGAACCCGCTTTTCACAAAATAAACTTCCTGATGCTTAACACAAGGAAGAACACCTCATTTGGACTGTAGCTTATTTGTTTCTTACTCTGAGAGCTGAAACCGCTCGATGGCTTCTCAAGAACACACCAACAGTTGAAACCTTTCCAACAGATGACGCTTCTGGTGCAAACAGCACATATTTGGAGAAACCTTAAAAATTTTGAATTTTAATTCCTGTGTCAACTAATTGGTTGAAATTTTTTTTTGCAGAATAATATCCAACTTCATTTAAGTGATGAAAGTACATCCAGGGACAGATGTTCAATGGAAATGCTGTAGCAAGACAGAAGATGCTGCAATACTGAGCAGTTCTCTTACAAAAGGTCACTCATTATTTTCTTAAAATATGGTTTGTTTAAATAATTCTGGTAATATTTAAAATTTGTTGTGTCTAAAAAAAAACACAAAATTTAGTACCGTTTTCTACTGTAAATGCATAAAGTGTGAGATTCTTGTATGGAAACGCTGGCAATGTTCGAAGAACATGAAAAGTTATGCCTATAAAAGAGTGGTGCCAAAAACTGTTCCGGAGATAAGGGACACGAAAAATACGTTTATAAAGTAATAACACTATGTAAAATAATCTTTTATAACTTAACATTTTTATAATATTTATGTTTGTAATTCAAAACTAGTGTCATTTTATTCATGCTTAGTTGCAATGCATTTGATGTATATCTGTTTGAGAAAACATTTCTATGTATGTTTACAAGGTTAATTACTATACTCTGCTTCCCCCCCCCTCAATACATTTAATATTTTACCTTAGGTGACAACTATATATTGTGAGTAGTCAGTATCATAATTTTTCATCTACTCCGGCAATGTGTCTAGATTTACATGTAACTCCTTAAAAGCTCTGCTTTCAGCGAGTGATTGTGTGAAATTTTGAAACATCCTTGAATACCCATCAAATCAAGACACAGTAACCGCAATTGATTCTTCTGTAAAATTTCTATCTCAAATTTGAAAAACAATGTACTTTCCATGTTAAAAGTGATATAAAACTAAATGTTGATTAATTCAGTTTTTAAAGTGTTGCTATGTAAGTTTTTATAATCTTATTACACCAGGATAATAATCAATATATTGGGTAAAACTGTTTTAAGTTAGTGTTGTAAGTTATATAAAACGTATAGTGTAGAGGTGGCTGATGTACCTTAAAGCTGTTGTGGCTGAAAGTCCTCACGTTTGGTTGGTGTAGAAGTTCGGAGAGTGGGGTGCCAGCTCTGATGTTGCCTCGTCATCTGACCATGGTTCAAAATTACAAGGCGATACACCGAATGGCTTAGGCTGAGATAGTGGTTATTAGTTGAATATAAAACATACTCCACTCCCAGTTTAATAAAATTTCTTTTTGAGTTATTCAGAAAGTCGAAAGTTAACTTACAGTGTGATTTCATGTTTAATACCATATATCAAAAAATTAGTATCCATAAGATGAATTTCATGACCAGTGGTTATATAGTTTGCATTTTGTTTATTTCATTTTATATTTCAGACATTATTCTCTAAAGAAGAGAAAGAAGCTAACTTCTGAAAGATATCAGTTGCTCTGTCAATGGCAAAAGAATACACTTGAGCTACATGATAGTTTTGTAAACTCCATGGGCATAATTCGACTGTATACAATTGCACCCTTGCTTATATTGATAGATTTATAATTAAATAAATTTAATGCTAAGAATTTCTTGTGTGTACATTTTATTATTCATAATCTTTAGTACTAGTTTCATTTTAAAATTTACAAGTTTTGTATTTAATATAATTTTGAGTCACAAATGCAGAAAAAGAATAAAATAATTTTTTTTCAATACTTAAATTAAATAAAGTGAAATTATATTTGCTTACTAATTATTTCTTAATGTTTCAGGTAAATATTTAAAATAACACATTACATGCAACATATTACATTTATTATAAATTAATTATTCTCATCTGTGTTTACTTCACTTGTATTTTGCCACCTATCCATTTTATAAATTGAAATTATTTGCTCAGTGAACGGCATTCAATCCAAGTATAATATTAAACATAAGTAACTTAAATTTTCTTTGAATATCTTAATAGGAAGTTTATATGAAATAGTAAATTGCATTGTTCTTGTGCTTATTATCTTATATATTTAAACTATCTATATATATAAAACACTAACGTACGTGGACCCGAAATCGACGTTATTTGTGTATCGTCGAATGGCAACAATCAACATATATAAAATAACCCAGATATTTTGAATTATTGCTGTTTTCAAATAGCCGAGGTCAATTTCTATTAAAAAGAAGGAATTAAATTGTAATATTTATGTTTGAACTTACTTTTTATTTCTTCCTTTGATGTAAACGTAATTTTGCTACCCGGTATCGGGCCACGCGTCAGAATTAATGTTTACTTTTTTAATTTGATTTAGAATTCCGTGTTTGGGTATTTGAGTTGACTGCGAGATGTTGCCGACATATTTGAGGATTCCCAAGTATTATAAATGTGTTATTTTTGTTAATAAATCATTATTGTCTTTGTCAATATCGTTGAAAAGTCTTTTGTAGCATTATTCTATTTCACAATAAATATAATCGGGAAGTCGAAATTCAACATGTTTGAAAAGATACGTACGTGTTTTTTTTTCAGAATTTAGCATTTTTTCAAGGATTGGAATTTTATTTTTGTTTGCATTATGTGTTCCGGTATATTACATGTTGCAGAAATATTATTTAGGAGTTAGATTTTAATGATATGTCTTTTTCCTGCAAAATATCTAGACGCGGGTAATTTTGTAGCGGTATATGTACATTTCGGCCAACTTTGCTTAAATATTTGATTGAATATGCAATGATTTAAAGAATTGTTTCACAAAAATGAATAAAATATACAAATCAAAACATGTTTAATTACGGTGTGTAAAAAAGTTTAAAAAGCACTATTACACACTGCCGAGCGCTAGCTGGCGCAGCCCGACTAGTACTAAGTATTTAACAATGCTTATAAGATTGAATATGCAAGACACACAAATCATAAAAGAGAGGACATGGTAAACTAAATCTAAATGCTTAAAAGAACATGGTTACCACATACATGTGTAGTATGCATAAATTAATTTCTTGAAATATGAGAAACACAGTAATTTTCCTATTGTAGTGAGTTGACACAAGAAACATATTCAAACCCTCAGTACAAAATAACATTTCTATTGAAACTAAATTAACTACAGAATATATCATTGGAAAATGTTTCGCTGACTAAAAATTCAATACTTCCCAACATTCAAGGTGTGTTTTGTTCAAGTTTAAAAAAATCTTGGGCAGAAATGGAATGCTGACAATTTGAATTTATAGCACCAACCCAATGATAAAATATACATACTCCAATTCATTAAAGCTTACTTTATTCTGTTTACTGTGAAAAAAAATTTGTAGATTTTACAAAAGATGATACAAATTTTCAGGAAAATGAGGTTTGTATGGACAACTAAATTTTTGTTCGGTGGTTGGCTGGATTAAATATAATGAGCAGGGTGTAAAAAAATCAGATTTTTTAAATTTCTGTAGGCTGCTTCTTTCTTCCTGCTGACATGTTAATGGCTGTGTGTGTGAAAATGTATATTTCTACTCTTTAATCTATTGCACACCACAAAAATAAGCTAACTGACAAATACCTAAAAAAAAACACTAGTAGGAAGTAATTTAGCCTCTTTCTCTTTAGTAAACTACCCTTTAGTTTATAATTTTGAATCAAACTGTTGCATACATACTTTTGAGTGTTAAAAAATGAGTGCTGTTAATCAGGAATGTTTATACGTTACTCTTCCTGGCATTTAGATTTATGATGGCATGTGTGTTTACATTACTGTTTCCAGTATATAGTATATTCTAATATGTTACAACTGGCTGTTGCAATCTTTTATAATATGCATTAATTGACCCAGTTCTCTCTGAGCTTAGTGTAGCCATTAATGCTGAAATCACCATGAGTACAGAAACATTAAAGCGTTTTACAACTTCTATGGTGTATTTACTTAGTTATAAAAAATTTGTGATTTGTTGTGATTCAAATCAGTGAATTAAAAAAATCATTTGATTAAAATCATGACACCCTGATAATGAGTAAATCGAAGATATATTTATCTACATTTCAATAACTAGAAACCCTCATCAGATATCAAATTTCGTGTTTTCCTTCAATCTCACATAAAAGGCTTCAAAAGTAAAAAGATTTTAAAACAAATTATTCATGTAACTTCATTTCATTTTGGTTTTTAATGCTCTGATTAAATTTAACACTTATATATATAGTCTCAGTTTAAAGTAGATAGTTGTTTTGGAAAGAAAATAGTTTAATGTTGATTTATCTGAGTATTCACAATCGGTACAATATTTTTTAGAAATCGAGATTTACTTGTTTATTCTAATTTTGGTTTTGTTCGGAGTTAAAAGTTTCCAAAGTGATGTTAATTTCACAATGTTCTCAAGTACCTACAAAAATGTCTCCCGTGGAAAAAGAAAAAAAAAACAACGGTTCTCAAAATTGGTTAAAGTAAACATAAGACGGTAGAAAAAAAACGCTCGTAAAAAATACTGAAATAGATCAAGAAAGCGCGCGAAAAGTAAACACGCCATCTAGTGTGCATAATAGAAAGCTGGTTTTCTCGTTCCGACGCAAGCCCATACGCAAAACTGTAAACGACTATCCTCCGCGTATGCGTTAAGGCGGAGCATACGCAGTTGCACATACGCAGAATCGTAAACCAGCCTTAAGAATCATAGCAATTGCGCATGCGTATGGAGTTGGAAATTTTTAACTCCATGTTTGGTTCTGGGGAAAGGTATGCCAAATTTGGCAATTTATCGCTTACAATACGAGGATTTTTTGAGTTTGCTGTCAGATGTTAAAGTAATAAGTACGGCCAGTTTAGAATCCTATTTTTATAGTTTAGTATAAGTAAGGCTTATTTACGATCAGTAAATAAGTATTAAATACTATCTATTCTATACTATCTTTCTACGAAAAAAGTTAATTTGTGTAAGTTCATAATTTAAAAGTTTATTTAAATGTCAAACACACACATTATGAGTTTCTGAAAAATAAATTATTTTATAACTTGTAATTGTGCTCTATATCCATTTGCTCTACATCCAATACTACATTATGAGCACTCGTCACATGTTCCCTCAGCTTTGTTCGTGTTGAAAATGTTTGTTCACACGATACTGCAAGGCAGTTTATGTTAAATTTTCTTTTATTGCTGACATTAGTCACAATGTGCAGTAGTCATGAGAATTCTTCTGTTGGCGATTTATCACTTCCTTTGTGCTTTCTTCTTTTCTTTTCAGACCCATGGCTATGGGTGGGTAGAGGTGGGAGCCGAAAATTGTATCCTTTTATTATATAAGTTAATAATTATATAAGTTAGTGTTTTATGTATGCTTTTTGTTACATCAGAATGGTCCTAAGCCAGCGGTGGATACGACACAATCATCCTAAAGCAAAGGGGACGGCAGAGGGGCGGAAAAATATCAGTTGGTTGTGAGTTCAGGAGTGGTTCTTAGATTATTTATGTAAAATCAACGGAAGCTTGGAAAAATATAAAAAGGGTATTAAAAATTGGGAAAAGTAAATTAGAATGAAAAGGAATTAAATTTGAATTTTTTAAAAATAATTTGGAGGATCTAAAAAGTTTTCCGCCAGCTGGGTTCGAACTGGGGTAGTCATCCTCCGCTGCCGACGCTAATCAGAACGTGGGTGACTTTAGCCGTTAGGCCATCGTTGCTTCACGAAAAGAAGCTCTTTAAAGTATAAGTACCCTTTAATATAAGTTTGCAAGAAATACTACTAACAACAACCATACAACATATATATGAAAATGAGGAGCAAATCAGAGTCAACTTGTCGGACACTTACGCTGTACGCTGAGGCGCTTGTGTATGTATTGTATTTCTACGAAACAACGCGCATATTCAAAATCAAATGGTTACTGCAACAATCAGATTAGCGAGATATCCAAGTGAAGCCAAGCCCGTGAAACTAGCCAATCAAATTGGACTTGCGTAAAGTACTATCATAGGATTGAGACGCTTCTATTTATACAAATACAAATACAAATACAAATATTGACGACCAGCTACAGGCTCAAGCCCAACAAGGCTGGTCCTTTGTTTATGAATTCTCCAATTCCCACTGACTATCCAATTGTGTCTTAAATTCGTACACTCCCTTTGAATTAACTATATTTTCTGGCAACGCGTTCCAACTGTCTATTACCCTATTAAAGTAGTAGTTTTTCCTTAAATCCCGATTAAAATGTGTCTTATTCAATTTATACCCATGGCCCCTTGTTCTGTTATCCCTATTGAAATTCAAGCCCTCTGTGTCCCCTTGTTTTACAAACTTGAAAAGCTGAATCAAATCCCCCCTCCTTCTTCTTCTTTCCAGTGTATACATGTTTAGCTTAATTAAACGTTCATTATAGTCGAAATTTGCTAGCCCCTTTATTATTTTTGTAGCTCTGTGCTGAACCCTTTCAATTGATTCTAGGTCCTTTCTCATATACGGAGCCCAGAATTGTACAGCATATTCTAGATGTGGTCTTACTAAACCCTTATATAATGGCAAGATTATATTCTTATCCCTTGAAGTTACAGTCTTTTTAATATACCCCAATAACCTATTAGCCTTTTTACCCGCAGCTGAACATTGGTGACCCATTTTAAAATCCCTGTGAATTATCACCCCAAGATCCTTGACTGTTTCTCCCTCCTTTACCTTTACTCCCTGCAGACAGTACTCGGCTCCACTATTCCTGTAACCCATATGCAGAACTTGACATTTCCCTACATTAAATGACATACCCCATTTTACAGCCCATTCGGATATCTTATCAAAATCCCCTTGTAAATTTTCTATCTGTAACTTGGTATCCACTGTCCCCCATATTTTTAAGTCATCTGCAAATATACTGATTCTATTCTTGATCCCCTGACCTATATCATCTATGAAAATTATAAATAAAATTGGTCCCAAAACTGATCCCTGAGGCACCCCACTTATAACTTCTGTCCACTGTGAATAATTTCCTTTTACCTGCACTCTCTGCTTTCTACCCAATAACCAGTTCTTTATCCATATTAATGTTTTTCCCTGAATCCCCAGCCTTTCCAATTTAAACAGTAATGCCTCATGAGGTACTTTATCAAAAGCCTTTTGAAAATCTATGTACATGATATCCACACTGCTCTTATTATCCAGCTCCTCAGTAATTTTTTCGTAGAACTTCAAAAGGTTTGTAGAGCAGGATCTGCCCTTCCTAAACCCATACTGATTCTCTGATAACAGTCCCCCCTCCTCCAAGTATAACATTATATGCTTTTTTAACAGAGATTCAAATATTTTGCAAATTACTGATGTTAGACTTACTGGTCTATAGTTGCCCGGATCACTTTGTATTCCCTTTTTGAAAATTGGAGTTATGTTGGCCAACTTCCAATCCATTGGCACCCAACCTGTGCTATATGTTGAATTAAATATCGTGTGAATTACTTCCCCCAGTTCTTCCGCGCATCCATTCGTCCATTCGAGAATGTCAACGACAGCGGACAGATGCTTGGTTTGGCGCGGGGTGAAAATATCCTCGTCGTGGCCAAACAAACCACTCGTAAAGAAAGGGTTGCAACAGAAGTCCGGACCGGAATAAATTGACGCATGCGCAATTGCTATGATTCTTACACCCGTGAGATGGTCGTCAGTAAACTACTTCTCTGTGGTTCTGCTATTCATTCGAATGTTCATGTGGTGAGCAGAGACATCTTGATTCTAAGTAAGGCAAAATCTAATCGCCAAAGCGTGCAGTAGAAAAGCGGAAAATTTTTTAGTTTAAAAATATAATTTCATGTGTCCAGCATTTTGCCCCCCCCCCCCTTCCAAGTGGGCCCCGTGTGGGTGCTAGTTACGGCCCTGCTAATGACTTCGGTGAGAAAACGCCTCAAAGAAGCCAAAGTCAAAAGATGCGCCAAAGTATTTGCCAAGAAAACGATTAATAGTAAAATGTGATGGTTGCAAAGCGATAACTTGCGAAATATTATTACCATGAACGCACCCTAATTACAAGCCTCGGGAGCTGCATTTCGCTTCCATTTGATAGATTAGAAATTGTGAGTAAACAAAACCACACGTGACTTTTTTTACAGCAGTTGGGACTGCTCTCTAGCGGTGAAGTTTTTCTAGCTATTAACCAACGTTTATATAAAATCTCTATTTTTGCGTATAGTTTCACTGTTGTTGTTCTAGGTCATCCATGTGCTTTTAACTATGTTCAGATTCAATTCATTTTCCATTTATGGCTTTGGCTGATAAACGTGGGTTTGAAAACTACAGCGCTACACCTGCTGAGTTTTTTATTTGTTTAAACACTGTCACATTTTATTTTGAGTAAGTAGATTGACTAGTTTTATTTTATTTGCTTTGTGTTCGTTGAATTTTTAAAACTTAGAATAATCTTGTCTGCTGCAGTTTTTCTTTTCAATAAGATCGGTGAACATCTGTAAATTCGAATGTGTTGTAGCATATGGTTGAGAAAAGTGTAATTGAAGAAATTGTTTGATCTTACAATATTTCTCGTTTCCTAATACTTGATTTACCAAGTTCTCGTAAGTTTTAGATAATTTTTCTACATTTATTTTTCATCCCCGTGAACTGGAAGAGCCTTTTTTAAAGTTTGAGGTTATGTTTGGTACGATAAATAATGTTTTTGTTGCTCAAATTATTCTTAAACTAACTAGAATTCAATCTTAGTTTACTATAAAACTAAACTAAATCTTGCGTGTAATTGCTTAAGAGTACGTTCTATTTTATTTCACGGAGTGAATTAAATGTACACCCAGTTAAGCACTCCCGCTCCCGGTTGGGTAATCCCAATCTTACCGCCGAAACAAATGTCAGTTTCTTTGATAATTTTCTTAAATTCTTTGTCTTCCTGGCAAAACTTTTAATTCAAAATACTCTCGGGAACTTCAGATAAACCATTCAATGTTTATCTAAACTTATTGAAACAAGAGTTAATGATTATTTAGGTTTCCTCAAAATTTGTATTATGTTCTGTTTTGTAAAAAGCACACGAGTTTTAGTTTTATTAAAAGAGATTGTCTCAGATATTTATGGTTTTAGCTACAAAATTGGGGCTTTGCTGAACCATTAAACTTATAACAAGTTCTAAGTTTATAAAAGGGCTAGCAAATTTCGAGCTAAATACAATAAAGCTGGATTTGGATTGTATACAATAAAGGGGCTAGCAAATTTCGACTATAATGAACGTTTAAGTAAGCTAAACATGTATACACTGGAAAAAAGGAGGGGGGATTTGATTCAGCTTTTCAAGTTTGTAAAACAAGGGGACACAGAGGGCTTAAATTTCAATAGGGATAACAGAACAAGGGGCCATGGGTATAAATTGAATAAGACACATTTTAATCGGGATTTAAGGAAAAACTACTACTTTAATAGGGTAATAGACAGTTGGAACGCGTTGCCAGAAGATATAGTTAATTCAAAGGGAGTGTACGAATTTAAGATACAATTGGACAGTCAATGGGAATAGGGGAATTCATAAACAAAGGACCAGCCTTGTTGGGCTTGAGCCTGTAGCTGGTCGTCAATATTTGTATAATAATAACTGTTAAACAAATAAGTTTGAAAAATTATTACATTAGCATTTATCCTGGTACTGGGACCTTGAGTGCAAATGAGGGGACCCCTTGAGGTGTGGCCTGATTACTCTAAATATTTTCTTTAAAATTATAACATTTACAATTCTTTAAAAATAGGATAATAGATTTAGTCCCTTTTATACATATGAATTCTGTTTAGTATTGATTGTTATGCCTTTGTTTAGTATCTGAAATATGTAATTTTTGACAAATGTGGAAACCCTTGTGCGACTTCTATTGTTGAGTTTTAATACATATTTCCAAAATTTATTTATTTCGTAACAGATGCTAGCTATTTTTTTTTCAAATTTATATGTGTGTTGCATTTATTTTATAAACTCCACCTTTTATAAAACTTTCAAGTGATTTGCTTTTTCTAACGTATAATAAAAACTACAGCTGTGAAAACTTATTCTAAATTTAGGGTTGGTAGGTAATTGTAAATTGTCATTAAAACGATAATCAAATTATTTATATACTTTGAAATAACAGTATTTTGAGATTTGTTACAGGAATAGTTTTTAACACGTGGGACATTTATTTAATTATTCTTAATTCTAATGTCTACTTGTATTTATTTGGTTTTTTTTCAAATTTCCAATCTTGTAGATATGGAAGACATTTTCCACTGGTGCCGCGAAGGCAATGCGTTTCAAGTTCGAGTCTGGTTAGATGACACAGAGCATGATATGAACCAAGGGTAGGTTCTGAAATTTTTTCATTTGTTAAAATACACAATCTTATTTTAATTTTCATAAAGTATTAGAAATGCATAAGTGCCACCTTCATTTATCTCCAATTTCCATTCAAAATTTACACAGATGCAAAGTTTATAAGCTATCTACTTCAGTGAGAAAGTAAATTTTGTATAAATTAAACTTAAATTAATGCGGTGGAGTGGTAGCATCGGATACGTAAGGCAGGCAAAGCGATTGTTTACGCCAAATCAAGATGGCGGCCAATAACAGCAATTCCAAGATGGCCGCCATACAGCAAAATCCACACCGTGAACCTTTGCATACAGTGCATAACTAATAATTTTTTTAAAACTTAAAAAAAAATATATATATATAAATTTCACTTGAAAATTTTCTAATATTTCAGTCTGGTTTTCTCTGAACATGTACGCAATTTTGCGTCAATTTCATCCTAGTTTTGTCCCTTTTAAAAAAATTTCCTGATAAAAAAAAACTAAAAAAAATAAAAAATTGTTTTTAATAAAAAAAAAATTTTTAATTCCGTTCTACATTAAAAATAAAAGTGGATTTTCTTCCTTAACCAATCATGAGACGCGTTTCTTATCGTCAGGAGAAAATATCTAGGGTTGCCTTAAAACTAAGAAAAGCGCAAAAACTGTGAAAATGGAAAGGTTACCATGTTTGGCGATACATCGCTCGAAAGTTGTAACGTATCAGATACTACATACCATCCATTAATGCTTCTTAACACTTCTTGTGTTCTTTGCATTGTTTCGTCAATTAGGTCCAGGTTTAACTCCTAGATTTAAAAAAATTGTTGGAAAGATGTAAAAAAGTGAGAAAAAAAACGCTGTTTAGAAAAACATCCTGATTTTGGGACTTTGAATAGCATAACTAATCGTATTAATTCTTATTTTTTTGCAAAAATGTTTGATGAGAGCATACATTTAGAAACTAAAAATATATTTCAGTAATTTATATAAAAAACACACTGGATGGCTTTTGTCTAGGAAATTCTGAAAATGTACAACACTTGGGAACCAAAATGAGGGTGACACTGAACCATGCCCAGGTGGTCATTTCGTACAGTGGTTTATCGCATGGAAGCCAAAGTTGATTGTGTCTTGCTGGGGGTTCGGAATGGATCAGGAATGTTAATGTATTATTTACATGTGAATAAAGCTGTTACTTTGCATAGAAGACCATTACCACAAAACAAACTATTATTTTGTAGAAAACAGTCAATTATAAAACATATGACCATTCTCTCATTATCGACAAGTCATGCCGCAGTGAACGATTTCTTGTTTCCCATAAGGATCGGTGAGCAGGCTAGAGACGCTAGTGTCGATGTTTAAAAACATTGACGACGATAAGAACATTAATCCAAGTGACAAATTCAAATATCTTTTACAGTGTACTGTTCCGAATTCCTGTGCCCGAGAACTAGTTCAAAGTTATACGGCTACTAGGACTGGGCGATGTATCGGTACATCGTGAGATACCGATATAAAGTAGACATCGCTACACACAGTACACTGTAAAAGATATTTGAATTTGTCACTTGGATTAATGTTCTTATCGTCGTCAATGATTTTAAACATCGACCAGAATGATAACCAGCGCTTGACACTTCCGTCGCACTTTCCGAGTTCAATTTGAGGAAGTCTGAACTTTCTGGCTTCTGTTTGTTGACATAAATTGGAACCACTTTCGATTTCTTTGAATTGTTAGTTGAAAATAAGCCTTAATTTTATAAAAACTATTTTGATAGCGCTCATTTTACTTACTTTCATTTTCGAGCTCCTCATCTGTAGTTTCTTCAATTGTCAGCAAAAGTTTTAAAATGTCTTGATCCAGTCTTTGCAGTTCCAAGAACGTCACGTTAAGGTTTTCAAACTTTCTTCTAATTTCTAAAAGTTTATCTGCGTCCTCTGAGTCGTCTCCTGCCATTATCTGGTTACAAAGCCGTGTAGGGTAAGGCGGGGTAATTGTGAACAGAATTTATATGTTCACTTTCAATCCCTATTTTCGAACTCTTGATAAAGTAATTAAACATTGTTCACCCTACTAAACTAACTTGTCACTATTATACTTTGATATTTAATAAGTACTAAGATTCCAGAAAAGAAATTTAACACTGTACTCGGCTGTTTACAATTACCCCGCGTGTTTACAATTACACCTGAAAGTAAATTGTAAACAACGATTTTCCTCATGATATTGAACAAGTGACAGCATGAGCTATAGTCATGGCAGTAGAAGGATCTCCAATGGTATTTTTACTCTTCTAATACCATGCTTACAACAACCCCGTTTTGATCTTTACATTTACCAAATACTCCCATTTCTTACCCTAACAAAATATAGTGACACTTGATACCTCACTTGATACACTTGATACCTCATACCTCATGAGGCATTACTGTTTAAATTGGAAAGGCTGGGGATTCAGGGAAAAACATTAATATGGATAAAGAATTGGTTATTGGGTAGAAAGCAGAGAGTGCAGGTAAAAGGAAATTATTCACAGTGGACAGAAGTTATAAGTGGGGTGCCTCAGGGATCAGTTTTGGGACCAATTTTATTTATAATTTTCATAGATGATATAGGTCAGGGGATCAAGAATAGAATCAGTATATTTGCAGATGACTTAAAAATATGGGGGACAGTGGATACCAAGTTACAGATAGAAAATTTACAAGGGGATTTTGATAAGATATCCGAATGGGCTGTAAAATGGGGTATGTCATTTAATGTAGGGAAATGTCAAGTTCTGCATATGGGTTACAGGAATAGTGGAGCCGAGTACTGTCTGCAGGGAGTAAAGGTAAAGGAGGGAGAAACAGTCAAGGATCTTGGGGTGATAATTCACAGGGATTTTAAAATGGGTCACCAATGTTCAGCTGCGGGTAAAAAGGCTAATAGGTTATTGGGGTATATTAAAAAGACTGTAACTTCAAGGGATAAGAATATAATCTTGCCATTATATAAGGGTTTAGTAAGACCACATCTAGAATATGCTGTACAATTCTGGGCTCCGTATATGAGAAAGGACATAGAATCAATTGAAAGGGTTCAGCACAGAGCTACAAAAATAATAAAGGGGCTAGCAAATTTCGACTATAATGAACGTTTAAGTAAGCTAAACATGTATACACTGGAAAGAAGAAGAAGGAGGGGGGATTTGATTCAGCTTTTCAAGTTTGTAAAACAAGGGGACACAGAGGGCTTAAATTTCAATAGGGATAACAGAACAAGGGGCCATGGGTATAAATTGAATAAGACACATTTTAATCGGGATTTAAGGAAAAACTACTACTTTAATAGGGTAATAGACAGTTGGAACGCGTTGCCAGAAAATATAGTTAATTCAAAGGGAGTGTACGAATTTAAGACACAATTGGATAGTCAGTGGGAATTGGAGAATTCATAAACAAAGGACCAGCCTTGTTGGGCTTGAGCCTGTAGCTGGTCGTCAATATTTGTATTTGTATTTGTATTTGAAAGTTGCATTGATCATGAGGTGAACTTCCAGGAAATACATAAGAATAAATAATTCAAACATTTACTGAACAAAAAATGTATTTAGTGTAAAAAAACAGAAAATTAAAAAAAAAACCTAAAAATTGAAAAATACATACTTAGGAAGAAGAAAAAAAAACCAAGCAAACATTGCATTTCTTGCACATTAACAGTGCCCTCAAATTAGAAAATTTCTTTATGGCCTTCTTTGCTACAGGTTGGAGTAGGTAAAATTGCTTTGACATGGTCTTTGGTAACAACGAATTAGTCTTTTTCAACCACAGTGAATTTAGTCGATGCATTTGAGTCAGTTGATCTCAAATTCCTCTTCTGAAACGACATCCACCCTTCATACATACGAAAAATGGGGTTTCTTTCTCTTTCCCCCCTCACCACCTACAAGCAAAAAAGTAGTCGTTTCAATGTCTTCCATGAATGGCTTCAAAATATTTAACTTCCGATACAAGCTAGTCTTCTATATTTTGCTTGAATATTTGGACAACTTCAAACTCTTCATCGTCAATGTTAGTCAATTATTTCAATAGTTCTTCATCCTCGCTGTCCTCGAGTTCTCATGTTTTCCTTTCCACATTTGCTTTTTTCTTGATGTCTGGCTCTTTCACTTTCTTTTCACTCGGCTACCTATTGTTCTTTTTCTCTTCTACCTTCTTCAAGCCTGACAGAACTTGGTCAATTGTAAGAACTTCAACATACACAAATACAAATATTGACGACCAGCTACAGGCTCAAGCCCAACAAGGCTGGTCCTTTGTTTATGAATTCCCCTATTTCCACTGACTATCCAATTGTATCTTAAATTCGTACACTCTCTTTGAATTAACTATATTTCCTGGCAACGCGTTCCATTTGTCTATTACCCTATTAAAGTAGTAGTTTTTCCTTAAATCCCGATTAAAATGTGTCTTATTCAATTTATACCCATAGCCCCTTGTTCTGTTATCCCTATTGAAATTTAAGCCCTCTGTGTCCCCTTATCTTACCAACTTGAAAAGCTGAATCAAACCCCCCCCCCCTCCTCCTCCTTCTTCTTTCCAGTGTATACATGTTTAGCGTACTTAAACGTTCATTATAGTCTAGATTTGCTATCCCCTTTATTATTTTTGTAGCTCTGTGCTGAACCCTTTCAATTAATTCTATATCCTTTCTCATATATGGAACCCAGAATTGTACAGCATATTCTAGATGTGGTCTTACTAAGCCCTTATATAACGGCAAGATTATATTCTTATCCCTTTTGAAGTTACAGTCTTTTTAATATACCCCAAAACCTATTAGCCTTTTTACCCGCAGCTGACCATTGGTGACCCATTTTAAAATCCCTGTGAATTACGTGTGACGTTTTAGTAAATCAGTCTTCCTGCTCCTCAAGAACACGTAAAATGCAATTCAAACGTACTAAATACGATTAAATACAAAATTACACGGAAAAACAGATTGGTTTTCCATCCAATTGAATGAAACTATTGGCAAAGTTATGTTTACAATTACCCCATCCCTTGAAAAATATGGGGTAATTGTAAGCATTCAACTGTAGATGCAGTAAAGTTCCCAGAAGGAAAATTCAATGATTTTCTGTTCAATAGAAACATAACAGATCATAGTTAAGAATTAGAACAACATATTTTTCAATATATTATGGAGGGCAGGAGAAAATGCAACACACAAAAACTTTAAAATCCGAACTTTTCAGCCGCAATTTTTTCAACTAAACATATTGCCATCAGTTGTGGTTCAAAGAAATACGGGATCATCATATTGCATCCTCAAGGTTGCCAGCTTTCATATTTCACTACTTTTTAGTTTCTCAGAATCCCAAGTGAGTGCTTGTATAGCTTGTTTACAATTACCCTGCCTGACCCTAAATCAGCTTCGAACCATTTTCCGATGCTTATGTGCATTATCCATTGCGTAAACGAAATTGAGTCAAAATGACAGTAGCGTGCCTTTAAATATTACGTTGTTGCTCACCACTTGTTACGAGACTCTGAATCAAATTATTCACTCGTTCTCTACAAGAATACAATTTATTTAATCTGACTTCATAAATGCTCTACATAGAAATAATATCAAGGCTGCCTTATCAGACATTCTTTGTTAAAATTGCCGAGATCAGAAGCTGTGTGATCTCTCTCATATTGTTGCCATTCTTATCAAACAAAATTATACGAATATATAACAGTAACTACTGCGCAAACAATAATTTGAATTACTTTAAACAGTATCATTCCTGAATTTGTCAGCAGTATTTAAAGTGTTAATAAACTTTTGTAGTAGCTACATATATGATCAAAGTATACAAAAAAGAACTAATGCTTCAAGTGATTTTGAGAAGCTATCCTGTCCATCAAGATTTGGTCAATTTTACCAATGATGCGATACCTTATCAAGACAAGTTGGAAAACCAAATTGAAACCCAAAACTGATAACAATTTCAAACAGGTTTTTGTATCAGAGGCTGGCCACTACAGAGTAAATTTTGATACAAACCACCAGAAGGGTTAAATGTATAAACCGGAGTCACATTAACCCTCTGACTGCTGAGGTTGAGACTACTGCCACTCTAAAACATTCATATTTATGTCTGCAATATTAACTATGCTATAAGAGACTAAAAAAGTTCACCCAAAGTTCGTAAAAGGAATATTACTTAATGAGGAGTTCCTTGAAGGGACATTGATAAAGACTCAATAATATTTGTACTTAATACAGGGTCTGTCCAGAAAGTAGTGTGACTGAATTTTTCTCTCCAAGCAGAATGCCAAAGGGGCGGAGTTTGCGGGCGATATGGGTGGTGGTAGAGTGCCTATATAATAAGAGTGGCGACATACGGGAAACACTTTCTGATTGGCTTAGAGACCTTTTCTACCGCCCGAGGCGGTCTTTTCCTAGCTCCCGTAGACTTAACATGGGAACTTTTTGTGTGTTCTAGAAAAACGTGTGTACATTACATTAAAAAGAAAATATAGCTTATTCATGTTCCATTTCGTGTTCTAGAATGTTTATTTATTATTATTTTAGAGTTTTGTCAGTATAAATTTGAAGACTTTTTAAATAAATAGCTCTTTTTTAACAACACAGTGTTTCTCACAATCTAAGTTAGCGCGTTGTGCAATCCATCTCATCAATTACACATGTAATTGAGCGTTTATATGATTCATTTATACCGAATGTATCCATATTATAACAATCATATGCTTTTTGTTCTCCCTGAAATGATATATTAATTCGACCAGCATCCTTCTTTGAGACGATTCTGGTAGAAAAACGGCTGCCGCGCATGCTCATTGGGCCAAATTTGGTCCCTTGTCGCCACTCTTATTATATAGGCACTCTAGGTGGTGGGGGTTGTCAGCTACAGAGTCTGGCGGAAGTCAGTTGGCCTTGAGCCTTTGCAGCGCACGGAACACTCGTGAAGTATCGATACGTGTTTGAAACTGACGTTAGGTTTTCAGAATGCAGCGGAGTGTCGAGCAGCGATACGCCATAAAGTTTTGTATAAACTGAACAAATCGGCTACTGAGACGCTTGGCATGTTACAAGAAGCCTACGGGAAGGATTCTTTGTCCAATGCTCAAATGTTTAGGTGGCACAAAGACGGAAGAGAGAACGTCAATGACGAACAACGCGCTGGGCGTCCATCAAGTTCTCGAACTTCAGACAGTATGGCTACACTTAAAACGCGCTTGGACTCAGGTCGTCGAGTGTCCGAATGATTGCAGAGACGTTGGGGGACTTACAAAATCGATTGTGCATCAAGTCGTCACGGAAGAACTTCAAATGCGCCGGTTTACTCATCCTTCGAAGTGACTCAGTTCCTGGCAAAACACAACGTCGCAACGCGCCCCAACCACCGTACAGCCCCGATCTGTCACCGGCGGACTTTTTTCTATTCCCTCGGTTAAAATCCAGCTTATAAGGTTATCATTTTAACAATCTGGAGAACTTGCAGAAAAACGTAACGAGCTTTCTGAACAGCATTCCAGTTGAAGACTTCCAGGCGGACATCATTGGGTGGGCATAGTCATTGGTAACGGTGTATTAAGGAGGAGGCTATTTTGAAGAATTTTAAGTGTCTGTAAAATTATCTTCCAATGAACGAATTTTATGGAATCAGTCGCATTACTTTCTAGACAGACCTTGTAGATCACAACAAAATGAGGGGTTGTATGTAGTATCCGATGCGTTACAACTTACGACGATTTATAGCCAAATGTGGTAATCTTCCAGTTTGCGCTTTCATATAGTTTTAAGGCTACCCATCGTATTTCTGCCATTTTTCTTTGTGTCTGGTTATTCCGTCCATTGCTCTTGCATTTCTTCGTTGATTCGTTCAAGTAAGTTGCACTTTTATTTTGCTAAAATAGGGTTTACCCCTCCCGAATTTTGCGTTCACAGCAATAAAATATAAGATACATAAATGGGATTAATTTTTAAAAAACGAAAAAACATTTTATTGATACAATGAAACAAATTTTAATTGCTAATCTTCTAATTTTTCTGTGTGGTATTTATTCTGAACATGTATGTTTTTTTTTTTTTTTTTGCGTTGTTTCATCAATTAGGTCCAGGTTCAACTCCTTAATTTTTAAAAATTGTCGGAAAAATGTAAAAAATTGAGAGAAAAAAAACGCTGGTTAGCAAAAAGTCCGGATTTTGGATAATTCATTGTTTTTTACAGTATAACTAATATTAATTCTCATTTTTTTGCAAAAATGTTTGATGACTGTATACATATGAAACCTGTAAAGATGTATTTCAGTAATTTATGTTAAAAATACTCTGGATGGTTTTTGTGTGAAAATTCTCAAAATGTATAACACTGAGGAACCAAAAGTGGTCGTATGCATCGAAGCCAATGATGATATTGTCTTGCTGGCAGGCGGGGGTTATACACTGTTATTTATACAAAAAAAATTTCCTCCCGTTAGAGTGGTTAATACGCATAGGTTGCGTGTTATACACTGACTTATCCACAAACAAATTCCTCCTGGTACAGTTGTTTATACACGTTAGCCAGCGGTGAAAGGTTCTCGCAGGCAGGCAAGGATCGCGTGTTATACGCTGTGATTTATCTACAAAATAAAATTACCTCACAGTACAGTGGTTTATATGCGTGGAAGCCAACAGTGAAAGGTTCTCGCTGGCAGGCGGGGGTTGCACGTTATACGCTGTGACTTAGCTACATAAAATTCCTCCCAGTATAGTGGTTTATGCGCATTGAAACCTTGTGCGTTATACACTTTGACTTAAAAACAAAAATATTCCTCCTGGTCCTGTGGTTGCAAAAAAAATCCTCATTTTCAATTCCACCTCTTCATCTCTGACTAAATATATCCCCTTTGAGTTGCCCACATAATGCTAAGTAAATTGCTAGAACGTTTCGCTAACCGTCGTTTTTTTTAATTTTTTTTTTACTTTTTACATCTTTCCGTGTTTTTTTTAATGAGTTTATCTCAGACCTATTTGAGGAAATCACACAAAATAACCTGACATGTTCAGAGTAAATACTACACAGAAAAAATTAGATATTCAAGTAAAATTTGTTGCATTGTATTAAAAAAGTTTTTCCTTATTATAAAAATTATTCCTATTTATGTAATGTATGCAAAGGTTCACATTGTGGATTTTGCTATATGGTGTCTATCTTGTTTGACGAAAAACATCGCTTTGGCGACTAACGTTTATGTATGCTACCACTCCACCAAGAAATGTTACTAACATTGTTGTGATCCCAACATGTAGAAAAAGTTCCTGACTGTATGACAGACTTAAAAAATTTGAACAATTGATCAGATTTTGTTGTGTAGTAATATTCAAGGTTTTTACACATGTAAATGCATTGAACACTAAATGTTTTCCAGGTATTATGCTTTTTTTGTTATTATTTTTTAATTATTGATAGAAAGATAACTGGTTGGTGTTATTCATTTATATATGAAAGCAGTAGATCAATTAGAGGAAATGTGTTTAACTATACTATACATGTGTATCAAAAGTGTTTCTGTTACTACATTTATGGAACTATGTAGTTGAAATATTGAGATCTGACTGCCTATGTTTTTAAGCATTGGTATTTATTGATACTAATGTATGATAACATTTTCTATTTCCCAGTGATGACCATGGGTTTAGTCCTTTACACTGGGCTGCCAGAGAGGGGAGAGCAAACATTGTTGAGATGCTGATTGTGAAAGGATCCCGAGTTAATGCTACTAATTTGGGTGATGATACCCCTTTGCATTTAGCTTCTGCTCATGGTCACAGAGATATAGTGCATATGGTTTGTAACATTTTGAAACATGTAACTTTTAAACTTATTTACATGCCTATAAATCCATTAAAATTTGTTGAAATGATGTAACTTTTGTAACAATAGTTCTAAGTAGTTTTCAAAACTGTTATACATGCTAGCTTTCTTATGTATAAATTATAAAAGGAAAAAGTTATATAGAAGAAGGGAAAAGTGTTAGGTGTTGTGACCTCAGGTAGTCTAGTGTGGATCAGGTAATGGAACTAACATATTCTAAAGGTAAATTATAGCCAATTATTCTATCAAGAGAAAAACAGGTGGTCGTAAAGTTTATAAATAGTTATATGAATTTCTTGGTGCTACAGATAAAATACTGATAAAAATAAAAAAGTAATTGGACCTACTATTTTGCAAAAATTCTGTGCCCTTGTGCAAGAAATGCATTTAATTTTAAATTCATACAAAAATTAATTTTTTCATGGAAATACCACATAAATGATTCCAAGACTAAGCAAAATGTTTCTTTTCTAAACAAATTTTAAAGGTTTTATTTTCTGAAAGGGTTCTCTTTTTGGTGTGTATGGGCTTCATGGACACAAGATACTCTAGTGATTTTTTTTCTGAGGTTTACTGTCTAATAAACACAGATGTTAAATTCCTTGAATACCCAACCAATCTTTCTGTTTTTAAACATTATTCTAATTCACAAATCACTCTTTTTTCCTTTCACAATATTTTTTTTACTTGAAATTGTGTGTCTTGGGTTTGTAACTTGGTCAAATATGTGCTTTGGCACCATAAAACCTCAAAAACAAAATCTGAAAAATGACATTCAATTAATATTCAGATGAATAAATACAATGTAATTAGTATTGATAATTTATTGGCAAAATAACACCATATGATAAATTTTTTCAAATTCCAGCCAATAAATGTTCAACTCACTATTTTTGATATTTTTTAAAGTTCAGTATATGATAGCAAATGGTTTATGTTGTACTGTGCCCATTCATTTTTTTTCATGGAAATAATACTGAAAGGCGATCAAATCTTTCTAATTCTGCTTGTTTAGACTTTTGTATTGCACCTCATATTTTGTTATCCATGTATATATATTTACACTGCTGTTTGTAAAAAATGCAACACCATGAAGGAATCATCCGAATGAAATGAAATTTGCAGCAAATGTCAATTATAGGATGTTATGCAAACTAGTAAAGTTTCAGAGCCATCAAGCATGCGTGGTGTGAGCAGCGCCCTCTGAACTGATGCTAAAAGCATATAAATAGAGGGCTGTAGCAGGACATTGAAAATAGTGCATGGTTATTTTTTAGTTGTGAATGTTTAGTGAGACCTCTGTATGCCTCCATGACGAAATAGGGTGAAATTTCAACAACTTACGGAGTTTGAACGGGGGAGAATTATCGGCCTTCGTGAAGGAGGATCTTCCTATAACGCAATAGCAGCTCGTGTGCAGCGGAACAGTTCCACAGTGATGCGAGTTTGGAAGCAGTGGACCGACGAGCACCAGACAACTCGAAAAACTGGGAGTAGACGACGGAAGGTGACGTCAGCGCGCTTTGATAGGCACCTGGTCAACGGTGAATGGACATACAGCTTCCTCTAGGCAGTTGGCAGCACTTTGGTCTACTGCTACAGGTGTATTAATGTCAGCTTCGTCAATTTGCCGACGTCTGCTGCACGGTGGACTGTTTGCAAGAATTCCTTTATACAGAATCCCCCTCACACCAAACCGTCTGCGTCTGGAATGGGCTCATGAGCACAGAGCCTGGCGGTCTGATTGGCAACAAGTTGTCTTTTCTGACGAATCTCGCTTTAATTTGTGGAACCATGTTAGCCGCATTCGTGTTAGACGTATGCTGCTAAACGCTGCCTTCCAGAGTGCGTTATCAAATGTCATAGTGGCCGAACACCCTGAGTTATGGTCTGGGGTGCGATTTCGTATCATGGACGATCTCAGCTGCTACGAATTGAGGGTAATCTGAATAGCAACAGGTACGTCCGTGAAGTGCTAGAGCCCGAAGTCATTCCCTTCCTTCAAGGCATCCCTGTAGCTAACTTTCAACAGGATAATGCACGCCAACATGTTGCAAAGAATGTTCGAGACTTCTTTTCAGCCCAACACATGCAACTTCTTCCTCGGCCTGATTATTTGCCGGATATGTCACCTATTGAGCAAGTGTGGGATTTGGTTGGTCGGCGTCTTGCTCGTGATCCGCGTCCTACAGCTTCAAAAGATGAACTTTGGGTGCGTATACAAACAAAAATGAATTCTCTTCCACAAGCAGACATTCAACATCTGTTTTACTCCATTCCACATCGTATAGCAGCACTTATTGCAACATGTGGTGGCTACACCAAATACTGATTTCAGACACTTAATATTGTTTTTTTGCTTTGAAAATGTATTCATTTATTTGTACTAATACAAGCCGTTTGTGTATTAAATTTCATTTAATTCTGATGACTCCTTCATGGTGTTGCATTTTTTATAAACAGTAGTATAAGTTTGATTTTTTTTTTAACAATTTGTCATGAACTTGCAAGTCCAATCTTGATATTGCCATTTTTTGAGATATCTGTTGAAAGCTTTCTTTAGTTGTATGTGACAAAAATGTAGACAACACTCCAAATTTTAAAGATTTTATCGACTTTTCTAATACATGTAACTAATATTCAAATTTGCAACTTTAAGAAAAAGTTTTAAATCTACAGAAATCTATATAATTTTTTGTCTGTATGTGAGAAATACTTACCTTCTGCATTTTTCTTATTTATGCAGTTTTAGAAACGTTTGATGAGAATTAAGATACATTTTGTTGTAATAGTTTGAATGCTGTCAAATACAGGTTTAGTGATAGGAATTTATTAAGTCTTGGTCAGTATTTTATACATGGTTTTTACCACTGTCCGTTTGTATGAAAACTGTTTAAATTAAAATTTCTGAATATTATTTTATAATTTGGGTTTTTTGAATTCTCAATTGGTTTTTACAAGATATATTTGTTCATCAAGATCTGGCCAAATTTACTACTGACAGATCTCGTCATCAAGGTATTGCCAATTTTTTGATGATGGCATCAAGATCTGGTCAGTTTTCTAATGATAAGATCTCATCCATCAAAAGATCTGGGCAGTTTCTGATTGATTGCCTTATTTAGACAACCACTAATAGTGCTAATTTTATTTTGTAACAAGTTAAGTTTAACATTCTGATTTGTTATTAATTTATGTGTGGCATGTGTAATGTATAATTTTGTTTTATGATTTACTCAAATACAGAAAATTGTATAAAATATTATTTTCAAGCAAATACAGAGATAATTTCCCAATGGAAGTTGAAAGGAACTCCTAATAAAAATTTAATGGTTTTGAGAAATTTTCATCCTTTTTATGGGAATTTGATGTACACTTTGGGATTTTCGCTATTTTGAAAGGGATTTAGATGGTACTTAATTATTTTCTGATCACTTTTGATTTTCCCATCAGTAACATCGCAAAAGAATTTGTATAAACTTAACTACTACAAAAGGTGCATGTGCACTAGGGTGGTCACAAGGTATATGAGGAAAATTTTTTTTAGCCCAATCTTTCATGGCACCCCCCCCCCAACTTTAAAAGTTGCCAATAGGCTAGAAACTGTGATTGGCAGAATTTCAGCTTAATCTGATAATATTAACCCGTGCCTCACTGAGGTTAAAGTTAAGAAAAACAGCGATTTTTAGCAAAAAATCGTAGTTTTTGCTCCTTAAAATCGAAACTATTCGTACTAGAAACCTGGTTCTTGTCTTATTTCATAGGAAATTTTATTGACTTGAAGTTTGAACTCAACCACTTGTTTTACTGAAACTGATAGAATGGTATTTAACATTTTTCAGGTAAGGTCGTAGTGGATATCGTCAAAAGCGAATTTTCATTGCAAAGCCCTAAAAACATTACAATATTCAATTACATCTCTGCTTTCCAGATTTTTGCTTTTGTATTTTTCATTTTGTACATTAAAAAGGCTTTTGTCAGAGGTATTTTCAAAAATAAATCCAACAACATTCAAATTCAAATATGAACGAATTAGTGGTAAAGAAGAGGAAGCAAAGAGTAAAAATGACAACAAATAGTATTCAAATGTATTTTATTAATTATATAGTTGAATTATACATCATTATAAAATTATTATTTAAATATACAAATTAAGTGGTAATTACAAATTAAGGTGATAATGTCCTAGATATTGTAGCTTTTGAAAAGTCCGGAAAAATGTGCGTATATTCAGATACAACTTGTAAAAGGAACTACCGGTGTTCTTCTTTGGTCAAAGAGGAATTAAAGTCTTTAATTAATTTTACTCCTCTCTCAGCAGTGTCATTAACAACCTTCAAACCGTTCACTTTTTTTTAGCTTTTAAATAATGTTGATTTTCACACCATACATCGGGATCAGTATTTAAAAATTCTGTATCGATTTCAAATCTCTTTAAAAAAATTAGAGTCCTAGGAGAAACAAAATAATCAATTCTTTGTCCAATAAATGAACAACTTGTTGGAGATTGAGTTTTGTTCTTACATCCCTATCATCACAATCATCTTCATCATTTTCTACTTCAGACCTTAATTTTTCAACCATGCTTGTTTTGACATTTTTTCCCATTTTTTCCAAGTACCATCGAAAATTGAAAATGCAACTTGCTCCGAGTTGAGATACCACAGATGGTTTATTATTTTAGATAGGGCCTTGTCTGCAACCTCTTTGTCAATTTTCTTGTATTGAACTAAAGATTTTAATAATTGTAGGTCTAGGTTGGGGGGCCAAAGTGGGTTTGTGGGCATTGAACCATGCTTTTACAAGAATATTGATTATAAATAAACAAATATCTTCAATACCGTTTCTCTCTAAATCAGTTAATGAAAATTGATCCCTGAAAATATACATTTTGAGAAAATAAATGACCTTTGCAATCCATCTGGCGTGATGAATAGCACAAGGTACTCTAAAAGTAATGTCTTTTTGAGTAAGACGCCCAAATGAATTTAGCAAGGTTGGATGAATTATTTTTATTATTATCCCTGGGTTGTTGGTTTTTTTTAATTGTTCAAAAAGAAAACTTGAAATTTGGTCTGGATTACTTATTTTATTTTTAATATTTTCAACTTTTATACCTGTTTTGTATTTCTTCTGGAATTTTCGAAAAATATCTGGCTGAGGACCAGTGGATGTGCCCATTTTGAAATTAAAAACTGCTTTCAAAACAACTTCTAAAATATGGTGGCAACATGCTAAATTGAGAAGGTTTTTCTCTAATAACTGTTCTAGCCAAACGCAGGTTCCCCTAAGGCGACCAGTATTTACTGCCGTGGTATCAAAACACATTGCCTGGATTTTCCCAACTGCACCCAGTGCTCAACTGCTGGTAATACAGCTTTTGACTGAATTATTACAGTACTATTTTCAAGGATTGGAACACCTATCAATTGTTCTTCATCGACACAAGTAATCAAAATCGATATCCGCTCCACATTTTCTTAATTCAACAAATCTGGAAGCAATTTCCCATCACAGTGCACAACAGCTCCCTCTAAATCGGAATTTCTAAATCTATTTTTGATGAGATCAGTTGTTTGCTGTCGGAATTTCTGTCTGCGGAGTCGTATGACACTTCTACACATTTTTCAAGACACTTCAAAAGCTACAATATCTAAGACATTACCACCTTAATTTGTAATTGCCACCTAATTTATATATTTAAATAATAATAATGTAATGATGTATGATTCAACAATATAATTAATAAAATACATTTGAACACTATTTGCTGTCATTTTTACTCCTTGCTTCCTCTTCTTTACTTCTAATTCCTTCATTTTAAATTTGGCCTTTGTTTGAACTTGCTGACCTTACTATTTACTTCTGAAAATACCTCTAACAAAAACCTTTTTAATGTACAAAATGAAAAATACAAAAAGCAAAATTTGGAAAGCATATGTAATTGAATATTGTAATGTTTTTAGGGCTTTGCATGAAAACACACTTTTGACAATATCCACTACGACCTTACATGAAAAATGCTAAATACCATTCTGTAAGTTTTAGCAAAAAAAAGTAGATGAGATCAAACTTCAAGTCAATAAAATTTCCTATAAAATAATACAAAAACCAGGTTTCTAGGACGAATAGTTTCGATTTTAAGGAGCAAAAACTACGATTTTTTGCTAAAAATCGCTGTTTTTCTTAACTTTAACCTCAATGAGGCACGGGTTAATGTTATCAGATTGAGCTGAAACTCTGCCAATCACATTTTCTAGCCTATTGGCAACTTGTAGGGGGGGGTGCCACGGTAGAAATTCGAAAATTGATTTTTTGTGACCACCCTAATGTGCACTCAGATAACTTATTAATATAAGAAATAGAAGAAGAAAAAAAAAACAATCACAGCTTTTAAAAAATAGTTTTTTTAGTTTTAATTGAAATTTTTAGGCTTTAAACTATTTATTTTCGAGTAGGTCAAGCATACATTTTTATAACAATTTCCCATTTGATTTTTTAATTTTAAAAATGAACTTGTGATGTTTAAAGCCCCATACTGTTTGTGACATTGCAATCTTAAGTAAATAAAAAGTTTTTTTATTGCTCCTGATCATGCTTTAAAAAGTTATATAAGCAGCTTGTAACAGGAAACAAAGTTCTTCCATATTTATATGAAGACTGATTTGATATTGAAAAAAAATCTTTGTAACAATGATCAGTTTAAAGAAACAGACTCCAGATTTAAAAGCGTACAATTTCTTTACTGTACTGATGTGAAGTCAGGTAAATGGTGGTTGCAAAACAATGGAAAATATGAGTAACGAATGATTTCAACGAAGGATATTTACTGTAGAAGTTCAAGAGTTGTACATAGAATATCTTAATAGAATTCCTTGCTAGAATCTTTCTACTCAAGCAAAATAGTGTCTAAATACATAAACCTTGGAATATCCAATATACTGACATAGCTTTGATGCTGAAACTTACTCAATAATGATGTGTTCAACAAAGCTTAAAGTACCTTTCTATATACGAAGTTTAGTGCTTGCAGATAGCAATTGTTATTTCAGTTGATATCCTACACACTTTAGCAGTGTCCTGTTCCAAGGGTTACTTATTCATTATATTTAGCAATAAATTCTAAATTCTTGTAGCATCAGACAATTCCAAAGTGGATTATCTTATTACGTTGTTTTAAAACATGGTTCCTATGTTTGAACTTGACAGTTTATGATTGTCTCAACTATTTCCTCTACCTTGATTAAGTAGTTGAGATCTTGTGGTGTTTTGAAAAATTCATTACACTCCTAATTTGTTTTACTGTAACTCCTGGGTTCCTTATGTAATCACTTGAGATTGTTTTTTAACCAATTTAATATAAAAGCTCAGTTAAGAAAGTTGCGTCTTTAGTTAGTTGAATTTAATTTCGTGAGTATAACCATATAGCACTGTTGATCAAAGTAGAAGTACTCCTTCAGAGAATATTTCAAAACATTTGTGTGTTGTGTTTTGTGACTTTAAGTCAGATTGGTAAAGAAATTTGACTACTCTTGCAGTAATTTAGGAAAGAAGTTTAGATCTAATTTTCTTGGTCCAAGGTTTCAACTGTTGTGCATTTAATAGCCTTGCTACAATTAAGCATTGTTTGGAAAAGAGGGTTCCATTACTATATCACTCCAGAGATCACTTCAAAATTGTTGACATTTTGTTTAAGATTTTTGTGACAATCCTCTCAGATTTCACATACCCTGTTTTATTTTATAACTTGTGCCTTTTTTAGTAGAATGCATATTTGAGTATTTAAATGGTATCAAAATGAGTTAGCATTATAGCAAACATTTATACACCTCTGTGCTTATAACAGTTATGCTTTTTAGCTTTTGAGAAACAGGGCTGACATAAATGCAATAAATGAGCATGGAAATACTCCTCTACATTATGCATGTTTTTGGAGCTATCAAGCCATTGCTGAGGTAAGTACAAGTTAATTAAACTTTCACATGAATGAAATACTTTACTATACTTCATATAATTGAATATAAGTATGTATATTAAAGCAAAAATTTGTTTTTCTGTAAGAGAAAATATACACAGAAAACTTTAATCTGCAGCATAACAACTGTTGGAGCAGGTGAAATTAAATACTTTTTAAAGAGTAAAAAAGGGCTGCTTAAGTATTAAAAAAGGTAATGGTTATGCCAATGTCTCAGAATTAGCCCTAGAACTCATACAGTTGTAATATGCAAAAGTAATTTTCCAAGTAATAAATAGTTGTAAATAGGAATGGGATTTAAAAACAAATTTGCACTTACCTTTATTCATTAGCAATTCCAAAAAAAAAAATCTGCTAAGCATCTCAAAATGGTCATCTGCTTCAAAGAACTGATGTAGTCCTGACAGCCATTCAGTGGCTACTTTGATAGTTGGCCTTGGGATGACCTCTACACATTCTTCATCGGATTGTTCTTCGGCATTCATGTTCAACACCTGCCCTGATAGCGTCTTCATTTCCTGCTATCAATAAGCGATATTCCTTCTCTGAAGATAAATAAATGGCACTGGTAGGCTCAATCTAGGAGATTATAATCCTTCATTAGCTTTTGATATGAACGATCGTCATTGCTGTCACCACCCGATGCCTTGGTGGGGATCTTCTCCTCGTCAGTGACAATCCTCCAACTTCCTTTTTCCATCAGCATACCTTTATGTCTTCTTTCCATGTGCTGTAGTTGGTGGCATTCAGTCTCTCAACAGGAGGCCTCCATGTTGAAAAAGGGGAAGGGATTTTTCGTGAACTCTACACTTGTTGACTACTAGGCCTGCCGTCTCAAGTTATTTTTAAATTTGCAGGCAATTGGTTATTTAGTGAGTAACTCTGGGCCCATAAAAATTTATTGAATTTTAAGATCAATTAGAGTGTCCATGCAGTGAGTTAAAATAAACTATCACCTTCTGTTAGGCTGATATAAACTTAAATTAATAAAATACACATGACGAAGTCTTTAAAAATCAAAACTAGAATTTATTCAAAAGATAAAAAATGAATTTAAGTTAAGATTAAAAGATTACAATCGACGCATAGTTACATTGAAAAGTAAATCTAATAACTTGATCGAAGAGATTAAGCGGTTACGAGATCAAACAAGTGAGAGCGGGAATACTGATACAACAGATTACAAACTGCTTTTATAATAGTATGAAAGATCACGTGACAAGATTTACATAAAGTACGAATTATCAAATATGTTGGCTTAGTAAAATTCAGAAAAGAAAGGTTTTCCTAACAGATAGTATGGATTATCATTTTTAAAGCATATTAACTTTTAGTTTGCATTTGGATATCTGTTTCAAAGTTAAGCTATATAATTTTGATCTTTTATGCAATTTTTGGTTTGCTTCATTTTTGGAATCTTTTGTTTGTTTCTGTATAGTACTTCGGTTTTCATATAGTTAATTTTTATCCTTTTTGTTTGGATGTCTCATTGATATTACGATATTTAATCCCAATTTTAAATTTAATGTAGAACATTTTAAAATGAATTTATTATTATATTTTTGTATTATTTGGTTTCCTAAAAATGTCATCAGTCTTCAAATGGTCTTCACTGCACTCCCGTCAATCTTCGATTTGGATCATTTATGAAAACTAAGAACATTTCTTCTATGTAGTTCTACGCTCACAGGATGATGCACTCTTCGAATTTCAACGTTTTACTGAGAAGCAAAGACCTGTTCTATCAATTTATTGTCGACATGTATTCCAAGATTGAATCAGAAAGGGTGTTGTATATATGACTGAATCAGAGGACTCTGAGAGTGGAACAGTATGCACATTTGAGAGATGCGTTGATGAACAGTAGAAATGCTGCTATACAAAAACTGAAATGAACAGAAATCGCTAAACCTCCAAAAAGATATCAAAACCAAAAGTTAAAGTATATGCTTTTGTAAATTTATATGTTGCTTAAATTATCAAAATGAAGTATTGCTATGCTTTCCAAAAGACACCCAAATACAGAAACAAAATAAAATAGCATAAAAGATCAACAAAAAAACTGCATTTCGCAATAACAGTATTTTTAAATTTACAGCCCCTATATGCAAAAAAGGGAGTCGTATAAGAAGCCAGCATTGTGAAGGGTTAGAGCATTGGTATCATTAACAGAATGATGTTAAATCCAAGACTGCCTTTTTTGCATATTTCTCGAAACGAAACTGTGATTGGCTGTTACATAACATGTTTGCATACTTCAATCTTCCTCTGCAGCAAATTGCAGCCTCTCAAATTCAGATAGGCTTCTGGCAATTAACATTTTCCTCTTTGTGCTTAACTTTTGATAGTGAGTGTATTATAAGACAAATATGAAAAAGTTACCTATGTTTAACTACACCCATTAGTCTGAACTGCCTGGAGTTCGTATCGTAGCGCATAAAAGTAGTCTCACCATAAAGTCGGTGTTGGTCTAACACTAAAACGATAATGCAGTGAAATGATGGCGATGTTGTGCCTAATGTTCCTCATATTTTCGTGAGGCATGTGCTGCTTAATGGGAGAAGCTGATACTAAACAAAAGCATAAAAACAGCATTTTTTTTTGGCCATATAACAAAACATTGTGGACTGCAAATTAAAAAAGGCTGTTATAGCATTCATTTTGTTGTTCTTTTTATGCAATTTTTTGTTTGTTTCTGTGTTTGGGTGTCTTCTGGAAAGCAAGCAATATTTAATTTTGATAATTTATGAAACGTATAAATTTGCAAAAGCATAAACTTTAACTTTTGATTTTGATATCTTTTTGGAAGTTTAGTGATTTCTGTGTACTTCAGTTTTCGTATAGCAACATTTCCATCATTCATCAACGCATCTCTCAAATGTGCATACTGTTTTACTCTGAGTCATCTTAATCAGTCATATGTACAACACCCTTTCTGATTCAATCTTGGAATACATGTCAACAGTAAATTGATGGAACAGGTCTTTGCTTCTCAGTAAAACGTTCAAATTCTAAGAGCGCATCATCATCCTGAGAGCGTAGAACTACATAGAAGAAATGTTCGTAGTTTGCATAAATGATCCAAATCCAAGATTGGCGGGAGTGCAGTAAAGACCATTTGAAGACTGTTGATGAAGCCAAATAATACAAAAATATAATAATAAATTAATTCTAAAATGTTCTACATTAAATTTAAAATTGGAATTAAATATCGCTTTTCTTTCCATAAGACATCCAAACCAAAATGATAAAAATTAACTATACAAAACCCGAAGTACTATACAGAAACAAACAAAAAGATTACATAAATGAAATAAACCAGAAATTGCACAAAAGATCAAAATTAAATATCGCTAAACTTTGAGAAAGATCCAAATAATCCAACTAAAATTAATATACTTTAAAAATGATAATCCAAACTATCATACTCTAAAAAAGAAATAATAACAGTATTGCACTACATTTTTGATCCAGTTGGAAGAATGGAGAGTAGACAGTAAATGAGAGGTACGTATATTATAGATTATGATAGTCCAAACTAAAAGTTAATATGCTTTTAAAAAATCAAAATCCAAACTACTGTACTCTAAAAAAGAAACAATAACAAACAACATATTGCACAACCGTTATCCTGTTCCAAAAATGGAGTAAGAACTATAAAAAGATACCTATGTAAAAGATTAAAAGTTAACGCTAGCTATGGCAATAAATTTTTAAAAGGATATCCAGTAATCGAGCGGCTACACACGCACAGTAAATATGTATGTATTTATTCAATACCGTTGCCATTCGAAGGAAACCAAATAATTATTAAATATCACATTTAATTTTAAAATGTTCTAGATTAAATTTAAAAAAACGGGCTGGACTATATAATTGCAAATCATTTGGACTACTTGTGTGCCAAATTTCATTATTGCAAATGCCATAAATTGGTCAGGACACTGTGAACATGCACACACAGAAACTTCATTTTACTATAGTAGAGATACACACTTGATGCAGTTACATTGATTTTTGAAATTGCATGGATATAAAAATATCCTCCTCCTCATATTCAGGGTGTTGATATTCTTCTGACTCAGTAATATAATCTTCATCCAATCTTTGGAATTACTAGACCAAACATTCACAAAAGAAATTATTTCTTATTATAATTTCCCCTTATCCAAAGAAGACATCAAATCGTAGATCTTATCTAGCATATTTATAAGCAACTGGTCAAATTTAGTCTAAGCAAATCTTTTATGATCAAACAAACCCATATCTAAGTAAAGATTTTTATGTGTTGTGCATCTTTTTTCTATGGTTTGTACAATAGTATCCACTACTCTATTATATGTATGAATTCGGAACTCATCCTTTGATGAATTTTTACCCTTCTCATCCACACACTTTTCTGAATCCATCCTCTTAATTTTGCATGGCCTATTTTTTTTCTTCCCCAAATCGTCATGGCTCTCTTCTGGCTCCCAAAGGGAAGGAGCCTCTGTTGTAGATTGAGAAACGCTGCTCTCGCAGTGTCTTTACTAGAACTTTGCTTTTTCGAATAGAAAATCTGATTTCAAATTTCCTTTTTATTTACTATTATTTAACGTTTTTTGGAGAGAAATAATGAAATTTAAGAGTTTAAAAGCGAGAGAAAACCCCATAAGAAGGTTTCAAGTAGTTTTACACATTTGAGCTATTTTGTATTCCCCCTTCCCAACAAAAAATCTCATCATTATAATTATTCCACTAATTTTGTTTTCAAAACCAATTCCTTCAACAGAGACAGTATTAGTAAATTAAATTTATCTTAAATTCATGCAGACATAAAAATTGTGTGCTTGTAAATCGAGTCTTTAAATGGACGCCACAAAATATTAAAAAAACTTTTTAACTAGCTCTTGATGAATTATGAAGCTTTTGCTATATCTGGCAACGAGCCCTTTTTAAAACACCGACCTTAACAATTTGAGAATCAAGGATATTTATATCACGTATAACAAAGGGTAAGTTAAAGGGTCTGTTAAAGATACTACGGAGCACAATTCGAAAATCACGGATATTTGCCATGTCAGTGTACACATTTAACAAAAGGCTCCTTCGAAAAACACCATGGCGCCCTTATAATTTCAAAGTACCTGTTTAACTAAGGGCGGCCTGAAGAAACAACATGGTGACCTTACAATTTCGAAGTACCTGTATAACTAAGGCCGCCCTGTAAATACACCACAGCGCCCAATTCAGGAAGTAAGAATATTTACAGATTTACTGTTCCGACAAACACCTTTAATAAGAGCGGTGTCCTGTGAAGACACGAGAAACATTAATGTTTGCAAATGTGGATATGGGGGATGCGCAGGGGGACACGTCCCCCCTGGCCAGCATGGGCCTGACACCCAATAATGTTTTTAAAAAATGTTTGGCTCTGGACACTTGCAAATAATCTGAGGTGTCTGTGCACGAAGTAATCTGTTGAGTGTTGAGCCAGGGATTCTGCCACACAGTAAAGTAAAAAACAAGTAGACATCTATTTGAAAGTTTCAACAATGTTCATGCATAATTTTATAATATGTTACGAACATACAATAAAGCATTCATTCATTCAAGTGTGGGAAGCATGGGAAAATATTTACATTAATGTTATACTTAAAGAAGTATTTAGCTATTTTTATTATCCATGACCAGTAGGCCCACTTCTAAATATCAAGACAGCCAAAGAAAAACCCCACTAGTAGTACTTGTTACCCCTTTAATTGACTGTGCCCAATGGCTTAACTATAGTGCTTTTTCTATTCTAACTATATTTAAGATTTTTTAATCAGACTATAATTTAGGTCTGTCACTTACACTTACTGATAAATTTGCTAACATGATGTAATTTACTCAAGAAAAACTATGTAGGATGTCAACTTGTGTTTTAAAGTTAAACACATGTTTTACCTTTTGCTTTTATTTTTAAAATTCATTTTTAAAATGTATTACCATGTAACACATTTACTGATGTGTGTACCATGTACACATGTAACACACAAACTGATTTTTAGTAAAAAAAAATATTGTTTACATCTCATGTCAAAAACTCAATTTTTTATTTAACAAATTTATGAAAATTATTATAAAAAAACAATGTATAGGGCCTACCGAAATTTAAATTTAAAAACATCTGATTTAAATAAAAAAATCTGATTACTTGATTTTTTTTTAATCACGATTTTTTTTACACCCTGGTTGACACTAACAGCACCTCTAGGTCTTATGTATGAGTTACAGAACTCATAAAGACATTGGGCAAAACAGATCAATTGAACCTTTTGCTACCAACTGCTCCATATTGTGCACCCTAATTTCTTTAACAGATAAAATACCTTTATTTGCACTCCCCTTGTCTGTATTTCTCATGTTAACAATAGTATGCATTTGTCCCCAAGCAGTGAGGACGTTCTTACCTCAAATAGAGGTCGTTTATGATTTTTTTTGCCTTTTGTTCTCAGTTCTACAATTTCAGGCAAAGGAATTTGATGCAAACAAATGTAGAAAAACAAAAAATGAAAGTAACAAATGTAAAAACTGTAAAGAAACAAATGTAGTTCAAAATCAACCATTTAACATCTATGGTAACTTATGTGGCTATCGCAAGTCACTGTAGAGTCAGGAAGACTGATAACACTACCTATGGATAAGAGGGGAAGAAATGACAATTGTTTATTTAGGCAGTTGCTCGTTTGCGTAAAGAACCAGTTGTTTGGGCCGATAAGGGACTCGGGATAAATCTTGCATGCAGAACTAATCTATTGATCATTATACTAAGTCTAAAACATCTTAAAAATGCTGCTCCATTGATTTTATTAGTTTTAGAACATTGATTTGTTGTATACTGTTACCTGTATGGGAATATTTTTACATTTGTTTTAGGATTTAATTAACAATGGAGCAATAGTTGCCATCAGCAATAAGTATGGTGAAACTCCATTGGAAAAATGTAAAGGACAAATGACTCAGAAGCTACTTGGTATGCTAGTATTTTCTTGAAACTGAACCAACTCTGGTTTTACATATTTAGTGTTTATTTTGTGTATCTGCCAATTTTTACTTCAATGTGTAATGCCTATTTATCAATGAAGGGTTAAATTTCAAGAAGTTGATTTTCGGTATTAATATGTTAAATTTTCTAGAGTATATCAAATCAGAATTGAATGCATAATGGCTGCTTTAGGTATAAGTGGTATCCTCTATGAAAAATAATTGTATCCTCTTCAAACACAGGATTAGCAATAATTTTAATAAACAAATAAATCTTTATTTATACTTTTGCTCATCTACCACCAGCAGATTGACAAGTGAAGAACTTGCTAAAAGCTTATAAAATTTTAGAAATATGCCCCTCAACTCTAAAGGAACATCAAACTATGTACACTATACAGAATAAACAGGTACTCAGAAACTGTTTCATTATTTACATATTTTTAAAAAAATACGTCGTTATATTTTCTAAAGAACAGATTTTTAAAATATTTTTATTAGCTAAAGATGAATTAAAGTTAGTGATCCTTTTCCAATTAATGTCATTTGATGTTTGCCCTACTGCTTTAGGTCAATTCTTGTTTGTTTTTGAAGTAACACAGGGTGGTAACAGAACCTGGAAAACCGGGAAATCAGGGAATTCTCAGGGAACTTTTTAATTCTGGAAAAATCAGGGAAATCTCAGGGAAAATTTCCAAATTTTACAAAAAATCAGGGAAATTTTGACAGCTTTAAACGGCTACCATTATCGTTTGTCCTATTTAGAGATGCACTATTGCGACCACTTTTGAGAATCGAATAAATCTTATTCGCCGAAATTGTAATTCGAATAAAGAACCATGGCGTCGTAATTTTTAAACACCGAGAAACCGCCGCTCCCGTTTTTTTCGCGGCTGCAGCGTCTTGTCACCGTAAGGATTGTGATACAACTGGTGGTATACAATTTGAAATTTGTGTAACTTATGATGTTTTTTTGTGTATTAAATTAATTATTTTTGTTTTACATTTGCAATTACATTTTTGTAGAATTTTTTTATGGATATTTGCATTTGGTTTTAATGAATAGTATAATAATGTAGGGTCAGGTGTAAAATGTTCATAATAAAAAATATTTTGAATTTGTTCTCCATTTTTTCTCCATTTTTTTTTTAATTGAAATTATAAGAGTTCCATTAAGGGTTCCAACCCTTACAATAACAAAAAAATACAAAATATTTGTCAAGAATTATCCTGTTACACCCTCTGGCCTTAAATATTTAAAAACAGTGTTGTGTGGATACTGTATATCGATATCAATCACGGATCTCAACATTTCTTAAGGGAATTGTTAAATCATGGAAATTTTTGTGAGACTATCAGGGAAATCATGGAAATATCAGGGAACTTTTTTTCAAGGATTTCGTTGCCACCCTGACATTTCCTTATGAATTTTTTTTAGCCAATACCATAAAAATTATCATCAACAGAAGGATTTATACCAGATCATCAGTTTAGAAAGTTAATACCAATTTCTTTCTACAAACATTTCAAATCTGAAACCATATTCTAGTTATTCCACAAAAGTGTATACAAATTATTAAATGATGCATCAAATTTTTCTGTGTTCTGCAATGGACTCTTGGCACCAGAGATATTTCCATTCTCTTTATTCCTATGTTATTCCTATGCTTATAGATAGCAATAAAGAAGACAACTGAAACAAATGGTTTAATTTTTTTGTATGTATTTTATATTGTTGCCTTTTTTCTTACATTTCTAAGAAATGGTGTCCTCAATAAAAAGCTGCCACTGAAAGTGTATAAAAGTTCATAACTTTCAAACAGATACAAACATGTTGTTTTCTTTATATTAAAATTAAAAAAATTATGTGTATTTTTATGATATCCATAAGTATACAGAATTATGTGTTAAGCTGGAGTTAAATTTAATTAAAGAACTTAATTGGAGCCAATTTTCCTTCAAAGATTACAAGACTGTTTTAAAACTAAGTGAACTGCATGATTTATCTCTTATTTGGTTTACAATTAACTTCTATACAGTTGTAGGGACTGAAGTTTTGTGCCTTAAGTTGTTTTCTTATTTTGAAAATGTGTTAATACTAATATGACTTATATACTAATGAGGTGCTATCAATATTTGTAATAGAAATGTGTTATTATTTTTTGCAGACGTTATTATGGTTGTAAAACTCATTATTTATCATTCATTTTTAGTGCTTTCCGAAATTTCACATCTGGTGTGTAATGAATAAAAAATATCAAGTGTTTCAGGAGGATTTGAAACTGATCATGATGTGCATAGAAAGCATGTAAAAGGGCTTGAAAATGCTGCATGTTATCTAAATAATCTCTAATGTAATATATCCCTATTAACAGGTAATGCTCATAAAAGAAATTTAGCTGTATTTGATTATAATATTTCTTGCTTCATAAGTGCCTAACTTCATACAACTTATAGATTACTAACACAAAAAGTCCCTGGCTTGTAGAAATAGATTACATGAAGTTTGGCAGGTTTTAGCTTCTTGGTAAATGGTTGAGGTTTTAGCAAAACACTGTCTAAAGGACAGCACAATTTTATCTAGCCAAAAGTATTCCATGGTGGAGTTGGGTTACACTGCTATATTATTGTATTGTAAGTTAGTTTTTGCTGTGGTATCGAAGTTCATTGCCGATTCATTCACTGATTGTTTTAACTATTTATAAATAATCAGTGATTTATAATGTTGACTGTTTTATGACATATATTTTGTTTCCTTCCCTCTTTAAAGGAAACATATAGTTGTGTTGTTCCAGTACTATATGAATTAACAATATCAAGAGTCTGGAATCTAAAGCTAGATTATCAACCAACATACAAAAATATGAGATTTTTAAAAATTGTATTGTACAAATAATAGTACTGTTTTTGTTACACAAAAATCATAAAAGCTACTGAAATCTAAAAAACCTTGAATTTTTTACTAATAAGACAAAGATAGTTTTTTAAACAAAAATTGCAAATGGAATAATTGAAAAAAATCTAATTACATCATTAACATTCAAGTTGAAATAGAAAGCTGACTTTCTCACCTTGATTATGTTTTTTTATTTTTCACCTTTACATACTCTTTTCCTAATTGGCAAGGACCAGAAGAGATGTGCTATTATGTTTCAGAATTTTATTACACTGTCAAATTTTTTATTTATTACACAAATGACATTGCAAAAAAGTTACAAACCACTGTCCTAAATAAAAGTCAGCAAAAATGAAAAAACTGCCTTATTTTTAATGTCATTGGACAATGTATGTGAAAGCCACAAAAAGGAAAAAATTTATTTATGCAGCATAGTTAAATTTTTTATTGAATGAGTTGCCTTTGGAAAATAATATACCTGCAGATAATTTCTTTCTTCAAACAGTCACATTCATATTGCTCCACTCCAAATTATATATGGTATTAATGACAGAAGATTTTTTTTTAACACATTTAAATAATACATTGGTTTTTGTAGTAGATTGTGTAATGTTGTTGTTGTCGTGTCTATGCATACAGTACTAGTGCAAAAGTTTAGAGTTCTCCAAAAGCCTTGGTGCAAAAGCCATAGATTGTGTAATGATTCAGATAAGTTGAAATTGAAAAAGTTGGCTAAAAGCATAGGTGCAACAACTTTGTCTGATTAAACAGGATAGTAAATAACAAGTATATTGATTTTTGTTTTGCATATAAAATTGAAATAAAAAATTATCAAATTTTTAATGACTATGTATATTATTCCATTATATTAAGTTTATTTTATGTCTTTCATTACATCAACTCTTTTAATCTGTAGCTTCAATGCCTGTCAATTATTTTTCTGGATCCTGTTAATAGCAAAAGTTAATTGTTTTAACAGGCAAATAAATGCAAACAGATTGCATGTTATGTATAAAAATATTTTAAAGAATTTAGATGTTTTAAAAAATTGCTTAAAGTTAATATTGTGAAAATGTGTCAGAAAAAATTGAATGAAAACCATATCAAAAAGGAAAGCATCTGTTTTTTTTATTTTTTTTAAATTTTAATCTTGTTGTTTACGAAACCTTGGTATCTTGAGGTTTCAATAGTTGACAATAGTGCTTTTAATTTTATTCTAATTCATTTTATTGTTTAAAATTAGTGGTTTGAAGTTATTTGCCAGACATATTTTAGGTACAAAACATGAATTTTTCTGTCAGTATTTAACATTTCGATGGCAATGCACTGTGCTTCATATATATCCCCCTTCTTACAAAACCCTATTTATCATCATTTCATCAAGAAAAAAATTAACATTTTGTTTAAGTAATTTGAAAGATTCTGAAAATATGTTATACTACATAAGAGGTATGCAAGAATCAAACTATCCTAAAGTGTAACTATCAAACTATCTATTCATTTTATGTTATAGAAGCATATGTTTATATCGCAATAGTATCTTTATATATAGAACTTAGTTTTAATTTTCTGGTTTTGAACTTATTCAATGGCTGAAATTTACTTACCAGAAATCACTCCTCTGCATACAACAAAAATTCATCAATCATGGAAACTCATGTTTATTTTAGTCAATAATTCCTTTAGAGGCACCTCCTTCCTCACTAATTATATATTTTCAGAATTGGCAGTTCAACTTGGGCAAGACACAAAGCCAATATCTTATAAAGATCAAAGTTCATTAGGAACTAAAACACGCTCTCGTAAGTTTTAAATATCTTATAACAAGCTCTATTTTAATACTAATTTTATTACCTTTAATATTGTTATTTTTGTTTGTTTTCAGGTGATGCTACCTTATCACGGCATTCTGGAATAAACTTGAAAGAATTAAGTTTTAATACAAAACTAGCAGTCAGGCCTTCTGGAGAAGTAATACTTTTTTTATTTTTTATGATATTGTTATTTATCTCATTGACACTGATCTTAGATTTTCTTAATAACAGATCAGAAAGGTATTTTTATAAATATTACTTTTCTCAATCAATATATAATAAATTTCCTTAGTTTTCAAGTATGCAAAAATTCATTCAACAACATTTTATAAATTAAACAAGTTTTTAAACCCAAAAATATTTTCTACTAACAAAAGGGAATGATGAAAAGTGAGAGTGTATAAATTTGAAGTTTTACTTGCTATTTATCGTTCACAATTTTGTAATTTCCTTTATTTCATGAGCAGTTCATGGGATGCTGAATTGTTTATTTATTTCCTTATAAAAACATCTTCAATCAAATAAGTATATTCTCCATTTAACAGCTTTTATTTGCACATTTTTAAGGTTGCTCCTGTAAAACCTTTAGACAGTTACAATTGTTTTTCTTCCTTAAACAGGGTTCGCACGCTCCTTAAGAAGTCCTTAAAATGTACTTTCGTTTTTAAGCACTCTTAAAACTCCTTATTTTTATGTGCTACTCCTTAAAAATTCCTAAGATTTTTTGGGCCGTTTCAATTTTGAAATGCGCACTCCGTTCCACTGCAAAAATGGATTCCAAAACGTACTGTTTCAATTGTAAAAGAATACTTCACGTTGTTCGTGGTGTATTGGCAGAAAGCTCTGGAATTTTTCCCACAAGAAAAGACTGTCATCAGTAAGGCAAAGCGGTGAAGTTGAAGGGAAGCAATGCCACCTGCATGTCTCGCCCATCCACATTGGCCGAAACGAACTGAACCAAGAAAATTGACTAACTTCGGCAACAGGTTTGATTGATTAATTGTTCGATCAGTGTAGACGGTGAACTGAGTAGTTCGAGCACAAACAAAATGATCCGCTACTTGTAGGTAACATCAAAGGAAAGTGAGTGTTTGTACTCACTCAATTTGGACGGTGTTTTTTGTTGTCACTTTGTTGTTGAAATGTAATATGCCCGTATTAATGTCAAAATTGACGTGTCCATCCATGTGTATTTAGATGAATTGTAGTATTGGGGAACTTTGCACTTTTAAATCTCTACTATTATAAAAGGAAGTGTCTGACCATTCACTATGCAGCATCTTGCCAAATGTATGGCACTCACAATAATGAAATTTGGCACACAGGTAGTCCGAAGTTTATGCAATTTTGTGTCCAGCCTGAATTTTAAAATTCAATCTAGAACATTTTAAAATTAATATATTGGAATTTAACTATGTGAATTTCTTTGTAATGGCAACAGCATAAAAAGATGGAAGATTCTAAATTTATTTTTTCCATTCTATATTATGTAACATTAAGAACAGGACATTTAAACAATTTCTTTTGAACAATAAGTTTGCATATTAATTTCAACACACAACCAACCAGATTGATCGCAAGCACATGGAATAATTTGGGACCCAGCTGTCAAACCAGAAAATCCAGAGATTGATTAACCAAACCTATCGCCTGGGTTAATCAATCATCCATGTTCAGTTCGTCCAGTGTGAACAGGGCTTAACTTGAGTGAGAGCCTTAAGTGGCATTTACAACTGACGGTCGACAGGGTTAAACATAAGAAGGAACCCTCTAGAGCCTGGTACACACTTGACAAACCGAACTGAACATTGATGATTGATTAACCTATGCGACAGGTTTGATTGATTGCTCATTCAGTGTGAACGGTGAATTGAGCAGTTTGAGTCCAAGCAAAAAAAAACCACTTCTTGTTGGTACATCAAAGGAAAGTGAGTGTTTGTGCTCGCTCAATTTGGACGGACCGGTGTGGACGGTTCTTAGGAGATCAATCGCTGACATCTCGTAAATGGTGATAGTTAAATATTAAAAGAGCGTTGTGAACGTATTGAAAATTGCAATCTGTTATTATCAAAGTGGATTATTTTATACTTGAAGTTAAAATATAATTTACCTATTCATATAACAGAAATAATTGCGTATTTCATTCATTACTGTCTGTCTGAAATCTTTCATTTGTATTTACTTGTAGAATACAATGAAATCTCAGTACAGTACAAAGTCGTCAATCCGGAATCCTCCGGACCTCAGCCATTCCGGATTTCGGATTATTTGCCTTTTTTGTCCAAAAAACCTTAATCTAAATCCCATCCACCATATGAATTGCAATAGTAAAATAGCAGATATATAAGTAGGAATAATTTTTTTAAAAGAAAAGAACCTTTTTAATACAAATGCAACAAATTTTACTTGAAAATCTTCTAATTTTTCTGTGTGGTATTTTCTCTGAACATGTCCATTATTTGCGTTGTTTCATCAATTAGGTCCATGTTTAACTTGTTCTTTACAAATTGTCAGAAAAATGTAAAAAAGTAAGAAAAAAAAAAACGCCGGTTAGCAAAATGTCCATATTTTAAATTTCGGACATCCGGATTTGGGATTTTGTACTGTATAACTACATCCTAAAAATATTTAATTTATATTTTATTTTGAAAAATACTTTATAATGAAAACAAATATGCTTGGATTTCTATTGTGAGTTTTAGCTGGGATTTGAGAGAAGTATGTACTTTAAACTGAGAAACGTTATACTGAGATTTCACTGTAAGAACTGTTTACAGAAGAATCCTAGATAAAACAGCTCTGGTGAGCAGGAGGGAAATGAACTTTTGTTGAGTTGAATTATTTTTTAAGTATAATTTTTTATTGTTTTGAGCTATTAGTAATATAGTATTAAGTGGAACTAAGTTCTTAAAAGTGTTGAAACATTTTTACTTTTCACACTTGAAAATGTGTGTATAAACCTTCTGTCTGCTTAAAAATTTCGAAAGAAATTAAATACTCCGTATATGCAAAGTATATAAGGAGTACTTTATATTCTAAGTTCTGTATCAACCAAACACTTGTTTACTTATGTCCTTATAAAAACATCTTCAATCAAATAAGTATATTCTCTATTCAACAGCTTTTATTTACACATTTTCAAGGTTGCTCCTGTAAAACCTTTAGACAATTACATAAGTAACACTTGTTGGAACTGGTGAATTACAAAAGATAAGAATATCAAATATTTATTTTTGAAATTTTTTAATGATCTTAAAAAGTACCCTGTTAGTTATTTTGTGTTGATGTATAAATATATTGACTAATTCATCAGAAGGGGCATGTTGCATGATTGTTACATCATGACTACAGAGAAAATACTTCGTAGCACTTCAGTTGAGGATGCTTCTAATCATGGATCATATAGGTTGTAGATTTTAGGTTTTTAGGTAAGGGGAAAGTGTTAGTTTACTATATGAAGCATTTATAACTGTCATAGGTGTCGAATCTCTATAGCAAACATATGTTTTGCAAATGTATGTATTAAGCTAATATTTCATGGGAATGCTGAACTATACTCTATTTCCCTTTAAAAATATCTTCAGTTTGCACAGTATATAATGAATTTAGAGAGCTGTCAATCATTGCAGTGTACAACAGCAATAATTTTAACATACCTCTAAGAGTGTTTTGCTGTTGTCGATAATGCACAATGACAACATAATCGTCTGATCTACAGAGATATGCCAAAACTATGATCTCTTTCTGAAATTTGATGAAAAATTTTGATGTTCGCTGCTGGAATATTATATGGGGGGGGGTCTTCTATATTGTTTACATCAATTAAAGCAGAGAAATTGTCTAATAAAGAATCACCTACACAATTTCAAAGACTTTTTTGGTACAATCTAGTGACTTTATTAAAAAGAATAGAGATTCAACTACTTTTTATTTTTATTTGAGAATAACTGACTTTGTTTTTACTGTTAGTACTATGGAGAAGAAAAGACGATATGTTGGCAAGTATAAGTTCCTTTTATGCGCTTGCATTAAAATTTGTGTTTATTTATTTCACAATTAAACTTGTTTTCTGTAACTTCATTTGTGTTTTTTTCTATAATATGCCTCAATGCAAGACATCAATAAATCTTATGTAACATGAAGAGCTTATACATGAAAGTATATTACTGTATAAACAAATGCCTAATGTCAATATTTTATATTTATAGTCAGTTTTCTTTACAGACATGGCGAGGAATGTGGCAAAAAAATGATATTGTTGCTAAGCTACTGAATGTAAGAGATGTAACTGCTAGAGTTATTCGTGATTTCAATGATGAATATCCTAAGTTACGTATTTTTTCCAATCCCAATGTTCTACCTGTAATTGGATGCTGTTGCCATCCACCAACGCTTATAGTCATCAGCCAGTATATGCCTTATGGTTCATTGTACACTGTTCTCCATGAAGGAACTGGTATGACAAACACTATTTCTTTCAAAATATTTTAACTGTAAGTACATGCAAGCATACTGTCAACCGGGGTGACTTTGCCCATTTTTAAAGTTAACATTTAAATTTCAAATATTTCTCGACGAATTTTCCAGAAGAAAAAAAATTGCCCTATTTGTGCGACAGTGAACTGAAACTACTGGTGGCATATTTTCCCTTTTTCATCATTACCCAGACTCACAAAAACTTAAAAAGTGGATGGGCAAAGTCACCTCTATGAGGGGTAACTTTGCCCATCCACCTTTTTCCCAAATGTTTTTAGATTAAAATTCTATGTGTTGGCAATGTCACCTCTATGGCAAGTTAAAGGACCAGGATGGAGGAGAAAGAAGAAAAAAAAGTGTCTTTAAATAGAGTTAGTTACTGTCAGGTCAGTTTTATGGCGAATTTATGAATGAATCATACCAGTCATTAACAGGAAAATAGTTCTTAATTTAGGGACAATTTTTCCAAGCTTGTCCAAATAATCTTTAACGATTATTTTTATATCTAAAGATCCAAGAGGCATCGCCCAATCAGAGCATACCAATGTTTGTTTCACGATTTCCTTCTCCTCGTTTGAAGTCAGAGCGCATTTCCCCCCAACATTTCCTGAATGCTTTTCTTACACTTTTTTTCCAAGTGTTTTCCTTAGAAGACCAAAGTTTGCTGCCTCTTTTCTAACAGACATACCACCATTTTTCACTGCATCAATTGCATACTGAAGGCATTCATCTGTATAGTTTTTGTAGGGTCATGCACCCAGCTTGCCTTTATAGGTCCGTACCATGACAGAATATATGTAAAAACGTCAGAGAGAAGTTATGATAAGTATATAAAAATATTCTAGAAGCAATTAGCATTAAAATTTGTAATAATCGTTGTTTAAAGAAAATTTCAGCAACAAAATTAGACAGGGCAAAGTCACCCCGGTTTTCTGGTGAAATGCGAGGTTACTTTGCCTACCTGGTTTTTAAAATGTAATTAAGCGAGTAAGATAAAAACCACAAACTATAGTTGATCCTTATTATAGACCTAAATAAACCTTGTAGTTAATTTAACTTACCTTTTATTGTGGAAGGCTGCACAAACCTAAGTTAATAAGCACTAAAATTCACTTTATTTAATGTTTGATAAACAAATCAGCTGTTTGGAATGAAATGAAATTCTCATGCCGCCAAAAACTCAGTGATGCAACGTTACATCTAGGAAAGTTGATAAAGTGCATTACGTACCCCTGGTGGTACTTGAACCAAACATTTTCGAATATTGAATCTTCTTTGCAAAAAATAGGTAAAGTTACCCCAGTTGACGGTATATCATCTGTAATTGATCCAAAATAATTATAAGTAATGTATTAACTACACAAAAATTGTGTTACACTTAATACTAAATTTTGAATGGAGTCATAAAATCCTTAGGGGCTTGAATTAAAACTGAAAGGTCGGTCCATAATAAATATAAGCATTTCTGTAGTTTTTAAATAAAATGTATGTACCACATACATATACTTTGTTTTAGGTCATCTTTTTGTGCTAAAATATTGGTTTAACAGTTCTTTATTCAGATATAAATTTTTATTTTATGAACCTGGTGTTTTTAAAACTTGTATAGAAGTGAGTTTATAGTTGTAAACAAAAGGTGTTAAGATTCTGATTTTTTGAGTTTTGATATGTATGTATCAAAATTTTAAAATATCAGAATGCACATTGTATTGAAAATTAATACTTAAAGGACAATTAAAGGGCTGGAACTTCCTCTGTTGTACACATTTCATTATAATTTGGTTTTGTTAGAAAACATTGATTGCTACAAAGCCAAACATCAAGGAGTTATCAGTTGAATTAAAATTTTAATTTTATCTAGTCTGACAGCCTGTATTTTTAGTACTTCTGATAACTTTAGTATACAAAGCCAAACGTTTAACAGCAGAATTTAAAGGTAAATTGTAGTTACTTGCTAAAGAAAAAATCACTATTTATGCAGTCTTAAATTTTATTCCAAATTAAAATGGCTGTTATGAAATGGGGCTGTTTTATCAGATGTATTCCATTTGTTTTCTTGTTACCAAGTTGAACTGGAAATATTTTTATGTAAACTATACTAGTGAGATTTTCTACTTGTACACTACTTTCTGGTATATGAAGCATTGCCTAGTCTCTACTGTTATCAAAGGACTGTACGGTACGCAGTGTCTGTACTGTACCCAGTGTCATAACAAATATATGGCCCTTACAATAATGAAATTTGGCACCCAGGTAGTCCAAATTTTAAAATTTTATCTAGAACACTTTTAAATGAATTTATTAGTTTTTTCACCATTCTTTCTTCCCTTCAAAATGTGATGTCGGAAAGAAAAAGCGAGCCAATTTTACGATTTTCGACCACTGACGTCACAAGCATTTTTTGTCCGAATTGCCTTTGGAACCATGCCAAGTTTTCCGATTCTAGCGTGTTTTGATTTACGTTGTTGATAACAGCCACTTCGATGCAGAATTCGTTTTTGAAGCAAACCAAATGGGAATCCGTAGCAATCGGCGTTAGCCAGCAGTGGTCACCCTTAACCCCACGAAAAAAATGTCTCAAACAACGCCGTGCTGTCCGCGTATTTTTAAATAAAAGTGATAAATTTAGCTTATAAAATCTCAAACCCCAACAAATCATAATTTTTTTTGTAATTTTCCAAAGTATTAGTGCTTCCGATTAATATATCTTCCATTTCTTTTTCAGTTAGATTTGAAGGAACAGTTTGAAAACATTTTCTGCAAAACCCTTACTGTTGATTAAATTTAGTTTACTTTGTAATTCACATATTAAATATTTCATTCACTAATTTCAATAAACATGTGACAGTTTTCAATAGTGGTTTTGACTGAAAAACATGGTAGCCAGAATAAAGGGTTATAACTAAATTCCTTTTTGCTGTGGTGAATTTCATAAAATGCTAAGTTTTTAGGTCAAAAGTAACTTCACTGATTACAAAAAAAAAATCGATGAATATACTACAAAGAAAAACAATTCCAGGAAATGCTACATGAAAACTGACTGAGAAAAATTAAATCCAATGAACCAAATTACTGTATTTCAACATAATAGGTTTTTATTTGTTGATTTTGTTACTTCAAATAATACACAACTTAAGCAGGAAAAGTTACTTGCTTATAGTGCTATGGTACTGTAAAACCCTGGTTAACCAAACTTGGGTTATCCAAAATCAGCTACAAAAAAACACGTACTGTACACAGGAATAATCACAAGGGCGAGAGTGCGCTGGTTAAAAATGTAATTTTAACTTTAATGAAGAACATAAATGTAACCTACAAAGAGTTTTGAATTCGTTTGAGCTTTAAAGCATTTCGGAATTGCGCACATACATACTGTAATTAGATAAAAATTACATAGTAATAAATGTTCATTGCTTATCCGAAAAATCATAGAAAATTATTTTGATTTCTAAACCAAAATGTACAAGTAATTGTATATAAGATGTTTGCTTTATACAAAACAATTTTCACAGAAACATCTGTATATTTTCTTAAAACGTAATTTATTAAGATCATTCAAAACTAATAAATCGTATTTTATTGGAAAATCTGAGATTGAAACATGAAAATGAATTGCAGTACTTGTGAATTGTGAATATGTTTCAAAATTTAACCAAAGTTCTCTGTTGTCCTTTCAGTGTAGCATATTCGATTTGTCATTTTCTTTTTTTAATTTTCAAACTTATAATCCAATCCTTATGTCTAATTTGAAAGTATTTTAGTGATACTTAATGCTTAAACTTTTATTGTGTTTATAAATTATCTTTGCATCTCGTTTGTTTATCACTAAAAAAAAATTTGATAAAATTTGATGTTTAACTTCTGATATTCACACTTAAAATTTGCACAACAATAAATAAAACACAATAAAATTTACAAGTAGAAAAAATTTTGATGTTACATACAATGAAAAGGAAAGTTTTATTCAAAATCATTGAACACTATTTTTGATAGAAATATAACAAACTATTAATTTAACAATATGTTTGCCAAATTAATTTGTTATTTATATAGAGATACATTTATTGTATGCAAGTTCTTATGATGATGATGATGATGTCGTGTCTACGACAAGTCTTGTTCAAATGATGCCATGAGCAGTTATCACAGCTCTAGCAATCTCCACTATATTGTCCTCGTACAGGTTCGGTTCTGAGAAAAAGACCCCGACTTTAAATAGATCCGCAATTATTGCTGGACAATCGAAAATGTGAGCTGGTGTTAACTCCATATCTGGGCAGTTATTACACTTTCTGTAAGATCTATTACCCTCGCTGTCAATCTTCATTTTTCTGTAATGACCAGTTCTTAACCTGGCTAAGGTTTTGGTAATTAGTCTATCCTCATTGATATTACAAAGCTGATGCTTAATTGGGATCGAAGGTTCTCTCAATTTGAAGTTAGCTAGGGCATTTGCGTCCAGCAGGGTGACATTCACATTGTCCTCATTGTTTAGATTTCTAGCCTCTTTTGCTAGTTGGTCTGCAGTCTCGTTGCCTGATATATTAACGTGTGCGGGCAACCACTGGAGTATGCAGATCTTTCCCAAATGTTGAATTTCTCTTAGGTGGGAGCATATTCTGCTGATGATCGAGGAGTCTCTTTTTAGTATTGCTTGTAGAGCAGCTCTTGAGTCACAGAAAATAACTACACCCTCAGCCTGCTCAGAAGCAGGAAGGGTTTTATACAGGTCAAGTGCCTCTACAATAGCTAGAAGTTCGCAAGTGAAGTTGGACGCAATAGCTCCTGCACCAATTTTTCGTTGATGAACTGTATCACTTGGAGCAATCAGGAAAACCCCGGAACCTCCATTAGTGATAGTTTCATCAGAAGAGCCGTCAGTGTAAGCGTGGACAAAAGTTTTCCTTGGATACTGCTCAACAGTTCTGAATCCTTTTGCTTTAATGACATCGGCCAACTCTTTTTTTATTGCATGGCTCCAGAAGGTTTAATATAATTTTGGTATTCGTGGGAAATTCGGAAGGTGCAAGTTGTTTTATACACTGTTCATTTGGTTGGCTTGAATGTAGAAACTCTCAAACCAGCTGGCAGCAACATAGCTTTAATATTTTCTAAATGTGCTTCACTCATGAATTTGTAAGATGGTTATTTTGAGTACCTAATAATTAAACAAAGATCAAATACAAATATTGACGACCAGCTACAGGCTCAAGCCCAACAAGGCTGGTCCTTTGTTTATGAACTCCCCAATTCCCACTGACTATCCAATTGTATCTTAAATTCGTACACTCCCTTTGAATTAACTATATTCTCTGGCAACGCGTTCCAACTGTCTATTACCCTATTAAAGTAGTTTTTCCTTAAATCCCGATTAAAATGTGTCTTATTCAATTTATACCCATGGCCCCTTGTTCTGTTATCCCTATTGAAATTTATGCCCTCTGTGTCTCCTTGTTTTACAAACTTGAAAAGCTGAATCAAATCCCCCCTCCTTCTTCTTCTTTCCAGTGTATACATGTTTAGTTTACTTAAACGTTCACTGTAGTCGAGATTTGCTATCCCCTTTATTATTTTTGTAGCTCTGTGCTGAACCATTTCAATTAATTCTATATCCTTTCTCATTTATGGAGGCCCAGAATTGTACAGCATATTCTAGATGTGGAATTACTAAACCCTTATATAACGGCAAGATTATATTCTTATCCCTTGAAGTTACAGTCTTTTTAATATACCCCAATAACCTATCAGCCTTTTTACCGGCAGCTGAACATTGGTGACCCATTTTAAAATCCCTGTGAATTATCACCCCAAGATCCTTGACTGTTTCTCCCTCCTTTACCTTTACTCCCTGCAGACAGTACTCGGCTCCACTGTTCCTGTAACCCATATGCAGAACTTGACATTTCCCTACATTAAATGGCATACCCCATTTTACAGCCCATTCGGATATCTTATCAAAATCCCCTTGTAAATTCTCTATCTGTAACTTGGTATCCAGTGTCCCCCATATTTTTAAGTCATCTGCAAATATACTGACTCTATTCGTAATCCCCTGACCTATATCATCTATGAAAATTATAAATAAAATTGGTCCCAAAATTGATCCCTGAGGCACTCCACTTATAACTTCTGTCCACTGTGAATACTTTCCTTTTACCTGCACTCTCTGCTTTCTACCCAATAACCAATTCTTTATCCATATCAATGTTTTTCCCTGAATCCCCAACCTTTCCAATTTAAACAGTAATGCCTCATGAGGTACTTTATCAAAAGCCTTTTGAAAATCTATGTACATGATATCTATACTGCTCTTATTATCCAGCTCCTCAGTAATTTTTTCGTAGAACTTCAAAAGGTTTGTAGAGCATTATCTGCCCTTCCTAAACCCATACCGATTCTCTGATAACAGTCCCCCCTCCTCCAAGTATAACATTATATGCTTTTTTAACAGAGATTCAAATATTTTGCAAATTACTGATGTTAGACTTGCTGGTCTATAGTTGCCAGATCACTTTGTATTCCCTTTTTGAAAATTGGAGTTATGTTGGCCAACTTCCAATCCACTTGCATATGCAAAAAATTATTTTGGGTTTGTATTTATTTCCCTTGCTAGTTTTTCCTCCAAGGACACCTTTTGCTTCCGACTAATATTTTTAAACTCCTTTCTGGCTTTCAGATATGCTTCCTTGTCCCTGTCGTTACCAGTGCTTTCATATACCCTGTATGTTCTTTGTTTTAATTTTAAAGCTTTGTGCGTTTCCCCTGAAAACCACATAGGGAGCAAGTTTCTAGATTTTCCTTTTTTCCTTAACTTTACATGTTTTTTTAACACCCTGTCTAACTTATTCTTGAATTCCTCCCATTGTTCAGAATGATGCGGTGCTAATAATCCCCCCTTGAATGTTTCCTTTAAATCTTCCCTTATCCTATGAAAATTTACCTTTCTGAAATTTGGAATTATCCTACTATTGATTGTGCATGCTGACTGAAAATTTATACTTAATCTGATACTTCTATGATCACTTTCTCCCAGTGGCTCACCTATAACCAAATCCTGCACCCTGTCCTCATCATTGCTGAAAATCAAATCCAATATTGCATTGTCCCTAGTATCCTCATACACCATCTGGTACAAAAAACAATCCTGTACCACTTCCAAAAATTCTGTTCCTTTCCCATTTGTAGCTAGATTGTTTGTCCAGTCAATATTTGGATAATTATAGTCCCCCATTAAAATTAATTCTCCTTTTTGACATGCTTCGTTTATCAGATTGCACATACCCTTTTCCTGCTCTTCATTACAAACAGGAGATCTATCTATATATTACCCAGAATTAGTAATTTGCCTTTGACTGTATTCAGTTTCACCCAGACTGATTCTATACCCTCAATTTTACAGGGTGGCGACAGAACCGGGAAATCAGGGATTTCTCAGGGAAGAATCATTTTCTGGAAAAATCGGTGAAAACTCAGGGAAAAAGTTGGAATTTTGTTTTGCAAATGGCACCCATTTGGTACTTTTCCGTTAGCCATGCGGGCGCCACTTTGAACCAAAATCAAAATGTCGCCAATTTTGTTTTCATTCCAAAAATGAGAAGTGTATTTTTTACGTAAACATCCAGAAAAAAAGAGTTGTATACATTGTATACTGTTTTATTTAACCTGTAATGGCCGCAAATCCTGTAACTGAAGTCTACAGCTGTGCCACGTTCCCTAATGTCAATAATAGGAACGTAGTGCCTTGCGGCTTTAAAAAATACTAACGGCCGGAAAAACCTACAAAAGTTAAACATCCGGTTCCAATTAAATCAACATTTAAAAAAAAAATCATTTTTTTTTTCTAAAATACCTAGATTGGCGATTTTGATTTTGGTTCAAAGTTGGGCCCGGCTAACGAAAAAGTACTCATTTAGATTATGCATATGTTTTTTTACATATGTGTTAGAAGTTCTTATTTTTTTCGAACTCGGGTGTTTTTTTAAAAAAAGTTTGCGTTGTCCGTTGCAGTTCTTGTTGTGATGGATTCGTCACTGTCAAATGCGGCTAAAATCGTCTGCAAATCGGCGTGACGTCACAATCTCCTATGAAAATATAAATATTGAATTGAAAAATTATTTATTAAAAGAAAGTCAAACGAAAGAAGGTATCTATCTGGTGTAAAATTTTCCGCAGATTTGAAATCCGTTGATATTTTCATTTTATTTTAAACAATCGCTGAGTTAGAAAAAAGCACTGTGTGTGTGTAGAACTCCAGTCATAACTTTAATTATTTCTTTTGCTTCACCCGAATCCGTTACTTTTCAAAATGAATGAATCTCGAATCAAACGAAGGTCTCTCTTCTCGGCAGCGAAATTCGTTTTGGAAAAAAATATAAAAATTACAATTTAAAAACTATTTATTTAAAGAAAATTTTATTTTTTGGTATCGATCTATTGTGAAATTTTTCGCAGATTTCAAAACCGTTGAAACTTTTATTCTATCTTTAACGATCGCTGAGATAGAAAAAAGCAATGAAGAACGCCAGTCGTAACTTTTTATCTGTTTTGCTTTACTCGAATCCGTTGCTCAGAAAAACAAAATGAACGAAGGTAGAATTCTTCACGGCGCCGGCGGCCAAATTGGTATTGGAAAAAATATAAAAGTTACAATTTAAAAATTATTTATTTAAAGAAACTCATGTTTTTTAGGTATCAATTTGTAAAATTTTCCGCAGATTTGAAATCCGTTGAAATTTTTCTTCTGTCTTTAAGGATTTAGGAGTTAGAAAAAAGAACTACATAACTCCAGTTAAAACTTTATTTGTTTTGTTCGCCCGCGAAAATCGTTGTTGATAAAATCTAACGGAAACGGAAAAAATAAATTTAGAATGTCATGTCTTTATACCGTATGCCATTCTAAGGAAAATAATAATAATTAAATTTCCATTAATTCATTTTTATATGTTTTAGATTAAATTTTAAAATTCGGGCGCGATAGAAAAATTGCAAAAAATTCAGACCACATGTGTGCCAAATTTCACTATTGTAAGTGCCATAGATTCGTCAGGACAGACAGACAAACACTTCCTTTTATATTAGTAGAGATGTACCCAGCGCTGGCGCCATTGACGGATTCAGAAGCTGATGGCTGTTTTTGCAAACACATCAAAAGTTTAAAATGTAAAATTAAATATTCTATCTATAACTTTATATTATTTGGTCTATTATGGAATACAGTATAAATATTTTTTACTTATATTATTTTTATTCATCTATCAGTCTATAGTTTTTTAGTTCATCAAGTGTCAAGTTTATCATTATTACCGAAGAATTGTTCAGCGAACAAATGGAGAAACTCAGGGAATTTCATGAAAAATACTCTGGAAATCAGGGAAAACTCAGGGAACTTTTTACTTAATTTTTTGTAGCCACCCTGTTTTATTATTTAACTTTATATCCATACAGTTTAAGAATTCTCACATAAATCAAAACCCCACCCCCTTTCCTATTCGCTCTGTCCTCCCTAGACATTGTGAATCCACTCAATTCTAAAATTTGTGCATCTTCACTGCTTGCCCAACTTTCAGTTATCCCAATGATATCTATATCCTCTGCTTGTGCAATTTCCCTGAGCTCATCCATTTTATTTCTCACACTGCGAGCATTACAATAAAATACTTTTAGCTTATTTTTCACTCTTATATTGCACTTTCCCCTTGTATTATTTGTCATGGTATTGTTTTTCTCACTCACATTGCACTTTCCCTTTGTATTATTTGTCTCCTGTAATTTAGACGCTTTTAGTTTTCCTAAGCAATTATTGTGTAGTGTCAACCCTCTAAGTCCTACCCATCCCTGCTTGTATTCTAGTTTTTTGACTCCAGAATATTCAAAACCCGCTTGCCAATCTCCCTATTACCTATCAGGCTTAAATGCAAATTGTCCCTGCATACCCAATTACTCCTACACTCCTTCCAAACATCTAAAAATCTAACCTCCTCCCTCTCACACAAATCCCTTAACAACCCGTTCATCTTATTGGCCCTTTGATTTAACCACCCATTACCTAACCCATACCTAGGTAGTAATCCTAATACTGTTACATCTACCCCATGAGACTTAATGCCTCTTAAAAGTGTTTCCGCTTCCCTCTTAAACTCAACATTAGTGGTCCTCTCTACATCATTAGTTCCCACCCACACTACTGCCTTTTCCTCCCCTTTAACTGCACCTGCCTCAACTACATGTTTTATCCTAGCGCCTAGCAAGCAACACCTTGCAAAATTGCGCTTTTTACGCCCTACCATGTCTCCCTAAAATCCTAACAATTGAGTCGCCAACCACAACCCCTTTAGTTACCTTATCAACCTCATCCCCCTGATCTACATGTCCCAAGTCTACTACTATACAAGATCCATACACCTAAATAAATAAATATTTCTCTTCATTGCATGTGACATCAATTTTATATTTGTTTTTCTTGCAAGCAATGGGTTGTTGAGGTATAGTTCTTTAAGCAAATTTTACCTATTAGAGCAAGGAATATGATTAAGTAGGTTTATACAATATTTATGACATCTTGTATAATGCTGATAATTCACATTTCAGGAATAGTAGTTGACACAGCACAAGCTTTGAAATTTGCCCATGATATTTCAAGAGGAATGGCTTTTCTACATTCCCTTGATCCTTTGATTTCCCGTTTATATTTAAATAGCAAACACGTAATGGTAAGATAATTATTTTACTATTTATATTTTTTTTCATGATACAAAATAATTTTCTAAATGCTTCCTTTACCTTAAGTTATATGATTTGAATACATTTTATGTAGCCTTCAAAGATTGTGAACTCTAGGTGGGTAACTTTGCTGACTGGATTTGCGTAGATAAGTCTATGGATTGAATTTTTCTTTTACCCTATATTTTTGATAATGAATTATTTCTGAATTAAATAATTTGTTTAATCTATTCTCATTTTCATGTAACTTGTTCATTACTAAATCTGACAAAATTGGACTACTGTTGTAGGTGTTTAATATTCAAACACTGAGTATGCATTTCTGTTGAAAACTATCCATATAATTTAAAATAATAAATTTTACAAACAAAAAAGCAAGCCTCAGAAATCTTAACTTAAAAATATATCTTCAAAAGAGAAAATTATGAGCATGTTACTAAGTTAATATTGTCAAAACAAAACAAAATGTGGTATTTATTAGCCCCACATAAGCTGATCTGCTATATATTATCTGTTATATAATTTTTCCTTTTTGAATTCTTATTTGGCATAGCTGCAAATTGTTTTACAAAGTTGTTGCAGGAATCAACATGGGTAAATTTTAAATGGACTATGAAAATAGACACATATTCTCCTTTACCAAACAATTAATTGATTGTGCAAGGAAAATATTGAAATTAAACTTATAGTAAAGGATTGAAGTAAGAAAAACGGGGTTTTCACTAGAGGGCATTTCCACGCATAAGCAGGGATCGAAGTCGTCCTATATATTTTTCAAAACCTTTAAAAACGTCCTATATTGTCTTATGTTTCAGTAATTGTCCTATATTTCTTTATGGATGCAGTTATTTTCCATATCAGGGATGAGATTCTTCCGACTTTTGTAGGTATTTCCGACATTTCTTAAATTTTTGAGAAAATGACCGATTTTTATAATTTTTTAATAAAAAATTGCGATTTTTGCCTTTTTTTTTTTTTTTATAAACGCAAAATGCGTCAAACGAGACATATCTCGCCAACATTTCACTCCTAAATTTCACCAAGCTGATAAGTCTTCCAAATTCCTCTTTGAAAAGAATCCTTTGTGAAAATCTTATTAGTTTTTGGCAAACCTGGAGAACTTGGATTTTGAACTAGTTAGCGTACATTGTTGCTGCAAATTTTGTAGGTAAAGCTACGGTTTCCCTCCTAAGGAAGCGGAGCTGTTATCTAGCGGCCGTGATGCGGCGGAAAAGGTATAAATGAAATATTTGAAGTTGATCTGCTTTTAATGTGATTTTTCTTTCAACTAGAAAATAAGATGCTCGGTTTACTCGTAAGGTTATTTGGTCTTTTATGGCAACCCTGCCAAGCGGAAAGTTTAAATTTTCATTTTGAATATTCTAGAAAGTTCTTTCAAAATCCGTTAAGACTTCTTTCTTTGGCGACTTTACTAGTTCGGCAAGGTGGCCACTGCTTTAAACATAAACTGCAGCTATTTTTGCAATGGAAATTTTCGAAATGATGCTTCTTTTAAGGACAAAATTTATGATTGTTTTAATAAGTATTTCTTGGATAGTATGAGTTATTAATTTTAAGTTTTATTTGATTTAATGTTGATTTAATTAGAAAATAAGAATATTTATACAGAAAAATATAAGCCGACGGAAATTGATTAGAGATTTTGATAAAAGGTATGTTATATTCGAAAATAGGTTGTAAATAAAACTGAATTAAGTTATATTTTATTTAAAACAGGGGTACAACTTCAGTCTACGTTTATAGCGGTAGCTACGGCCTTGGTGTTTTTTTTTTTTTTTTTATGCACTTCATAAGTTGCTATGGAAAGAATTATTTCAAATCAACCTGTAATGCTTAACACTTGTGTTTCATGAATGGCAAAAGAAAAGAGAACACTGAAAACTCAACAAGTGTTTATTTAAGTAAACATGACAACAAATCTGCACTATAATCTCAGAAGAGCCTTCTAAAGAACGAACGATCAACAAATTCCATCGCCTTCCTCGCTCTATCATTCCCTGTCACTAACTGCCTCTTTCCCTCGCCGATCACCCTTGACCAAACCCCTCCTAGCTTCACTTTTCTTCTCTTACCACGTGACCCTTGCGACTCTGTTTTCCCTAGCAAGTAGGGGTTAATTCAAGAGGGCAGAATATTACACTACACCCCCCCCCCACACACACACACACGTAAGATAAATGTTAGTAGTGATAAACCAACACTAATCTGAACCAACAGTAATATTCTGGTTCAAAATTTCCATTCAAATACAACATAATTACAAAAAACACATAAAAAGTTAAACTAAATATTCAAATACAGCACAATATTCAGTTTTTGACCCTTTAAACCTTTTCACTAAATTTGCATATGAAATTCCTTAAATTACCCGTAAGGTATATATATTACATTAAATTTAAAAAAAAATATTATATTCATGCACACTAAAAATTTTTACAGACATACATAAGATTCAACATAAATTCGTTACTCTACTTGATAACTAATTGAATGAAATATCAAACCTTCATGCACAATTTTAAATGTCACATCAATTTAAATCAATATAATAAATTATCAATTATAATCCACAAGAAAATGACATAAATATATGCATTTATATTCATTGAAATAAATAAACAAATATAAAATGCAGGAAATTAATAAAAATTCAAAAATATTTCTTGATAGTAATATTTAGCTGCATGGAATTCTCAAACTCCTACAGTTAAAGTGTCTCAAAGTTTGTCTTTCCTCAAAAAAGTCTAGAAAGAACATCAGCATTGTTTAATTGTGATCCAGGACAATGCTTGACAACTGTATTGTGCTTTTGCAATGCAAATGCCCATCTCTGCAATCTGGAGGACTGGGGAGCACCTTTGGTTAAGAATGTCAATGGATTATGGTCAGTAAGAAGTTCAATTTCTGCACCAAATATCCACATTTCAAATTTCTTTAAACCCCACACTATGGCGTAAGCTTCTCTTTCGATTGTTGACCACGATTGCTGAGCCTTATATAATTTTTGGTTCGCATAAGATATTGGATATATCTTGTCTTTAAATTTCTGGGACAAGCTAGCTCCGATGCCAATTTGGGATGCATCCATCTGGATGATGAATGGTTGCCCCAATACTGGAGTGTAATGGGCTGGAGCACCCGCCAAAGCTGCTTTCAAATGTCGAAAGGCACCTCAGACCAAGGTAAACTGTCCGGGACCTTCTTTTTGGTGAGTTTCGTATGGGAAAACGCAATTCTGGCATAATTTGGTATATACTCTCTGTAATAATTGCACAGAACTAGAAGGCTTCTCAGTTGTTTTTTTAGCTGTGGGAACTGGTAACTGTGATATCGCTTTAACCTTGTCAGGGTCTGTCTGGTGTTTACCGAAACCAATAATATGACCAAGATATGTTATTTCGGATTTACCAAACGAACATTTCTTCAAGTTCACGGTGAAGTGCAACTCTCATAGCTTTGTAAGGATAATATTTAAGTGTACTAAATGAGTTTTCCAGTCACCCGAAAATATTGCAATATCATCGATATATGCTCGTGCGAATTCTCGACATTGAGACAGTGCTCTGTTCATTTCACGTTGAAATGTAGCCGCTGCATTCTTTAGTCCAAACGCCATGACTTTAAACCGGTGTTGTCCTCTAGGAGTTTTAAACGATGTGAAGTCTCGACTCTCAACTTCCATGGGTATCGCCCAATAACCCTTTAATAAATCTAGTGTAGTTATCACTTTGGCTTTTCCAATACAGTTAATCAATTGTGCAGCATCTTCCATGGGGAAGTCATTGGTCACTGTTGCCTCATTTAGTGAATGGTAATCTATACATAACCGCATCCCTCCATCTTTCTTATTTACACAAACTACTGGATGAGCAATCTCTGCTGAACTCTCTTCGATTAAATCCAAGGATAAAAGTTCCTCGATCTGCTCATCCACCTTTGACTTCAGCATTTCTGAAATCCTATACAAATAAGGTTTCTTTCTAACCCGACCAGGAATCAACCTAATTCTATGTTCCCCTACCTTCGTACTTGAACATTCTTTATAAATATGGATTCATGTTCTCTCAAGAAATTTTTTATTTGGATCTGTTTCCGCTCCTCTAAATGGTGTAATTGTTGGGTGGGTAGCACTTCTTCAATATTTCCCATCTGCGATGACTGACGGGTTGAATGGATTTCTCCTAACTCCTCTTCAGTATCAAAAACTACTCCAATGGCATTCACTTTGGGATAATACTTTCTGATTTTATTTACATGAACCTGTCTAATATTCCCTTCAGGTAATTGCACTTTATACGAATGAGGAGGGCAAAATTGTACTATCTGTCCAGGGCCAGTCCATCTAGCATAAATTTTATTGTTTGAATCTGGTATGAGAAGAAACATTTGTTCGCCCAGTTCAAATTTTCTTGTTGAAGACCTACGGTTAAAATATTCAGTATAAGCTTTTCGTTTATCGATCGCTGTTAACGAAGCTTGTTCGGCTGCCATTTCCAGTTTAATCTTAAGTTCTTGCAGATAGTCAACTACAGAGGTAGGTATATTAACTGGTAAAGTTATTTCTCCAGCCCAAGTGGATTTTAAGATAGTAAGTGGTCCACGTGCCTCTGTTATATAAAGGACGAAATGGAGACATACCTGTTGTACAGTTTGTGTGTGGCACCTCTCTGTAAGCAAAAACGGGATTTGTCTATCCCAATTTCTGGGGTCCTCACGGATGATGTGATAAAGCATATGCTTCAACACTTTGTTCCATCTTTCTACCAGACCATTGCTAGCAGTGTATCCAGGACAGCTAAATCTTGGAGCAGAGCCTATTTGCTTTAAAAATTCTTGTGTTAAACAAGATGTGAAGTTTGTCCCTTGATCACTAGCAACAATATTTGGGATGCCAGTATGAGAAAATATATGTAACAAGGCTTCACAAGTCGATTTAGCTCAAAGGAATGCATGGGTCATAGTCATAGTCATATAGAGTGGGGAGGTCAGGAAAGCCCTAGGTGCTGATTCCACTAGGGAATATTGCACCAAACCCCATTGTTTTTCGATATTCCTGTCAGAGAAAGCCAGATTCCTTGAGAAAGGCCAAAAGGCTTTTGACAGGTTCTTCGTGAATTGTATCAAGTTCTGTTCCAAGACCTAGACTTGAGTGCCTTATGTGAAGCAGAGCTTTGCATTCAAAAAGTATGTGGTGGGCAGTTTCCTCCACCATATTGCATTTTCTGCATAGAGGTTCTTCTTTAAAGATTCCCATCCTATGAAGGTGTTTTCTTAGGTGATAGTGGCCTGTGAGAAATCCAACTATCACCCTCATCTTACCCCTGCTAAGACGAAGGATCTGAGAAGATGTTTTCATAGAAGGTTCTTGAATCATAAGCCTTGCATGTTTTTGATCGGTGGTTTGCTTCCACTTTTTTGTAGTTTCTTTAAGCATTCTTTCTCCTATCACCCTTTTTGCGGTAGTCTTAGAGATCCCGCAAAAAGGCTCAGGGCTTAAAGGTAGGTCTGCAGTCCCCAGTTTGGCTAACTTATCTGCATTTTCGTTTCCTTCTACACCAGTATGCCCTGGTACCCAAGTAAGAAAGATCCTATTATGGGTCCCCAAGTCATGTAGAAGGTTCCTACATTCCCAAACAAGTTTGGAGCTTATTTGGAATGAGTTTATTGCCTTTAAGGCTGCTTGACTGTCACTGAATATGTAGATTTTCCTATTTGAGTAGGATCTTCTAGAACATTCTTGTAGACAGTAGATGATAGCAAGCAGTTCCGCTTGAAATACTGTGGCATGTTTTCCTAATTTTCGGGAAATCCTTGCCTTAGGTCTGATCCCACATATTCCAGCACCTGCCTTTTCGTTTTGTCTGGAGCCATCTGTGTACCACACAATGTCTCCATTTGTGAGCTTGTAGTTTTCCTCTTTCCATTCCTCTCTTAGGTCAATAAGTACCTCAAAGGGTCTTTGAAAGAGGAATCTTGTCTCCATGATGTCAGAGGGCATCAAAAGTATAGGGTCAAAGAATTTTTGGTTAATACTGGTGTGGGACTTTTGGCTAGCAAAATCCATCCACAGTCCAGCGTTTTCCAGTCTGTAGGAACTTCTTCTGGCAGCACCGCTGATAAAGATATCGAGTGGGACGACAGATAGAATAATTTCCATGGCTCTGGTGGGAGTGGAGGACATAGCACCTGTTATACTCAGGCAGGCAGCTCTTTGAAGACTGTCTAGCTTGGTCTTAACAGTCAATTGTTCCGTCTTTTTCCACCAGACCACAGCCGCATAGGTCACAATGGGTCTAATAGCCATAGTGTATAGCCAATAGGTCATCTTTGGCCTTAGACCTGTAGTGAAGTCTCTGTATGAAGTCTCTGTGGTGAAATCTCTGCTGTGAAGTCTCTGCTGTGAAGGGATACTTCATATGTAAAAACATAACTGCGAACTGAATTGAAGTAGTGGTTCACCGAAATGAATATAAAACCAACTGTGACAAGAACAGAACATCCATATCAATACCAGGCATTAAGGAATGTAAAGTGTCAGAACGGTTCACGAATAAATAATTTGAATGTTTTAGTCGTTGTATTAATTCATATTGGATTAAATACTCTATAGACCCCATGATTTACCAAGAACTCTTCTACATCGTAGAAGTCCAACTTTTGCTTGTTTAATTTTACTTTTCAAATGCTGATTCCAGGTTAATTTAGTGTTCAGTATAACTCCCAGATATTTAACCTCGCTCAGCATATTTACTTTTTCCCCTAGTAGGGTAGGTATATCACTTTTGTCAATGCAGGTTCTTCTTCGTGTAAATGGGACAAGAGTAGTCTTTTGAGGATTTACTCTCAAATTCTTTTCACAGCACCATCTTGCGATTCTGTTCAGGGTCCCCTGCATGATATTTATCACCGTTTTCTCATCCATGCCCGATATGTAGACGACAATGTCATCTGCATATCCCTGGGCATAAATGCCACTTTGATTGAGGTCTGCAATTAGGTCATCAACCACCAGATTCCACAACAGAGGGGAGAGAACTCCTCCCTGAGGGCAGCCTCTAGTGGGTCTAGCCTGAAGTGTTGCCCCAAACAACTCTGTTGTAATAATTCTGTCTGCTAACAAGGAGTTTATCCATTTGCAGACTTGTGGTTCAATAGCTCTGCTGGCAGCAGCAGCAGCGATTGAGTTAAAAGAGGTATTATCGAAAGCACCCTCAATATCAAGAAAAGCTGCCAAAGCCATTTCCTTGCACTCCAGGGTCTTCTCAATCTTTACAACCAGGTGTTGCAAAGCCACCTCTGTAGATTTACCGGGTTGATAGGCAAATTGGTTTTTGTGAAGAGGTCTGGTACTCCTCATTACATCCCTAATGTGTCTATCAATTATTTTTTCCATTCACTTAAGTATGAAAGATGATAGACTGATAGGACGAAAGTTCTTAGCCTGGTCATATTGGCTTTTTCCAGGTTTGGGCAGAAAGACTACCCTTGCCTTTCTCCATGGTCTGGGGATATATTCAAGAGCTAGACTAGCTCTGAACATTTTACACAAGACCCGTGAGATGAGATCGGCCGATTTCTGAAGCACAATCGGTATTATCCCATCTGGTCCTAGAGTTTTATATGGTTCAAATGAGTTGATAGCCCATAGTACTTGTTTAACAGTAAAAATTTTCTTGGCAACTATCCAGTTTTCCCTTCTCACCCTTATTGGATATCCCAGGGGAGAAGGGTTTAACTCATTAGGTACCAAGTTGGAGTTTGGAAAATGTGTCTCAACCAGAGTCTCTATAACTTCTCTGCCAGTTTTGGTATAGCCACCGGAATTATTCTTAAGGGTCCCCACCAATATTGGTGTATCTCTTTTAAGAATTTTGTGGAGTCTAGCGCCTTCAGCGGTACTTTCAACCGAATCACAGAATTTCCTCCATGAATTCCTTTTGGCCATTCGAACAGCTTTGTTGTATTCTGAAAAGGGTTTAACTCATTAGGTACCAAGTTGGAGTTTGGAAAATGTGTCTCAACCAGAGTCTCTATAACTTCTCTGCCAGTTTTGGTATAGCCACCGGAATTATTCTTAAGGGTCCCCACCAATATTGGTGTATCTCTTTTAAGAATTTTGTGGAGTCTAGCGCCTTCAGCGGTACTTTCAACCGAATCACAGAATTTCCTCCATGAATTCCTTTTGGCCATTCGAACAGCTTTGTTGTATTCTGAAAGTAGGCACTTGTACTCTTCCCACTTGCCAGATTTCTTTGCTTTCCTGAAAAGTTTTCTTACTGTCTTCCTCTGCCTCATAAGGTCTTGGTTCCACCATGAGTTTGGTTGTTTGCCTTTCCTTAGAAGCAGGGGACAGTTATTTGCATATGAAATATAGATTGCCTGCTGCAGGCCGTCTGCGAACAGTTCTAGATCGTAAGTATCATAGATTTTCTGAGAGGTCCTCCAGGTAATTCTGGAGTTCATTGTAAAAAAAGGTCCAGTTCATCCTTTTGGGATCTCTGAACGTCTTCTCTCAGTGATATTCAGATTTCAGTGAGAAGTGGATAAATTGATGGTCTGCCATTGAAGGCTTCTCATCAACATGCCAATTGTGAATATAACTACTTAGTTCAGGACTGGCTAAGGTTATATCAAGTACTTCTTTTCTTACACTAGTTATAAAGGTCGGTTCGTTTCCTACATTTAAGATATCTAGGTTATTTTCAAGTACAAAGTCTAAAAGAGCTTCACCTCTGTCATTGATGTTGGAGCTGCCCCAGATTGTGTGGTGTGCATTCACATCACAACCGAGAATCAATCCCGATTGCTGTTCTGCACACGCTGTCAACAATCTCTTCAGCTCTGCACTCACAGGATCTTTTTCCTCATATGGCAGGTACCCAGAGCCTATCAAGATTTCTCTGGTTCTCCCGCCATTATGAACAGTTATCTTTGCTACTGCCAAATCCCTAGAACAAAGTTCATGGATCGGCATTGCATCGATGTTGTTGTTAATAAGTAAGCAAGCTCTTGGAGAGGAGCTTGCAAAATCATAAATTAACTTACCTCCACTGTCCTTTAATCCCCTGATGCCTTCTTTGTACAGCCAGGGTTCTTGGATTAGGGCAATGTGGATTCCCTCAGTCCGGAAAACCCCACTGAGGTTGGCTGCAGCAAGTCGTTTATGCTGCAGGAGCTTCATTGACATTGTCAGCGGAAGCTGCAGCAGGTTTTTCCAGAGCCCTAGCCTGCACTTGGGTAAAGCCTATGTAGAATTTACATTCTCTACCCATCAAGGTCTTGGCATCTTGTTCTGGGATACTTACCGCAATGGTTCTACCCTCATTACCAGATTTTTGGTTGAGGATTCCCCATTTTGTGGCAGTTAGTCCTCCGTTCTGAGCTTCTACTTTTTGTAGAATCTCTTTACCGGAGAACTTGTTGTATATAGCTGGGATCTTGGCTATAAATTTTGTGGTTTTAACTATTTTACGTGCCTCGTCAACAAGGAGGGACAAGCCGTTCCATGGTGACATTTCTCTAACAGTTCTGGTCAGCCATTGGCTGCTGTTAGAGTCGGCACAGAGGATAATTATAGCTCCTCCTTCCAGACGACAATATTTGAATTGAAGTCCTGTTCCCGGAGGAACGCCCTCAATCTTAGACATTGCGTCTAGTTGGAAGGTCATCAGCTGTTCTTCTGACAGTTTCTGGTCTGGATATCCTTCCACAACAACTGCCATCTTCACAGCCGATAAGGTGTCACTACAACTAGGGTCTGCCCCGTTTCCGGGTTTAGCCCTCTTTGTTGACATTTTCTCCTGAGAGTGGGGAGTACTACCATCCGACCTTGGCCTCTTGGTAGAGGGCCTGATCGGGGTCTGTAACTCCTTTCCCCTTGGAGTGGTTTTGGCTTTTTGTTTGGGTCTGTTCTCTACCCATGTACCTTCAGCTAACTTCCTTTCTTTGGTCAGCCTTTTTTTGGCAGCCCCAGAGATTTTTTTCCTCTGTATATCAATCCTGTCAAGCCCCAAGACTATCTTTTGGAGATCTCGATCTCCTTCAAGGTCTGTCTGTGGGGTTGCAGGGCCTGATCCTGAGGATTGGGTCTCCATCAAGGTCTGATTGTCTTCCTCTTTGGAGTCGGTGGTTTGGTTTTTGTTTTCATTTTTTTTCTCCATAGATTGGTGTATATACCGCAGGAATTATGCAGTCCACCCCGCCAGAGCCTGCATACCAGGGTAAGGCAAATTACTCCTAGAGGTCGCCAAGCACTCTAGGAGGCTCCGTAAAAGGCACCAATTAACCGTCGGTACCATACACCCATCAGCACGGGTCGCATAACACTTTGGGTTAACGGGAGCTGGTCCGCGCCCCCTTATTCAATATTCGGGGATATCCTGAGTATGTTTCGGCTCAGGACTTTCGGCTATCCGCCACCTGCCGACGCGCCCGGTAGCAGAGCTCATGCCCCGGGAATGCATGGGTACTGCCTCCGGCCAACGAGTGTGCTGATCTATGAGACAAAGCACATATTTATGTCCCCTTCCTGATGGTGGTTCTATTGGTCCAATAACATCTACATTTACTATCTCAAATGGAAGTTTTGGTCTCGTAACTGGTGTTATTGGTGCTCGGTCATTAATTTTCTCTGGACTCTTTAACTGACAGTTAATACACATTTTGCAAAATTCACTGATGTCTTTGGACATCAGAGGCCAGTAAAAATTATATTGGATGTGTTCTTTGGTTTTTTTAAGTCCTATATTAGCGCCAAAAACAGATTCATGAGCCAATTCTAGTATTTTTTTCCGTCTAGTTTGAGGTAAAACTAGTTGTAATACCTTTTCTCACAATATTTTATCTCTATGATAAATCAAATCATCTATTAAGATACAGTTCCCTGTATTAGTTTTAATATCTTGTCTCACTTTTTCTAATGATTCGCATTGTTGTTGCTCATATTTGACTTAATTGCCTCAGATTTATTCCCATTGCTTAAATCAGTTTCGATCGTGTTTTCCGATTCTGATTCATCCTCCTGAAAATTCTCAAATATTCCCCTACATTCCACCTCATTCATGTCCGTTGAATGTTCATGGCTGTATGAAATCTTTTCAAATGGGTCACCTGCTGTGTCGTTTTCGCCAACCGTTTGGTCATCTGAGCCGGTCTCTTTTAACAGGTCGTTAACCTCAGGGGGAGGGGGGGAGACACTCAGCGTTCAACTTATCAGTCACTGCGACTAAAACGTCTATGGGAAAATATATGCCCTTCCAATGGTCATTCATTGTAGAGGGATGAGATTCTTCCGACTTTAGTCGGTATTTCCGACTTTAATCATTTTTAAGAAAAAATTCCGACTTTTGTCCTTTTTGTATTCTATAAACGTAAAATGCGCCAAATAAGACATATCTCGCCAACATTGCACTCCTAAATTTTGCCAAGCTGATAAGTCTGCAAATTTCTATTTTAAAAGAATCCTTAGATGCAGATAAGTTTGATGGCAAACCTGGAGAACTTGGATTTTGAACAAGTTAACGTACGTTGTTGCTGTAAATTTCGTAGGTAAAGCTACGTTTTCCTAAGAAAGTGGAGCTGTTATCTAGCAGCCGTGGTACGTCATGATGCGGCGGAAAAGATATAAATGAAATATTTTAAGTTGATCAGCTTTTAATGAGCGGTTTTTCTTTCAACTAGAAAATAAGATGTTCGGTTATTTAACCGATAAAGTATTTCGTCTTTTATGGCAACCTTGGCAAGCGGAAAGTTTTAAGTTTCTTTTTAAATATTCTAGGAAGTACTTTCAATATCCGTTAAAACTTCTTTGGCGACTTTAGATGTGCGCCAAGGAAGTCGTATTTTATGGAAACCTCTGCAAGCGGAAAGTTAAAAGTTTCTTTTTGAATATTCTAGGAAGTACTTTCAAAATCCGTTAAAACTTTTTTGGCGACTTTAGAAGTGCGCCAAGGCGGTGGATATCGCTTTAAACGTACTGCAGCTATTTTTTACAACGGAAGTTTTCAAAATGATGCTTCTTTTAAGGGCAATATTTATGATTGCTTTAATAAGTAAAATTATTTCTTGGATAATATGGGTTATTAATTTTAAGTTTTATTTGGTTTAAAGTTGACGAAATTAGAATATAAGAATATTTACGGGAAAATATAAGCCGATTGAAATTGGTTAGAGATTTTGAAAAAAGTAATTTTATATTCGAAAATAGGTTTATTTAAACTAAGTTATATTTTATTTTAAACAGGGTTACACAGCTTCAGTCTGTTTTTAGCAATGACAACGGCCTTGGCGCTTTTTTTGGCGCACTTCTTTAATCGCCAAGGAAAGAATTATTTCAAATGAGTCAATGAAATCTAATGACAGTTTAACGGATTTCGAAAGAACTTTCTAGAATATTCAAAATGAAAGTTATAAACTTTCCACTAGTTCAGGTTGTCTTTAAATCCATAATACAAATGGGTTACCTTAACTTGTCATTACTCGCTACTAGAAGTGCGCCAAAAAAAAAGCGCCAATACCGTTACCACCGCTATAAACGTAGACAAGCTGTACCAAAACAGGTTTTGATTTGTTTCAAATTAAGTATATTTTTAACTATTTATCAAGGAAATATCGGTGAAAAGCTGTAATTATGCTAATTTTTATTTTTAGTGTCGACTTATTTTTTTCATAACATTTATGCTATTTAATAAAATTAGTTTTTATTTCATTCATTCTTTTGTATAACGTAGCGTTTTTATTTCCTGTTATTATCATTTTTGTATCAAGGTTTTGAAAAAAATTGCAACTTTTAAAAAACTGGTTTTTTTTAATGTTCTAAAATAGGCATATAAATAGCATTTTCATCTTTATGCAACTTATTTTTATACTATTTAGAGAATTGCTAAGAAATTTTTTTCTTATTTTTCGAAATACGGTTTTACGCGCCCCTTTTCTTATTTGCAAAATTTGAGTTTATGCGTAATTTCAGACTTTTTGTCCTTTTCCCACTCTCATGCCTGAGACATTGATACAGTCGTTATACCTGCGCTAACTTCTTCCCCAAAAGCTGAGACTAACACTATTTTGCCACTTTCGTTTGCCACAGGGGCGAAGTTTGAATGGATAATGGGCAGTTGACATCCCGAGTCAAGCGTTGCTTTGACTCGTTTCCCAGCCACAAGGACATTAACGCATTCCAGGGGTTGTAAACTAGGGGTGCTTTCCAAGAAAGGGGAAGCAAACTCTGCTATGACTGCTTCGTTTTTCTTTCCCGTGAGAAAAACGTCTTTTCTTGTCCCACTCCCGTTGTGTGACTGATTCCCTATTCTTTTGTTCCTTTCTGGGCAGAATTTGGCAAAATGACTATCCCTACCACAGATATAACATTCCTTGCGAGTTTGCACTTTAGGTTTATTGTCCTTAGGTAACTATCCTTCTTGTATTCTTCACGTCTTAAATGAGGTGGTGTATATTTAAAATGGCTATTTTTTTTCACTTTCGCAATCTTTACAAATTTTAGGAGGATTTTCTACTAATGACAAAGATTTTCCCTTAAAAGTAAAATATATGTCGCATTCCTTAGCTAATTTTAGACGTTTAAACCAATTTTCTCCCTGGCGAATTCCTATATATACAGATGTTTCCCTATCTAGTGTTTCAATTAGTTTATCACTTATCATAAGGCTTTTTAGATTATCCAAATCGCTAACTTTTCTTAATTTACAATAAAATTCAAAATTTGAAGTTAACCTCAATGCGAATTGTACATGAAATTAGCTAATTTTCAGCATGGCTTTCCGAAAATTATCTAAACATGCTTGGGGCGTTGGTTCGTTCTCTCTGCAGACGATTGCTTTAAGTTGATCATAATTATTTAATTCCTCTTGGTTTATATACACTAAGATATTATTTGCTTTCTCCCAGTATATTCAACATAATTTCGGTCTTAAACTCCTCAGGTACTCGTTTTGTGTGGAACGCTCATTCCAAATAGTCGAAGAAAATATGGCATCCTTCAGGACAACTTGGCACGGGCAAAGTTAAAGTGCACCCACTTCTAATTATTTCTATGTTTTCTAACCTGTTTCCTTCAGTGCCAAAACTACCGCTCAGCCTTTCTACCTTAGCATTTATTCTAACTTTTTCTAATTCAAATTCTTGTTCCGAACGAACCGTCCTCTCTTCTATGATGTTACACAGAACTTCTCTCACAAAATCTGGATCTTTTTGATACTCATCACTGTTCAAAATAATGTTCTTTAGGTCCACTAATTTAGCATTCATGCTAATAGTTTCTCCTATCTCTTTGGAAAGTATACTTAAATCTTCCTTTCTAGCACCTTTAAACATATTGGAAATCTCTTACCTCTGATCCAGTTCTAAATTATGTATCCAAAATGATCCGACCACTTCCTTTGAGGTATCAGTAAAATGGCACATACACAAATTCAACACACTCCACAACACGCTCTTTGAAATTACTTAACCTAGGTCACTACACCTTAGGTCCTCTTTAAATATGTCAATCCTACCGAGTGTGACAGTGTAAAGCTTTACGCTTGTGGTTCGTAAATGGCAAAAGAAAAGAGAACACTGAAAACTTAATAAGTGTTTATTTAAGTAAACATAACAACAAATCTGCGCTATAATCTCAGAGAAGAGCCTTCTAAAGAATGAACGGTCAATAAATTCTGTCGCCTTCCTTGCTCTATCGTTCCCTGTCACTAACTGCCTCTTTCCCTCGCCGATCACCCCTGACCAAACACCTCCTAGCGTCACTTCTCTTCTCTTACCACATGACCCTTGCACCTCTGCTTTCCCTAGCAAGTAGGGGTTGAGTCAAAAGAGCAGAATATTACACTACAGAACCAATGAAATCAACGTTTTTCAACAAAAGCGGCGCCGCTGCTGCAACACAAGTGTGGTCTGAGATATATTAGATCCAATGGAGGTAGTGCACACATGCCTCCGGTGCAGTGCGTGCAATTTGTACCTCAGTTTTACATGGTGCCGCACCTTCTGAAGTACTTTGTTCAAAATGAAAATTTTAAACTTTCGGCTTGGGCCGAGGTTGTTTTAAAATCTGCAATAACTGTGATACAGATGGATTTCCTTAATCTGTCATTACTGGCTACTAGAAGTGTGCCAAGACCGTTGATACCGCTATAAACATAGACTGAAGCTGTACCAAAACGGGTTTTGATTTGTTTTAAATTATGTATATTTTTAGCGATTTATTAAGGTAAAATCGGTGAAAAGCTATAATTATGCTAATTTTTATATTTACTGTCGACTTAGTTTTTTCATATAATATTTATGCTACTTAATAAAATTATTATGTTTGCAACAATGTGAAAAATAGTTTTTTTTAACTGATAAATAATATTTAGAGTAAGAAAAAATCAATATTTTTACTCTTTTATGTTATGTATATTTCAGAGTTTATAAATTGTGGTAAAGAGAAATTTACTACATGCTTTTTTAAGGTTTCTAATTATTGGTGTGTGAAGATTGGCTACTGTGATGGTGTGTTTTATAAATTTAATTTTCTTACTTACCAACAAAAATAAGCTGGGAATAGGAATAAAGACATTTTTGGCATTTATTTAAAATGTTAAATGATTATTTGTAATTACTGTACATTTTGGCAAGAGACCTGCCATTATTTACATGAAATCATAGATGTATTATTCTCAGGAGGGAGCATATCAAGGTGAAAATGGGGTGCGAAATTATCTATTATTGTCCTATAATTTTTGTAAAAAAAATCCTATATTTTATCATATGGTCACTTTTATCCCTGCTTTAGTAAACCAGAAGACCAAAAAATAAAAATGTATAAAATAATAAGTGTTATACTTCAAAATAAAGGTAGTTTGTAAGGCTATTAGAATCAATCAAGGAATGGTAATTTTATATCTCTGTATAAATGCAGAAGTCATTTAAAGTTGGATAAAAAAATATTTACTATAGCATTTGGTTTAGGCATATATTACCATATTTCTGATTGAGGAACATATCATATCTGAATCTTTTAAATCTCCAGTAGTATAATATGATAGTATACTATAAAATGACTGATAAAAATGAAAGTATTATTTATATTAAATTTTTGGGAAGGAGGAAACTTTTTATATCCTGCATGTGATATGTCCATTACTAATTTTAAGGGAAAAAGTTTTCTGACAACATAAGTTACAAGTATGGACGTTCAAAATTATTGAAGTAAAGCAATCACAACAAGCATAATAATGTATGATAAAAACATATATTTTTTTTAATTATGTAACTATTTTTTTTTAATGTGTAACAGACGTATCATTGATATGTAGTGGACGTATCACTATTGTGTAGCAAACACATCATTTGTATAACATGCACAGTGGTTCTATAAATTTGTTAGGAAAAAAGTTACCATACTGATTTAAGAATAAAAAATTGTTAATGTGTAAAAATACGAATACGTACAAAAAAATTTAAATGGAATATATTTTTTTCATCAGGAAAAAGACAATTTGTGCCTTACCTTTACATGTATTTGCTAATATTTGTGTTTACATGTTGTCCTTTTTTTTTATTGTAATTTTTATTATTTGGCGACAAATATAGATTACCTCAGTCATTAGGAAAAGCAATAAAAAAGTTTAAATGACCCTGCCAAAAAGTCCTACAAAGAAGGCTCATGTTATTTCCCAACTGGTTAAGGAAATTGGCTGTATTAAGAAAATATTTCTTCCTAAAAAAACTACTTTCTAGAGAATCAGAAGAAGCAGTGATTTCGTTTTATCAAGTTATTTCCTGTCAGGCTCCAGGATGAAAAGATGTTAAAGCAGTTTGGAAAAATGTTAAAAAAAAAAAAAAAAATACGTATTTCACAATGAAAGACACTCACAAGATTTTCAAAAGAAAAATTTCCAAACTAAGGATAGAGTTGTCAAAGTTTTCAAGTTTAAGACCAGAGCATGTGTTGTTATCTTCTCCGACTCCACATAATGTATGTGTCTGTGCCTACCATAGCAACATTCAATTCTTATTGTATCTTGCTTGAATGCATCACAATTTTCCAAAACATGCTACTGAACTTATTCAAGAAATCTGTTGTACATATTCAGAAGAATGCATGTTAAGCATTTGCATCAAATGAAAAAATCTTCAAAATTTTGAAAGTCCCACACAAAAAATTTAATGAGAAGAAAAATGCAAAGAAGTAACATGGTATCAATGGAATTCAGTGGATAGTGGAGTTGTAAAACCTAAGAAAAGTGGCACTGTAAGAAATATTCTTGAAACCATTAAAGGAAAAAACCTAATGCAAGTTGATTTTAGTGAAAATTTTTCAATAAAGTTTCAAGATGAAGTTCAATCAGTCCATTGGAATAAAGACGAGCAGGTCACTTTTTACACTGGTTGTTTGGTTACCATAAAAGCCGTTGAATCATATGCCATCATATCTAACTACATGCAACATGATAAAAATGCAGTCCAATTTATCCATGAAGCAATAATTAAAGACTTGAAGACTAAACTTCCACAGTTAAAGGAAGTTAATATATTTTCAGATGGTGCTTCACAACATTTCAAACAGAAATTTAATTTGCTCAATATCACATAAAGTGAAGAAGATTTTGGAGTTAACCTCAGCTGAAATTTCTTTGCCACGTCCCATGGCAAAAGCGCACCTTTATGGTGTAGGTGTCCAAGTGAACTTTCAAATGTAGCAAAAAATTAAATCAAGACAATTAACAATTCTGAATGCAGAAAATTTTATTACTGTGCTCAGGGAAAACACTGAAAAAACAAATATAATCTTTGTGAAGAAACAATTAAAAGCAACATTAACAACTTGAATGAGCAATTTAAAGGCATACGAACAATTCAAAAGTCTCACTCAATTCACATAGTAATTAGGAAATTCAAAAAATATATCGTGTATGTTTCAGAAATTTCTAGAAAATCTGGAACTCCTTTTCATTTTAAATCAAAAACATTTTTCTGAAAAAGTTAACAAAAATTCAGCTGACCAATATAAATATCTATCCAGTAATGACAGTATAACTTTCAGCTCATTGGGTCATTATAAAACTGACTACAGAAAAGGGGAACAAAAATAATACATAGTCCAATCAGTGTAAAAAAAAATTTTTAATTACTTAAGCAAAAAAAATTTTGTTCAGGAAATGATGACATTTCTGTTGTGAATATAGAAGATATTGTGGAGATAATTGATGAATCTCAATTGATAATCGATTTGGATTGACATTTGAGAGATTATTTAACATGTACAATTTTTTTAATTTAAAAATATTTTGTCATTGTGTAGTACCACTAAATTATGAAAATTTCATTAAATTATAATTTTTTTCCTGATATTTAGTATGGTAACTTTAATTATTATTATTATTTTTTTTATTTATGGTAACATATTTTGTTCTATATGTAATCATAAAACAGTTTATGTATCTCACAAGATGATACGTCCATTACAATTTGAAATCTTTATTAAAAATTCAAATAGTCCACAAATTAGATAATCTATGTATTTTTAATGTATTTGAATCTTCATTCATAAAAAACAAATTTTGTTATTTTCCTTCGTAAACATCAGACGATTTGTCATGTGTTAGGAGGGACATTATTTTTCCTAAAGGATACGTCTGTTACACCTCTAAAGTAAATATTAACTCGATTTCTGTTTTTAGAATAATATTTATCAGCAATACTTTTAGAGATAGTTATCCTCTATATAAATACCAAACAAATTCACATTTGAATTATGTAATTGTGGGAATTGCTTTTATTGTCCAATGATACGTCCGTTACATATGGAATTGCTCTGGAGTAAAGTACTCCTATAAAGAGGTTATCTGAAAACAGTTGCTCTTGCAAGGACTGGCTGCTCTAGAGAATTGTTTTATGGATATCCTGTGACATATACTGTTTATGTCAGATACTGGTTCTTCTGAGGGGCTGTAACTCTTAGATGGTCATGTCTAGGTTGTTGTCCAATATCTCTAGTGTTTTGGATTCCAATAAAATTTAATAATTTAGAATAAAAGTGCAAAATCATAAACAATATAATAATAAAAATTAATTGTTTCAAAAGAGTGAATAAATTGGAAGTGCATAAGTATGAAATGAAAAACATAATATGAGCTATTTAGCTTGTATATTCTTGTTTTACTAAACGAAGTAAACACAAACATGTTGAAAATACTAGAGATGTAAAGTTCTTGTAATAATCTTTTGGAGAATATTCTCGGTTGGGATAATACTCAAGAATTTTATTTCCTAAATGCATGAAAACTAAAAATATGGCATTTAAAAAAAATCTAACAATAAATGCAGGAGATGAAAAATAATCATAATTAAAAAATTAGTAGTATTTTATTGTTTAACACACACACATTAAAAATAGAGCAAGCAATATAAACATTTTACTAAAAGAGGACTAATGGTGGGAAACAAGGCATTGGGACAGTATTGCTCAGAAGACTGTTTTACTTCCTAATTCCCCTGTTAAGTTGAAAATAAGAGATTGGTTTGTATAATGGGAAAAAACTTAAGTTTAAATAACTGATTTATCGAAACCGTCCCGCCCTAAGGCATACGGTGTAGTTTTGGGTTGTGAGCAACCCCGCACAGCACATGCGTTGCTGCCTACGTTTCTCAACATTGCAATACAATTACACTTACTATCATTAGATTTTCCTTAATGATTTTCCTCCGTATCAACAATAAAGCACTAAACACAGTTCCCTTAAAAAATTTAAAGAGAATTTATTAAAGTGAATTAATATGCAAATTAACAGATAAATTAAAAGGGCCCCAACAAGACACAGAAAAATCAATGTTCACAAATGATGATTGAGCACAAGATAAAAGTCCGGAAGAAAGGACATGGGGATCAATCAGGGTGTCAAAATTTAAATCACTTGATTTAAATCAATGATTAAAATCATGATTTTAATCAAATGATTTTTTTTTTAAATCATTGATTTAAATCACAACCAATCTTACATTTTTATAACTAAGTAAATACACTCTAGAAAAATCACGGAATTTGTCAAATGCTTTGAACTTTCTGCACACATGGTGATTTTAGCACTAATGGCTACACCTTGTACTGATGAGCTTTTAAAAAAAAATGTTTGGCACTGGACACTTGCAAATAATCTGAGGTGTCTATGGACTGTTGAGTCAGGGATTCTGCCAAACAGTAAAGTAAACAATAAGTTGACATCTATTTGAAAGTTTTTACAATGTTCGTGCATAATTTTATGTTACAAACAATAAAGCAGTAGGCCTACATCTACGTAAATGTCAAGACAGCCAAAGAAAATCCCCACAAAGTAGGCCAAAACTTCTTTTTACCCATTTAATTGATTGACCACTGGCTTAGCTATAGTGATTTTTCAACAACTTTTTTTTAATTGAGACATAAATACAAAATAACACAATTAATGTGATTAATAATTTATTAAATAAGAAATTCAACTGAGCTTACTCTCGGCTAGATATCGTCTGGCCCTGGTGCTTTAGATGGCTTAATTCTTTTCAACTGATGTACTTTTTCTTCCCTGTTAAATTTGCATTCTTTAATTGTACCCCCTGTGGGATCTTTTTTTTTAAATTTATAGTTACCATTGAAAAACCCCAGAAAAAAAGTCATTTAACATGTTTGCCATTCCCACCTTGTCTTGAATTAATTCACCTCCCCTCCCCTCCAAGGTGCCCAGTGTAGTACTAATTGCAGGGGGTATAATTAAAGAATGCAAATTCAACAGGGAAGAAATAGTACATCAGTTGAAAAGAATTAAGCCATCTAAAGCACCAGGGTCAGACGATATTTATCCGAGAGTACTAGTGTAATGCGCGGAAGAACTGGGGGAAGTAATTCACACGATATTTAATTCGACATATAGCACAGATTGGGTACCAATGGATTGGAAGTTGGCTAACATAACTCCAATTTTCAAAAAGGGAACACAAAGTGATCCGGGCAACTATAGACCAGTAAGTCTAACATCAGTAATTTGCAAAATATTTTAATCTCTGTTAAAAAAAGCATATAATGTTATACTTGGAGGAGGGGGGACTGCTATCAGAGAATCAGTATGGGTTTAGGAATGGCAGATCCTGCTCTACAAACCTTTTGAAGTTCTACGAAAAAATTACTGAGGAGCTGGATAATAAGAGCAGTGTGGAAATCATGTACATAGATTTTCAAAAGGCTTTTGATAAAGTACCTCATGAGGCATTACTGTTTAAATTGGAAAGGCTGGGGCTTCAGGGAAAAACATTAATAGGGATAAAGAATTGGTTATTGGGTAGAAAGTAGAGAGTGCAGGTAAAAGGAAATTATTCACAGTGGACAGAAGTTATAAATGGGGTGCCGCAGGGATCAGTTTTGGGACCAATTTTATTTATAATTTTCATAGATGATATAGGTCAGGGGATAAAGAATAGAATCAGTATATTTGCAGATGACTTAAAAATATGGGGGACAGTGGATACCAAGTAACAGATAGAAAATTTACAAGGGGATTTTGATAAGATATCCGAATGGGCTGTAAAATGGGGTATGTCATTTAATGTAGGGAAATGTCAAGTTCTGCATATGGGTTACTGGAACAGTGGAGCCGAGTACTGTCTGCAGGGAGTAAAGGTGAAGGAGGGAGAAACAGTCAAGGATCTTGGGGTGATAATTCACAGGGATTTTAAAATGGGTCACCAATGTTCAGCTGCCGGTAAAAAGGCTGATAGGTTATTGGGGTATATTAAAAAGACTGTAACTTCAAGGGATAAGAATATAATCTTGCCGTTATATAAGGGTTTAGTAAGACCACATCTAGAATATGCTGTACAATTCTGGGATCTATATATGAGAAAGGACATAGAATCAATTGAAAGGGTTCAGCACAAAGCTACAAAAATAATAAAAGGGCTAGCAAATTTCGACCATAATGAACGTTTAAGTAAGCTAAACATGTATACACTGGAAAGAAGGAGGGGGGATTTGATTCAGCTTTTCAAGTTTGTAAAACAAGGGGACACAGAGGGCTTAAATTTGAATAGGGATAACAGAACAAGGGGCCATGGGTATAAATTGAATAAGACAAATTTTAATCGGGATTTAAGGAAAAACTACTACTTTAATAGGGTAATAGACAGTTGGAACGCGTTGCCAGAAAATATAGTTAATTCAAAGGGAGTGTATGAATTTAAGACACAATTGGATAGTCAGTGGGAATTGGGGAATTCATAAACAAAGGACCAGCTTTGTTGGACTTGAGCCTGTAGCTGGTTGTCAATATTTGTATTTATGAATTTATTTTTACCACTTGCATATGCAAAAAATTCTTTTGGGTTTATATTTATTTCCCTTGCTAGTTTTTCCTCCAAGGACACCTTTTGCTTCCGACTAATATTTTTAAACTCCTTTCTGGCTTTCAGATATGCCTCCTTGTCCCTGTCATTACCAGTGCTTTTATATACCCTGTATGTTCTTTGTTTTAATTTTTAAAGCTTTGTGCGTTTCCCCTAAAAACCACATAGGGAGCAAGTTTCTAGATTTTCCTTTTTTCCTGAACATTACATGTTTTTTATCACCGTCTAACTTATTCTTGAATTCCTCCCATTGTTCAGAATGATGCGGTGCTATTTATCACCCTTTGAATGTCTCCTTGAACTCTTCCTTTATCCTATGAAAATTTACCTTTCTGAAATTTGGAATTATCCTACTATTGATTGTGTATGGTGACTTAAAATTTATACTTATCTGATACTTCTATGATAACGTTCTCCCAGTGGCTCACCTATAACCAAATCCTGCACCCTATCCTCATCATTGCTGAAAATCAAATCCAATAATGCATTGTCCCTAGTATCCTCACACACCATCTGGTACAAAAAACAATCCTGTACCACTTCCAAAAATTCTGCCCCTTTCCCATTTGTAGCTAGATTGTTTGTCCAGTCAATATTTTGATAATTATAGTCCCCCATTAAAATTAATTCTCCTTTTTGACATGCTTCGGTTATCAGATTGCACATACCCTTTTCCTGCTCTTCAATACAAACAGGTCTATATATATATATTATCCAGAATTTGTCCTTTGCCTTTGTCTGTATTCAGTTTCACCCAGACTGATTCTATACCCTCAGTTTTACTATTTAACTTTATTTCCATACAGTTTAAGAATTCTCTCACATAAATCCAAACCCCACCCCCTTTCCTATTCACTCTGTCCTCCCTAAACATTGTGAATCCACTCAATTCTAAAATTTGTGTATCTTCACTGCTTGCCCAACTTTCAGTTATCCCAATGATATCTATATCCTCTGCTTGTGCAATTCACCTGAGCTCATCCATTTTATTTATCACACTGCGAGTATTACAATAAAATACTTTTAGTTTATATTGCTCTTTCCGTTTGTAGTATTAGTCTTTGTATTGTTTTTCACCTTTATATTGCACTTTCCCCTTGTATTATTTTTCTCCCTTACATTGCACTTTCCCTTTGTATTTTTTGTCTCCTGTAAATTACACCCTGTTAGTTTTCCTAAGCAATTGTTGTGTACTGTCAACCCTCTATATCCTACCCATCCCTGCTTGTATTCTAGTTTTTCGACTCCAGAATATCCAAAACCCACTTGCCAACCTCCCTATCACCTATCAGGCTTAAATGCAAATTGTCCCTGCTTATCCAATCCCTCCTACACTCCTTATAAACATCTAAAAATCTAACCTCCTCCCTCTCACACAAATCGCTTAACAACCCGTTCATCTTACTGGCCCTTTGATTTAACCAATCATTACCTAATCCATACCTAGGTAGTAACCCTAAGACGGTACACAAGTGTAAGTAGTACCCTAAGACTGTACACAACATGATATAAACACATATATGCACAAAAATATTTAGAAGCATACACAATAATTTTCTTAAAAAATTAACCCAACACCCCCAAAATAAACACATTTTAGAAACAAAACAACTAGATTTCTGATTTTTGTAAACAAAAGTGCAGAAACAAATTATAATTTGATTTTCTTCAGAATTTTTAAATTTTAGCATTTTATTTAATGTTTATTGGCTTGAAAAACTATATTTTGAGTAAAAAAAATTGCAAGATTTTTATTTCTGCAATAGCTTTAAACTGCTACAAATCTGATACTGAAGGATGAAAAATCTCCAAAAATTTTAAATGTTCATTAATAATCAAAATTAATTTTATGTATTATGAGTAACTTTGTTTATAAGGAAGAATTATACATGATAAGTAGAGCTCGGATCAATATGCAAAAATGTGACCTGAAATATGCATTACAAAATCCCAAAATATGCACTAAAGGCCCCAAATATGCGAAATTGTAACAAAAAATTTACATTAAAAAGGGTAGGGAGAAGGATAAAGTGAAAATGAGCCATAATTTCATTCAATTAATTCACAATTTTATTTTTGTAGCGCAGATAAAGGTAGTAAAAATTATAGAAAGCAACAAAAATACAAAATAAAAAATATGCAAATATTACATAATTAAAAAAATGTAGATTATAAAATGCAAGCACTTCAAATGTCCTCAGGGTTGTAACTAGGAGGGGTGCAGACTGTGCATGCGCCCAGGCGCCATATTGGGTAGGGGTGCTAAACAAGCCAATAATTTTTTTCTAAATATATTTACGATGATAAAAAAAGGAAGATGAAAAACCTATTCGTTGACTACAAAAACTAAAAGGAGCTAAATGCAGAATGTGTGAAGTTTTGGATGTGAGTAAAGAAGGGGCTGTAATTTCGCATCGCTCGAGTGTTTAGGATAACGGGCTCATGTCTCGTTAAGTTTCCCGTCTCCCAAGTGCCTTCGATACTTAGCGCCAGCAAACAAAACTGAACTCTGTTAGCTTTTATAGTAGCTAGGACGTCAGTTTTGCAGTCCTATTTGTCAATGAAATATCTCAGAATTAATTTAGTATTTTATCTTATACTAAAAATAAAATTGCTGCAAATTTATCTAGTGGTTGGAATGGCAGACGACTACGTGGAGGGTATCCTGTCTCTTGGGTGACCTTGATGCATCGCCCCGTCAACCAAAAATGTGCTCAGCTAGCTTGAGGACTCTGTTTGACTGAGATGTCTCCATACCAATTCGATTATTATAAAATTAAGCAATATGTTTTGCTTCACGCTTTCATTGTTATTAAAACTTTGTAAATAGTCGTGTGTAACAATAGATGTTAATTTAATTTCCAAAAAGACTGGATTAATTGAGACTTTACAGAACTAGACGCCAAGGGAAGGTAACAGGTGTATTTATTTGAAAAAGATGTGGGTGAGAGGAATGGATAAATCACTACTGAGCAGTCATTGACCTGGACTGGACTAAGTACCTAACTTAGCTTACGTTGCATAAAATGGCATTCACTTAAAATCGACTTCATTTCCTTGTGATGAGTGAAAGGAATCACTTGACTGCCTAATTATTTAATTACTAAATTAGGGCTGAGCTGGAAGCCACAATGATAACAATTTTTCTATTCCACTATCTTATCTTTATCTATACATTTTTGGCTAAACAAGAAAAGGTCAGGTCAACCAACCCAAATGCGTTTTGCTTTTGATCTAAAAATCTTCATTCCAAACAAAGCACTAAGTAAAGTTCTTTGAAAAAAAAACATTTTAACTTTTTTTGTATAAATGTTAAAAAATAGAGAAAAATCATCCAAATATGCACAAAAAACCCAAATTTGCAAAACACATGCCAAATAAATTCCAGTAGTTTTGGTTGCAAATTGATAAAAAAAAAGCACTTGGTACGTATTTCAATCAACATTAGGAGCTAAAAAAAAAGATGCAAAATCCGAGCTCTAATGATAAGTAAAATAATATAAAAATTTGTAAGGCATGATAAATTAGTGTTATAATGTTGCATAGCATGCTAACTTTTCCTTTGTTTCCATGTAAATATAAATTGTAAATTTTCATTTTATAATGATAAAAATAGAAAAATCTTGCCATGTTTTTCAATAAAAAAAAACAGTTATTACTAATTTCTATAATATAGTGATCATAAAATAAGCTTCATGTTCATTTCTGCAGTCAATAAAATAAAAGATTACTATTATCTGAAAAATTAGATTTTTAAAAGGAAATTCTCGAATATTCTCCAAATTTTAATCTTTGGAGAATATTATCTGCTCACATCTCTAGAAAATACAACTGTTGATTTCTGAAGAAATTGTTTAAAACAGTTTGTATTAATTCTGAACAGATTGTTTTATTATTTTGATATCTTTACAGATTGATGATGATCTCACAGCCAGAATAAATATGGCTGATGCTAAACTTTCTTTTCAAGAAAAGGGGAAAATGTATAGCCCAGCATGGATGTCACCTGAAGGTAAACTACAATTAGTTTTATGCAATTTTTTTCATTTTAAAAAGCACCGAAAGCATTTATCACTGTAAACAATAAATATAATATATAAAAATATATATATAATATATATATATGTGACGACTTTCTTACAAGTCTCACTACTTAGTTATCAAAATACGAGCAGGACAGAGAGCAATGAAAAATACGTCTTTATTAGACCACAGTCATGGTTCGAGTGCTTTAAGAGATGGCGCAGCAAGTTTTAATGTTACATATATATATATTATATATATATATAAATAATTTTATATTCTTTGAATTCTCAATTTCTCTGCAAACCATAATTTATTCTATTTTCAAAAATGATGTAATATTTCTAAAGTTCTGGTAATGCTTAATTCCTTCTGTCCTCTGTAGACAGGTTGAATTCCCTGTCAGACTTTGACCTTCGTATATCAAGAAGCACTGAGCCAATAAGAGTCATTTGTCACACCCTGATATGATTTATGACTTGTAAAGGGTTGACTCTGAAGAGTGCCAGCACAGCGACTAATAGTCTATTGTACTGACATCACACCCTGATACATGATGTAACATGCCGTTATAGCTAATTTGGTAATTTTTTAGTTAACGTCGTAGTAGAGCAACACAACGGGCTATTAACGACTGTCCGGGATCAATCCATTAAGGGAAAGATCCGAGGACAACACCTTGTAATTTTGAACCATGGTCACATTACGAAGCAACACCTGAGCTGGCACCCAACTGTCGAAACTTCCACACCAACCCAACGTGAGAACTTTCGGCCAACACAAATTTAAGGTGCACCAGCCGTCTCTACACCATACGCTTACAAACATCCATGCCTGGACCCGGATTCAAACCGACGTTTGTAGGGAAAAACAGATTTATCATCTCTTCTGTAAATCCCCATTTAAATATCAGAGCACGTCTGTAATCCCTCTCTGATTATAACCATTCATTCATTAATGATGTAAAATGACCTAGTTCCCTTCCTGCTGGGGAAACTGCCACGATGCTGTTGCAATAAACAACTTTTGTTTTAACATCACCTGCCTTCTGAGTCCTAATACACATCTGATTTCCAACTGTGCCCGGACGATATTACAAGTCGACAGGGTGTTTTCGTGACACCAAAATAATTTATCGTACTATGTTTTATCGCATGACCGAAATTGATATGTGTGCAAGTAGCCTTATAGTTAGTATTGAGATGAGTAGCCCAGTTTGCAACTAAAAAAATCACAGGTTCTGTGAGAAAAGAAAATCCTAAATATAACCAAAATTGACGACAACCTTTCTTTTTTTCTCTCAGTAGTTTTAAAAAGAATTGTTTTTTTTTTTTTAACATTTTTCTTTTTAATTGATAACTTTTGTGTATGCCTTGTTTTATGTCGTTATAAAAGAATTTTAGGTCCTTGAAAGATAGTTTTTTTTGGATAAAGGTGTGGGTACCATGTAATGATTTTCGAAAGTCGTGTGGTGTGTGTGTGTGTCACTGAGTGATTTGCGCTTTGAAGCGAAATAGATGTCACATTCTTTAGCGAGTTGTGGTAGTCTAAACCAATTTTCTACAGAGCGAATTGAAATATGTGATTGTGTATCCCTTTCTAAAGTACTATAAAGTTTGTCCGAAACCATTAGTTCACATACAGATTTAAAGTCATTGACATCTCGAAGTCTGCAGTAATATTCGAATGTTCTAGTTAATCTTGCTGCAAATTGTGTATGTGTTTCATTAAAAAATCTATGACATCTACGGAAATTAGCGAGACATTCTTGTGGCGTTGGTTGTAATTCATTTAATACGGTAGCTTTGACCTGTTCGTAGTTTTTCAGTTCATTTTCTGGAACATATAGGAGGATATTGGCAGCTTTTTCTTGAAGAATGTTAATTAATATTTCGGATTTATATTCTTGTGGCACGTTTTTTGTTTCAAAGGCACGTTCGAGCGATTGGAAAAATAAATTGTAATTTTCTGCCTTAGTTGGGACTGGCATGCTTTGCGTTTTAACACTTTTTATATAACTTTCTATGTTCGGCGGTGATGTGTCGTTTATTCTAGTATTGTTTCCGATAGGAGATTGGTTTGCTCCTGCATTATTTCTTATGGTAGCTAATTCGAATTCTTGTTCTATTTAAACAAACTTAAGCTTTTCGGTTTTCGGGTATTTGTGTTAACTTAAGTTTCTCGATTTCTGCTAACTTAAGTTTCTCGATTTCTGCTAACTTAAGTTTCTCGGTGTCAACTTCTTTAGCCTTTCTTTCTTTGACGATTAAACTCATTAAATCTTTTATAAATTCTGGGTCTTGTTTGAACATATAATTTTTCTCTATAATTTCTTTTAGTTTGATTATAGTGGCACCTTCCGGTACAATTTCATCAATTTCTTGAACAACCTTTATGAGGTCTTCTTTCTTCGTATTTTTATACATGCGGTCCTATCTTAGATTCTTGTTTGTTTTCTGTTTTGTCGCTGTCGTCTGTTTGACCGTTGCACTGGACACTTTCGTTGAGGCGGGGAGATTGGCCTTTAGTTTCTGTTTTGGCTGCGTCGTTGTCTGCTGGACCGTTGCACTGGTCACGATCGTAGAGACAGAGAGATTAGCCTATTGCTTCCATTTTGGCAAGTCGGTGAATTGCACTGGACACGTTCGTTGAGGCTGGGAGATTAGCCTATTGCTTCCGTTTTCCTTGCGTTGTTGTCTGCTTCACAGTTGAACTGGACACGTTCGTTGAGGCGGGGGAATTGGCCTCGCGCTTTTGGTTTAGCTGTAGAATTTCGTTTCGTTTCTGTCAGTCCAAGAGCTGTTCATTTCGTTTTTCAAAGTTCAGAACCGGTTGAGCCCCCATGTTCTGGTTCGGGTGTGTCTAGGGTATTGATAGATGAAGACTAAAGAATTGGCCTCGCGCTTTTGGTTTAGCTGTAGAATTTCGTTTCTGTCAGTCCAAGAGCTGTTCATTTCATTTTTCAAAGTTCAGAACCGGTTGAGCCCCCATGTTCTGGTTCGGGTGTTGATAGATGAAGACTGAAGAATAACTCGGTTTAAAAGCAATGATGATATATTTTCCGATTTAGTTTACAGCTTTAGGCTCTTAAGCCTAACTAAAAGAGACATTAAACGAACATGTCGATGAGAGCTTCGTAACTGGTGACTTCGCTATTTTTCTCTTCTGCTCTGCGACTTATGTACTCCATGGCACTGGCATCGCTACGAGTGTTGCCACTGTTCAGGTGGTTCGAGTATGCTACGTTTATATGTTTATAAATTAAAAATAATAATTTATATTATTATTTTTAATAACTTGCATGGTGAGATACATACATTCCCACCACTTCACAGCTTCAAAATTATTATACAACATCAAATAACGTGTTTTTTTTACATAAAACAATTTATTCACTCATAATAAATTTTAAGAAAAGAAAGAATACATACCGTTACGAACGACAACAATTCACTACATCACACAATGCTCTAACCTTAATCACAGCATCACACGCAACTTACTGCCACGTTTTGATTTGTATAATTTTTTTTCATTTATTTACCACTGGTGCATAGCATTGCCAGCATAGTGAAAAATTAAAAAAAAAATATTAAACTGTATGACCCTGAGTAACTTCAACTTTTCAAGGTGAGTTAAAATATATCCCACCCTGCATAAAAAGCTAAGCAAACGGTGGGACAGTTTTTAACGCACCTAGCCCCAAAGAGTTAAAAGGGTATTTTTGTGTATTTGAATAAATGTCTAAATATAGCAGCGTACTTTAACAATATGTTTTCAATCTAAATTAAAGAACTTATTACATAAGTATATATATATTTTTTGTTATAGCTCTGCAGAAAAAGCAGGATGAAATAAATGTAAAAGCTGCAGATATGTGGAGTTATGCCATACTGTTGTGGGAATTGTCTACTCGTGAAGTACCTTTTGCTAATTTCTCCCCTATGGAAACTGGAATGCAAGTAAGAAATAGAATGCAAAATGTTCACTTTACAGTTCAAAAACTGTTTTATTTATAATTTGCCTAGTTATCATGTGTGACAGTAATACTAAATTAGTAATAATAAAGAAAGCAATACTAAAACAAATAAGTAATTTTATTAATTATTCAATTCGAAATTGAAAAAATTAGGAATTGAAGTGTACATAAACTTCCACTGGTAGTCAAATCAGCTGTCTCAAACAAAGATACATAACATTTCAAATTAATTTCAATAATTATTGAAATAGCTCAGTATTTTTCCTATTTGATGGAAATATATTTTTTAATGTGAAGAACTAACTCTTCATACCTTTCTAAGGAATTCTTCATTGTGAATAGAGGACTTAAGGAAGAAATTTCATTTCTCATAATTATGAGTCCATGGCTTATTTCTGAGTTAATCTCTTTAGTAACAATGACTTTATTATTAACCTCTATTTTACAAATTTTAAGTTAAAGACTATTTATAAATTAGTTAAATTTAATGACTATTTCACAGAGAGGCACATACCCCTTTATTTTTTTATGCTGAAGAAAAAAGCGATTTAAGTATCTGTTTATAAAGCTAAATATCATCAAGCCAAATTCAAAACTTTTTCTGGGTTATGGTGGTTGTATACAAAGTTGACTAAAACCTGTTTTTTTTTTTTTTTTTTTTAAAGCCCAACCTACCTGGGTTTTTTCAAAAAACACAAATAAAACTGAGGTTCCCCCCCCCCCCAGAAAAAGTCTGGGGTTTTTTTTGTTTTTTTTTTTAAATCCGTGTTTTTCAGGAAAAAATTTGGGTTTAAAAAAAAACTATTAAATTTATTTTTTAAGAAATATATTCAGTACCCAGTAAATTAAATTTTTTGTCAACTTTTTTTAGAGCATTTTTTCCTGAAATTGATATTTTTTCCACTTTTGCAGTAATATTTAAAATTCTGAATACAATCTCAAGTTATGATCTCTGGTATAGTAAAGGTATAAAAAAAAACATAATTTTCATTTCTTCTAGAAACAATTTTACAATACACTCTTTCCTTAGATTTAGAAAATCTAACCACCTTATCATTGGTAGCAATACAGCATGATAGATGTCACCCCTGTTGCGGATCTCAATATAGTACTTTTACCTAGAAGACAGGACATGTTCTTTCTATAATTCATACTATTCTTGTAAAGGTTTTGTAATGATCTCCTGACAGGTGTTATGAACACAGATAAGAACAGTTGTTCTTGTGTTCTGGTTGCTATTGTTCTAGTAGACGAACATCAATGTATGACAGTGCCTGTGTTCCGATACGATCAAGAATACGATATGTTGGGTGCTCTTCTGAAAATAAACACGAATAAGGCAGATTTGTTGTAGACTTGAAAGGAGAGAGACTTGTTTTTGCACCGGACGGTGCGGCGTGTATATTTAAAACTTTTATATTTTCATGTAAATAAATGTGCGTGTCCAATTTAGATATGCAGTGTCCCTCTCTTCTTGGCCACTACTACACACATTGTCTATCAAATTAGATATTGCTCCGTCAATATTACTGTTCTTCTAGAAAATTCAAACTGCTGGAGTTTCTGTTCTACTTAATTCTTTTGAAAGGTAAGCTATTTTATTTTCTTCATTATGTATAAATAAACTAGCTTCCTGAAATTCTATTCATTTAATTGTTTACTCATATGGTAATAGGCCTAAGATGTATGTTTAGTTTGTCATCTAGGCCTAAGATATGTTTAATTGTTTACTCATATAAGTATTAAATCGAAGATGTCCTGAAATAAACCAAATGGTTTATATTGTTTTTTTTATTACTTTAAAGAAACTTTAAATTTTTTTTAGGAATAAAATAATGCCATTGGTTTGTGGATTTAGACGGAAACAAGCTACTGAATGGCTTGAAGTCACTCAAATTGAAAATTCCAGCAAAGTCAGATGTAAACACTGCAATACAGAATTGACTTCAAAAGTTAAGAGGATACGAGCACACCTAAAAAATGCTCAAAACAGAATAAAACATCAAATGAACAGATCCATGATTTTGATGACCCTCCCATTGGGATACCCAGAAATGAATTCACATCTGCAGCTCCAAATGATTTTTCAATGATTGCTACAGCCAATCGGAAACTAAACAGCGATTGTAGTACTGGTATGCTGCCAGCTTTTCTATCAAATATGCCACGTTACACAACTACCACCAGAGCTGCTCAGCATAAAGAAATATCTTTAGCAAGTGGTGATTTTTTCTTTGCAAATGGTATTCCTTTTAATGCTCCTGCCTGAAAAGAATATAAACATATGAACACATATTTTTGCGACCTGGCTTCATCACTCCTGGAAGAAAAAAATTGCTGGAAATCTCCTAGATGATAGTCATAATGATGTAGAATTGCAACTGCAACAAGAGTTAAGTGAATCCGCAATAACTTTGATGATTGATGGATGGTCCTCTGTTTGCAATGACCCTATCATAGCAACAACTATTCATACTGGCAAGAACGGATACTTCTTAAATGTAGTGGGCTGTTGAGCAGAAAAGAAGACAGCAGAATAATGTGCTGAAATTGCATGTTCCACAACTGAGGAGGTTAAAGAAAAATATGATAAATGTGTTTGCTTTATGCTCAGACAGTGAAAATAAGATGAAAAAAATGAAGGAATCACTATAAATAAGATATCCTGATATTTTAACCTACGGATGCTCAGCACATTATCTAAATCTTTTCTGGATTGACCTCACTGTGAGTATCGAATTGTTGCAATATAAGCAACAGATACTGTGAAGTTCCCCGTAACCTCACCGGGTTTGAAACGGGTCGATGGACATAGAATCGAACTCCACGGGGGTCCCCCTCGGGTTTTTGGGGAAAAGGAACCCGTTTGGGGAGGGTTGAAAAGAGAAGGGACTTGCACGAAGCCAGCGAGGAAGCAGGACGCGTTGTTTTGCGCTGGAGATCGAAGGGGATTATTCCCGACTATGTATTATAGACGGAACCTGTAAATACTATAATCAAGAAATTTGTAAATAAATAATGTGAAATATGCTCATGGACTAGTGTTACTGTTTGGAGGACGACAAGGCAGAGGATTAGGGAATCAGCCTAAGGAAGAACCGTCACAGTGGCGCAGACGGTAGGATTGTCGTCCAGAATTCCAAAGAAAAGTCTGAGCAGATCCGGATTCCACACCGGACGGCGATAAAGGAATCTTCAAGTATTATTGAGACTGGGGAGACCCCATAGTTGATAATTGGGAGTGAACGCCGAAGGAATGTCTTCACAGCATCGAGGGAAGTCGTCTGCAAGGTAACTGCAAGCCATTTGAGGGGAATCGGCTGAGTTGGATACGCCGGTATAGAAGAAAAAAAAAGCTTGTACCTGGAAAGCCCGTGAAAGTGCCAAACCTACTCCCGGACCAGCAGCGAAGCCTACTCCCGGAGCAGCAGCGAAGCCTTCTTTTGGTGCATCAGCGAAGCCTACTTTTGGAGCATCAGCGAGGCCGAATCAACGAAGTCTACAAGATCCTGACGCCATCCCAAGGGAAGTCCGATAAAGGTAAATCCAGATACCCGTTTAATTTTGTTGTTACTTAAAATTGAACAGGGGGGTTTACACAAGAAATGTATGTCATTGTTTTAAGAATATTATGGAAAGTTAAGTTGAGAATATTGTGTTTTGTGAAACTTAATGGTTAAGAGGTATTTTACTAGTGTAAAATATTATTATGTTAGGATTGCATAGTAGAATATATAACTTCAGTTGTTTATTGTAGTGTATAAAAGTATAGGTATACTTTGGAAGGATACAAGAGTGTTGTAACTGTTCTGTTATTGTGTATTGAGGGCCAAAACGAAGTAATATTGTTGTTAGTATATATATATGTAATTGGTTTAACTGTCTACGGAACCTAGTGTATAAGAAACAGTACAAAAGGGTAGACGTTATACGGTAAATTCTATATATAGATGGAAGTGTGCAACAAAATTTTAACTGAATTAAAACTAGAATAAGTTGGCAATATAATACAGGGATAGAAATAACTTGTTTATTTAAGATTAACATAACAAGTTAAAGATAGACTATTATTGGTCTTAAGTATTATATTAGTTGGATATAATCTAGCGTTAAAAATGGCTTTTCTAATGAGGACGAAGAAAGCTGATCTCATCTCTCTAGCTCTGGAGTTGGAATTGGAGTTGAATCCAAGAATGACAGTGATAGGGTTAAGTGAAATGATAAGTAGCAGTGAAAGGTATGAGGAAGAGATGGTTAAGGCACTTCTGGAAGGTATTGTTAATGACAGGAAAGAGAGCGAAGAAAAAGAACAGTTAAATTATGAACGCGAACAAAAGAGATTAGAATTAGAACGTGAAGATAAGAGATTAGGAAGGGAACAGGAGATTAAGTTAAAAGAGTTGGAAATCAAAATGAAAGAACAGGAAAACCATAGATCACTAGAAAGCACGGGTACCGAAACGTCGGAGGGTGATCTAATTAAATACGTGAGACTTGTTAAGGAACAACTACCAAAAACTCCACAAAGAACTGAAAATTGGATATTTTTCTTCCATCAGGCGGAAACGATCTTTGAGGTTTATTCGGTACCAGAAGAGTATTGGGGAAAAATTATTTTACATAAATTGTCAGATTTTATTAGTAGTTTAACGAATAATTTAGGCATCGAGAAACTTACTGATTATCAATCAATTAAAGAATGCGTTTTAGCTGAAAATAAACTAACCCCATTACAGCACAAAAGGAATTTTGAAAACAGTGGTAAGAGACCAGGAGAAAACTATGTACAGTGCGCTGCTCGGATAAGAACTCTTTTTGAGTACTATTTAAAAAGCCGAGATATTGCGTCGCTACAAGATTTAAAAGATCTGGTAATGGCAGATAAAATAAAAGATTTATTGCCAAACCACGTTACATCCCATATTCTGGTCAAAGAGGGAGAAAAATGGTTAAAACCAAACGAGTTGGTGAGGGAAATAGATATTTATCTGGAGGCTCAACCTCATGCGAGTTCATCAGATAAATTTAGTCGCGACATAGGGTTGAGAAATTGGAGGTTAGAAAGTAATAGAAACGAGAGGGATGGACAGAGAATTGGAAGCAAAAGTAGTATTGGAGATCGCATCGTTAAGACGAATAAGTATGAGAAGGGCCAAGGAAGGGATAGTATAGATTACAGAACACGGGAAAGGCAGAAGGTGAAGTGTTTCCTATGTGAGGAAATAGGGCACTTTAAATCCAATTGTCCAAAACTAAGAGATCAGAGAGGAAGGGAAAGAAAAATTAACCAGGTGGTTAGCAAAACAGATTCGGTGTTGGATAATTACCCGGCGGAAAGGGGATTAAACAAAGTGGCCGTACATTTCGAAATTCCAGAAGGAAATCAAGAAGGGGAATTACCTCGGGAAGAATTTGGAATTGATAATGAAAAGTTCAAAGGCGTTATCGATAGCGGGGCAGAAATAACGGTGTTGAGGAAATCAATAGTCCCCGAAAATTATTTAGAATCAGGAGGGAAAATATTGTTAAAACCAGCTATAGGTCCTGAAGTAGAAGCGAGACTGGTTTCAATTCCGTTAAGTTTATGGACAGAGACGGAGGATATAAGGCCTTTTGTTACTATCCATGCAGCCGTCGTGGAAAATTTAAACGAGGTCGCATTGGTGACACCACGTGATTTACGACTTATGAGAGAGCAACAGCGCCGGTATCTAGGGGAATTCGTAGAACCACGAATTCAAGACGAGGCTCAACAGGGAAAGTTACCTCCTGGGGATAGAGGGGAGAATGACCCAAGTGGTGAAACCACAATGGAAGTCCTCGATGTAAGGACGGTAACAATAGACGCGATTGAGTATCCGAAGGTCAAGGAAGGGATAGTGGAAACCGATAATGAGATGCCCTTATCACAAACGCAAAAATTTCGGATAGAGCAGGGGGCGTGTGAGTCTTTAAGTTGCGCGTTTAGCAATGCGAGAGAAAGGAAGAACGATTACTGGCTAGACTCGGGGATTTTATACCACACTGGGAAGATCGCGGGACAGCCTTACAGTCAGTTAGTAGTTCCCGTAAGTCGGAGACAGGAAATCATCAAACTAGCGCATGAAACCTTAACGGGGGGACATCTAGCCTCTAAGAAAACAAAAGAGAGGATCGCTATGTCATTTTACTGGGAAGGAATGGGCAAAGAGATAACGAGATGGTGTGAGGCCTGTCACAACTGTCAGTTAAGAAGGAGGACGAACGTGAAAGATCGAACTCCAATTGAAGCGGTAGGAAGGCCTGAGTTGCCGTTTCAGGTGGTTAATGCGGACATTTTTGGGCCAGTAGAGCCTAAATCTTCAAGGGGGCATCAGTACGTGTTATGCATTATGGACCAACACAGTAGATGGCCGGAGGCGGTACCTTTGAGATCGTTAACTGCGAAGGCAACCTGTGAGGCATTCACTGAGGTGTTCATGAGGATGGGGGTCCCACGGACTATCGCTATGGATAATGGGACAAATTTTGCATCCCGGTTAACCAAGGAATTTTTGGGTAAGTTGGGCGTAACCCCAAAGTTTTCGACACCTGGATACCCTCCCTCGAACGGATTAGTGGAAAGATTTATAGGGACCATGAAAAATATGCTTCATCATGCTATTAGTGATCAAGGAAGAGAGTGGGATAAATTACTACCCTATTTATTATGGGCGTATAGAGAAGCGCCAAGTTCCACTACGGGTGTACCACCGTTCATGTTAATGTACGGTCGTTTACCGGAAGGCCCGTTGGCGATTTTAAAATCCAGTTGGGTGGAAGAAGACGTGATACCTCAAGGAGTGGGGGAATCAGTCTCAGAATATCTCAGGTCACTCAGAGATAGGCTAAAATCGGCTCAGGAATTCGCTACGACACAGGTTGAAGTACAACAGGCACGGTACGTCCATCACCACAATTTAAGGTCCTCCAATCGACAGTTCGGACTGGGTGATGAAGTAGTTGTCCTGGTTCCCTACAGTACAAACAAGCTTTGTTCGAGATGGATGGGGCCAGGAGAAATAGTGGAAGTCAAATCACCCCACTCGTATATAGTGAAGTTGTCAGATGGTAGTTCCCGTCATTTACATCAAAATAAGATACGCAAGTACGTACAACCGATCGGGGCAGTGGGAGTAATATATGAGTCAGACGAAGAATTCGGAGAAGTCCTGCACGCGCCTATTGACAAACCAATAAACGGCATGCAAGATATCGAGACGTTCGGTAAGAGCAAGGGACTTGATCACTTACGAGGACATCAGAAACGAGAATTGTGTTCTTTGTTGAACGGGTTTGGCTCTCTATTCAATGGAGAGATGAGGAAAGCCAATGTAGGGTCCCACACAATTCGACTGAAACCGGGCGTAGAACGGAAACAACCGCACATTTATAGGATACCCGAGTCAATTAAACCGCAGGTCGAGAAGCAGATTGAGGAGTTGATAATGAGGGAGCTCATTGAACCGTCTACAGCGGAGATTGCCTACCCCATAGTTTGTGTGGCAAAAAAGGATGGTACTGTACGGTTGTGTTGCGACTATCGAGGTCTCAACGCGGAGAGTCAGATTGTAGCGTTTCCAATGCAAAATTCGGATGAATTAAGATTTAAGGCAGGACGTGCAAAATTCCTAACTACGCTCGACCTTTTAAAGGGATATTGGGAGATTCCGATGGAGGAGAGTTCGAAAGAACTAACTAGTTTTGTGTCACCCAAAGGGCAATACCAATGGAGGGTCATGCCATTTGGACTCTCAGGAGCCGCAGCCACTTTCCAAAGGGTTATGAACCAAGCGTTGAGGGCACACTCAGATTACGCGGAGAGCTTTATAGATGACATAATCATTTATTCTCAGACATGGGAGGACCACTTGACTCATCTAAAAGCAGTACTCCAAACCCTAAGGTCTTTGAACTTCGCGGCTAATTTGGAAAAGTGTTCCTTCGCAAAGGCAGAAGTGAGGTATTTGGGCCACGTGGTGGGTTCTGGGAAACATGGTGCAGATCCTGGGAAAATAGCGACAATACAGCAGTTGAACGTGCCTAAAACAAAAAAGGCACTACGGTCAGTGTTAGGGCTCATGAACTACTACAGGGAGTATGTGCCACGCTATGCGGAAATAGCGAAACCCCTAACAGAGTTAACGAAGAAACCAGTCCCCAATGATATCCCATGGACCGATGACGCCGACAACGCGTTTAAGAAACTTAAAGAGGCTTTGTGTAAAGCGGTATATCTGTCTACACCGGATATTAATAAGCCGTTTGAAATCCACACAGATGCCTCAGCAACGGGTATAGGAGCCTGTCTGGTCCAGGGAGATGAGAAAGGCTACCCAAGACCAATAACATTCGCAAGCCAAAAGTTCACACCTGCGCAAATGAAATGGAGCGCAATTGAAAGAGAGGCTTACGCGGTAATTTGGGCTTTGGGAAAATTTGACACATGGACGTATGGTCAGAGTATACTGTTGCACACTGACCATAATCCCTTGAAATATTTAACGGAAGGTGTACCCAAAAACGCCAGACTTCAGAGGTGGGCATTGGCTTTACCTCGGTACAACGTATCGATAGCTCATAAGCCAGGTATTTTAAATGCCGATGCTGATGCTTTATCGAGAATGTATGAAGAACAATGCTAGTGATTTTATGATCACTAAAGGTATGTTGTACTGTATTAATGAATCACATAAATTAGCAATTTAATTGGTTTTGTTTACAAGAAACAACTGTATTGAAGAGTATGTTTTGGATTGCTAGTATTCTTTAATTAAACGGGTTAACAGTTTGGTATGTTGAGTAAACTTGTTTTGTTATCATAAGTACAAATATAGTTTAAAAATTATAATTACAGTTGTAAAATTTAAGTTTGTGAGCTCATGCATGAGAGACTCATTTCAGGCATACTTGCCGACTTGGGGACACAAACATCAATACACATTTTGGGTATCTGGATTTGGAATGATGACGTTGCCCGAGGAGAGGGGTATTCGTCATTGTATTTTTTTGTTATGGTTTCAATTTCGGGACCAAGTGGCCCCGTAATTATAAACCGGAGGGGAGGTGTGAAGTTCCCCGTAACCTCACCGGGTTTGAAACGGGTCGATGGACATAGAATCGAACTCCACGGGGGTCCCCCTCGGGTTTTTGGGGAAAAGGAACCCGTTTGGGGAGGGTTGAAAAGAGAAGGGACTTGCACGAAGCCAGCGAGGAAGCAGGACGCGTTGTTTTGCGCTGGAGATCGAAGGGGATTATTCCCGACTATGTATTATAGACGGAACCTGTAAATACTATAATCAAGAAATTTGTAAATAAATAATGTGAAATATGCTCATGGACTAGTGTTACTGTTTGGAGGACGACAAGGCAGAGGATTAGGGAATCAGCCTAAGGAAGAACCGTCACAGATACAAAAAATGATGGATAAAGCAATGCAGCCATTTTTTTACCTGGCTTATATAATGGACCCATCATGAATAGGCAACAGTGTTAGAATATATTTTGGATGTTTATAAACAAGAACTAATATCAAGGGTGAAAATCTTCCGCGTTTACGCGGATTTCCTCTTTTTTTTTTTTTTTTTTACTTCCAAGAATTTCTGCTTTTCCTACAATTTTTTCTTGACAGTTAAATTATTTTATGGAATTACAGCCAAAGAATAAATGTAAAAAAATAAATAAATAAATAAAAAATAATAATAAGGAAAGTGTGAATATGTCCTTCCTTCAGGGATGAGATTCTTCCGACTTTTCGTAAATTTTTGAGAAAATGACCGATTTTTATCTTTTTTTTACGAAAAAATTCCGATTTTTGTCTTTTATAAACGTAAAATGCGCCAAATGAGACATATCGCCATGTTGCACTCCTAAATTTAAAAGCTGATAAGTTTTGCAAATTCCTTTTTGAAAAGAATCCTTTGTGAGAAGCTTATTAGTTTAATGCTGGAGAACTTGGATTTTGAACTAGTTGGCGTACGTTGTTGTATATTTCGAAGGAAAGCTACGGTTTCCTAAAAAAGCGTCGCTGTTATCTAGCGGCAGTGAATCGTCATGATGCAGGGGGAAAGGTATAAATGAAATATTTTAAGTTGATAAGCTTTTAATGTGATTTTTCTTTCAACTAGAAAATAAGATGCTCGGTTATTTCGTCTTTTATGGTAACCTCGGCAAGAGGAAAGTTTAAACTTTCATTTCGAATATTCTAGAAAGTAACTTCAAAATCCGTTCAAACTTCTTTCTTTTGCGAGTTTAGAAGTGCGCCTAGGCGGTGGCCACCGTTTTAAACATAGACTGCAGCTATTTTTTGCAACGGAAATTTTCAAAATGATGCTTCTTTCAAGGACAATATTTATGATTATTTTAATAAGTTAAATTGTTAACTTGTTTAAGTTTTACTTGATTTAAAGTTGATTTAATTAGATAATAATAATATTTATGGAAAAATATAGATTTTGAAAAAAAAAGTTATTTTATATTCGAAAATACAGGGTGGTCCCGAATTCATGGTACAAACTTTAATGGTAGGTACAGGACATTGTAACAATGATTTATTGTATAGGAATGTATAGTCGCAAGTGACGCGGTGAGGCGTAAACAGGGGAAATAAAAGGAAAGAGAAATGGAGTGATCGGTTGGTATCATTGCCGGTAGAGGGCAGTAGATGTCTAGCCGCTGTTGAACATGATGCATCGCAGTAGGGAAAAGCGCCATTCACAATTGTGCTGCCGTAGACGATGGGTGACTTTACGTATGCAGAAAAAGCAGACATGCATTACATGTACGGCCGTGCAAATGGTAACGGCAGAGCTGCGTTACGAATGTATCGCGCGGAGTATCCTGATCGACGAATGCCGGATCATAGAATTTTTCAACGGTTACATCGTCAACTTTGTGAAACAGGTGCGTTCGACGTCAACAGACATGGCGCTGGTCGAGTAAGAGCTGTACGCACTCCAAGGCTGGAAGAAAGCATCTTGAACATTGTGGCTGATAGACCCGAGTCAAGCACAAGAACTGTTGCGCGTGACGTAGGTGTGAGTCATCAGACTGTATGCAGAGTGTTAAACGAAAATCGCTTACACCCCTTCCATTTTCAGAAAGTACAAGCATTGAATCCGGCAGATTATCCTCGCCGCGTGAACTTCTGCCTGTGGGTGATGCAGCAATGTGCGTTGCAGCCGGATTTCGTAGATTATGTGCTATTTACAGATGAAGCGACATTTTCACGCGAGGGTGTCTTTAATGCGCACAATTCCCATGTGTGAGCAACCGATAATCCACATGCAACGCGTCGACATGCGTTTCAACAACGTTTCAGTATTAATGTGTGGGCTGGTATTGTGAACGACTTTTTGATTGGCCCATACTTACTACCCACGCGGCTCACTGGCGGAAGCTATCTTATTTTTCTGAAAGAAGTGTTACCACAACTGCTGCATGATGTTCCGATCGCCATTCGTAACCGCATGTGGTTTCAGCACGATGGGGCGCCAGCACACTTCAGCATTGATGTACGGAATTACCTGAATGCCACGTTTGGTACTCGATGGATTGGGCGTGGTGGACCAGTCCCTTGGCCACCCCGATCTCCCGATTTATCGAGCCTCGATTACTTTTTATGGGGACATCTAAAGCATCTTGTTTATGAGACTCCAGTTGACTCAGATGAGGATCTCGTCGCTCGCTTATCTGTAGCTGCTGCAGGTGTGCGTGAAATACCAGGCATCTTTGAACGTGTACGCCAATCGCTCCACCGACGCTGTCAAGCATGTATCGATACTGGTGGACGCAATTTTGAACAATTACTGTAAACATGACACTTGTCAACAACGCTTTCCATAAAATCTTTGTTTTTCCTTTCGGCCGTTATTTCCCCTGTTTTCGCCTCACCGCGTCACTTGCGACTATACATTCCTATACAATAAATCATTGTTACAATGTCCTGTACCTACCATTAAAGTTTGTACCATGAATTCGGGACCACCCTGTATAGGTTGTAAATTTAAACTGAGTTAAGTCATATATTTTTAACACACGGGTACAACTTCAGTCTACATTTATAGAGGTGGCAACGGCCTGCCCTTTGCGCTCTTAGGCCGGTGCACACAACCAGTTTTTCAACGTGTGGCGCCGCTGCCGCAAAGCAAGTGCGGTCTGAGATACATTAGATCCAATGATGAATTGCACACATGACTCCAGAGCCGCTGGGGCGACGCACGTCGAACTTGCGTGCAATGTGTTCTGCAGTTCCCTTACGGCGCCGCACATGAGTCTCCGTTCTGAAGTACCTTGTTTTCATAAACAAATGGAATATAAATAATAATTAATAAATGGTTATTTCCAGTAACATCTGTTTTGTTTCAAAATATACTTTTTTACTCCAAGTAAGCGAAATAAACACGTTTTCTTCGATAGAATATTTATCGCAAATGGCGCGAAATGAGTTCGTGCATCATTTCACGGTTATGTGTGCATAGTTGGGCTTCGGTGCCGCTGGAGCGCCGCACGTTGAAAAACCGGATGTGTGCACCGGGCCTAATTTCTCCAAGGAAAGAATTATTTCAAATGAACCAATGAAATCAAACGACAGTTTAACGTAATTTGAAAGAACTTTCTGGAATATTCGAAATGAAATTTTTAAACTTTCCACCTGCCCAGGTTGTATTAAAATCCGCAATAAAATTTCCGCAGATTGGATACCTTAACCTGTCTTTACTCGCTACTAGAAGTGCGCCAAAAAAGCGCTATAAACGTAAACTGAAGCTGTACCATTTTTGTTTTTGGTGTCTACTTATTTTTTATTACATATAAAATTTATGCTATTTAATAAATATAGCATTTATTTGATTTATTCTTTTGTAGCAGCATTTTTATTCAAGGTTTTGGAAAAATTGCAACTTACAAAAAAAAATCTCACCATTGGTGAGATGTTCAAAAATATTCATAAAAATAACATTTTCAACTTCATGCAACTTATTTATTCTGCTCACAGAGTTGCCAAGATATTTTTTCTCTTTTACAAAATTTGAGTTTACGCGTAAGATGCCCCCTCCCCTTTTTCCAAAGACAAATTTCACTGTTTATAGTGGACTTTGTAGAGCTTTTAAGCTAAATAATAGACAAAAATGCATGCTTATCATTAACACATATTCTGTACTAGTGGCGCAGCCATAGGAGGCTATAGGTTAACCTCCCTACTTCCAAAGACAAATTTTATTGTTTTTAGTAGACTTTATAGGGTTTTATCAAACTAAAAATTTGCCTATCCCCCTCAGAAAAAATTTCTGGCTGCACCACTGTTCTGTACACAAATATAGTATTCATATTCAGCTATTTTTGTAGTTCAAAATAACACTGCGTATATTTTCCTCTTTTTTACGTTTTGACTGTTTTCACCCCTGTAATATGTAAATCAATCGTATCACGTTTAGTCCCGCACACTTCAGGCTATGATTGGTTACTACGTTATGTATCCCTTTTTGAAATGTATATATATATAGGATGACAGTGTGATCTTTAGGAATCCTCTATTTTTCTAAAGCCTGCGGGTCAGGTGAAGTACACCTATTTGTATACTTTTAATAGTTTATACTTTTATACTATATAATCTAATTACTTTACTTAAATAAATGAGGATTATTTTTATGTAATGCTATATCCGGCTTTTATTTCGACCGTAACCCTAACACGGTTATGGGCCAGAACCAATTTACCGATATACCCGAGTTACCTCCAGTCACTGCCAAACTGCAAATATTCAACGCGGCAGAAAGAGGCCAAAATCGTTTTGGTGTACCGCGGTCTCTGGTCATTCATTGACGACTCGGAACCTGATCTACCGAAGGAATGCTCGTGAAAAGAAATCCAAGATTTCAACCAGATGAAAGGGCGAGCCTATTCTACAATCTATGTTTGCATCTCGCAGGACTTTCGATGTCTAATTGATGACACGGACGTTGAGTATCCTTCATGCTAAAGCGGCAAAGACCATTTCGCACCAACCTCCCGAGTTACTACTATCCAGATATCAGGTGAACTTCATAATCACCAATACCTGGAAAATGAAGATATTGGGATTTTCGCCTCCAGAGTCAGATCAACCATCACAAAACTAAAAGAAGCCGGTGAAAGTGTGAGTGACTTGCAACAGTATTATTTACGTATTAGATACCTGCCGGAAAACTTTCAGAATGTGGTTCAGTATATTTATAGATGATCCCATGGCAAATTTAAATTTGAAAATGTTTTAATTGAATTAATTGCCTAACAGAACCGTCTGAAATTGTTAAAATTGGATACTTTGAATTCGAATGATACTAGTAATGTATTTACTGTTAAATCTCAGGGGTGAAATTCTTCCGCGTTTACGCGGATTTCCGCTTTTTTTCCCCCTTTTGAAAATTTCCGTTTTTTTTTTTCTTCCGAAAATTTCCGCTTTTTTCTTTGAATTAAATTATGTCATGGAATTACAGCCAAAGAATAAATGTAAAAAAAAAAAACACAATAAGGAAAGTGTGTCCTTACTTCAGGTAGTAGATTCTTCCGACTTTTCGTAAATTTTGAAAAAATGACCGATTTTTATCATTTTTTACAAAAAAAAATCCTATTTTTGCCCTAATCAGCTTTTTTTACGTTTATAGAAGACAAATAAGTCTTGCTAATTCCTTTTTGAAAAGAATCCTTTGTGAGAAGCTTATTAGTTTAATGGTGAACTTGGATTTTGAACTAGTTAGCGTACGTTGTTGCATATTTCGTAGGTAAAGCTACGGTTTCCTAAAAAAGCGGAGCTGTTATCTAAAGGCCGTGAAACGTCATGATGCGTCGGAAAAGGTATAAATAAAATATTTTAAGTTGATCAGCTTTTAATGTGATGTTTCTTTCAACTAGAAAATAAGATGCTTTGTAATTTCGTCTTTCATGGCAACCTCGGCAAGCGGAAAGTTTAAATTTTCATTTGGATATTCTAGAAATTACTTTCAAAATCCGTTAAAACTTCTTTCTTTGGCGACTTTAGAAGTACGCCAAGGCGGTGGCCATCGTTTTAAACATAGACTGCAACTATTTTCAAAATGATGCTTCTTTTAAGGGCAATATTTATGATTGTTTTAATAAGTTAAATTATTTCTTGGATAATAAGAGTTATTAATTTTAAGTTTATTTGATTTAAATAGAAAATAAGAATATTTACGGAAAAATATAGAGATTTTGAAAAAAAGTTATTTTATATTCGAAAATAGGTTGTAAATTTAAACTGAACTAAGAAATATTTTTCCTACCACATGGTTTCAGCTTCAGCCTACGTTTATAGCTATGCCAACGACCTGCCCTTGGCGCACTTAGGCCCGGTGCACACATCCGGTTTTTCAACGTGCGGCGCGACTGCCGCAACGCAAGTGCGGTCTGAGATACATTAAATCCAATGCAGCAGTGCGTACATGCCGCTGGGGCGACGCACGTCCAACTTGCGTGCAATTTGTACCGCAGTTCCCCGCGGTGCCGTTCGGAAGTACCTTGTTTTCATAAACAAATAGATTATAAATAATAATTAATAAATGGTTGTATCCAGTAACGTCTATTTTGTTTCAAAATATACTTTTTTTTACGCCAAGCAAGCGAAATAAACACGTTTTCTTCGATAGAATATTTATCGCAAATGGCGCGAAATGAGTACTTGCGTCATTTCACGATTATGTGTGCATAGTTGGACTTCGTTGCCGCAGTGGCGTCACACGTTAAAAAACCGGATGTGTACCGGGCCTTAAGTCGCCAAGAAAATAATTATTTCGAATGAACCAATGAAATCAAACGACAGTTTAACGGAATTTGAAAGATTTTTCTGGAATATTCGAAATGAAATTTAAAAAATTTTCCACTTGACCTGGTTGTATTAAAATCCGCAATAACCGTTATACACATGCGTTACCTTAACCTGTAATTACTCGCTACTAGAAGCGCGCCAAAAAGTGCCATGTCCGTTGCCATTTCTATAAACCAAGACTGAAGCTGTACCAATTTTATTTTTGGTGTCTAATTATTTTTTTTATTATAAAATTTATGCTATTTTATAAAAATATTTTTTATTTGATTTATTCTTTTGTAACAGCATTTTAATTTCCTGTTAATTTATTTTTGGTATCAAGGTTTTTGAAAAATTGCAACTCTTAAGAAAATCTTACCATTGGTGAGGTGTTAAAAAATATTCATATAAATAACATTTTCAACTTCATCCAACTTATTTATACTGTTTATAGTTGCCTAGATATTTTTTCTCTTTTACAAAATTTGTGTTTGCACGTAAGGTGCCCACTCCTACTTTTCCAAAGACAAATTTCATTGTTTATAGTGGACTTTATAGGGTTTTTATCAGACTAAAAATTTGCCTACCCCCTCAGAAAAAAATTTCTGGCTGCACCACTGTTCTTACACAAATATAGTAATCTTATTCAGCTATTTTTGTACTTCAAAATGACGCTGCATATATTTTCCTCTTTTTTACATTTTGACTGTTTTCACCCCTGTAAAAATCGCAAAGATCCGAATTTAAAATTTAATTGTAAAGATGTTAAAACTAAAGTTCAGAAACAAATCGGCCCATGTGTGTGCTATAAATGTAATAAAATTAGATATCGTGCTTCTGAATGCAAAACTAAATTTCAAAATTCCAATGTTAATTTTTGTGATGTGTCTGAAAATAAAAATGTTGAACTAAACTGTAATTCTTTAAATGGAAGTTCACATTGGTTGTTTGACACAGCAGCATCAAATCATTTTTGTAATAATATGAACTTATTTATAGTAAATAGAATTCTAGTAAAGTGTATAGCGTAAACTCTAAGGATTTAACCCCTACATCCATGTGCGAAAGATCTGGAAGTTTGGGTGATCTGGAATTATGACACAATAGATATAGTCGTATTAATTCTGATTACATTTTAAGTACTAGCAATAATTTAAGGGTTAGGGGTTTACCAAAATTTAAATCTACAAGAATAAATTGAACCATGTAAATTAGTTAAGGCTAAGCGTGCGTCATTTAAATTACTTGGAAAGATCAGATCATCCAGAGCTTTTATATATGGATTTAGGTGGACCAATGCCTGTAAAATCTCTTACAGGAGGTATGTATTATTTAACAATTACTGATGACTTTTCACGTAGAGTTTCTGTTTATATAATGACAAGTAAGTCGGATGTATTCAAGTGTTTTGAAAAATATCAGAAACGTGCCGAGCGATACCTTAACCTAAAAATTATCAATATAAAAACTGATAACAGGATGGAATTTATTCATAATCAATTTAAAGTTTTTTTTGGAAGAACAAGGTATTCATGCTGAACTTTCTAACTTTTATACACCGGAACAAAACCCAGTTAGTGAAAGGTTTAATTCGACACTTTTGAACGTGATCCGAGCAATGCTAGAATCCAGTGGATTAAGTCAGGAATTTTTGGGCTGAGGCCACATTGACTTTCACTTATGCAGGGAACAGAATTTGTCATAAAGATAGCGAGAAAACACCCTTTCAACTTTTTGGTGGTCGCAAACCTTCTGTTTCCCATTTAAGAAATTTTGGCAGTAAAGCATATGTAGGACTACCGAAGCAGTTGCGAAGAAAACTCGAAAAATAATTGAAACAATTAATGTTAAAATCGAGGAAAGTATACAAAATAGGAAAGCTGTGCTGGACCCTAATACGATGAGGTACATAACCTTACCAAATTACGATTTAGATAATACCTCGGACGAAACTGTTGCCAGATCTGATAATCCGTCAGACTTCCTTCCATGTAACAGTATTTCATGGATTCGAAAAGCTGTACCGAGAAAGGATAGCACAAGAACAGGTTTATTATAGCATTGAAGGGACTCAAACACGGTATAGTTCTCATAATGATATTCAAAAATATTGTACAGCAAAAAACATTAATTTTGACAACACTTTATTCAATTTTAGCGGCAAAGACAATTTTTCGGGGAAAATTTCGGATCTTGATGAATTTTCAAATCCTGAAATAAATAATATTGAGATAAAAATACCTAAAAATTATAATGAAACCCAAAGAACACCTGGGCATAAAAAATGGTTAGAAGCCATGTCTGACGAAATAGATACCATTGAATCACGGAATGTATGGGAATTAGTTCCACATCCAAAAGATAAGCCTGTGATAGGTAGTAGATGGGTATACAATTTAAAACGTGATGAAAATAATAAAATTGTTAGGTATAAAGAGAGAGAGAGAGCCAGAATGGTTGCACAATGTTTTAGGCAAATAAAAGGGGAATCCTATGAAGAAACTTTTAGCCCTGTGGTAAATTTTTCGATCATAAGATTTTTCTTTTCAATATTGGTATGTTTTTGTAAAGATAAATAGATACAGATGTATACATGACTCAACCGCAAGGTTTCCATAGTGTGAATTTTCCTAACTATGTAAGCTCAAAAAGGCCTGATATTATTATCAATCTGGCCGTATGTGGTATTTTGAAATGGATAGCGTTTTGGAGTCCTTAGGATTTGGTCACAAGGAATCTTGTAACTGTGTTTATGTATTAAAAAAATTCAGTGATTTTATTAATCTATATTTGATGATATAATTGTTTTTGGTAAAACTCAGAATAATATGGATATTGTGTTAAAATTGTTGAAAAATGAATTTGACCTTAAGTTATTAGGCAGAACAAAGAAACTATTAGGTGTTGATTTTCTAGAAAAAAACCCGGATGTCTATATATTCATCAAAGTGCCTATATCGCAAAAATCTGTGAATTATAAAAGATATTTAAATTCCCAATTTCTTCATTACCTATTTCTAAGAATGTTATTCTATCCAAAAATGACTGTCCACAAACGGAAGCTGAAATTAATTAAATGGAATGGCTACCAAATCATAATGTCCTCGGAAGTATTTCATATCTAGCGAATAGGACCCAACTGGGCATATGTTATGCTGTGAACATTTTAGCCCAATTTCAAAAGAATCCAGGTCAAAAACATTGGCATACACTTATGAAACTACTAGGTTACTTAAAATATTCTGAAAACCATAAACTTAATTCAGGCCTCGAAATAGACTTTTTAATACAGGTGCACACTGTGCACCTAAGTTTTTAAATTAGGTGCACAGGTTATATGTTAGGCGCACTTAAAAAAAACCCGTAATATAAGAGTATTAATGTAATGCAAACTACTGTATTAGTTGGGTAGGTTTATATAGGTTCCTAGTCAATAGTAAATAAAAAAATATTTTACCATATCGAAATTCTACTGCGCACGGCTGTTGCGACAGTCGCTTTAACAGAGCCATCAGGAAAATGTTTCGATCATCGGAAAGTTCTGGTGGCAGTGACACAAGTAAACCTTCCTCCTGTATAAACCCGTTACGGACCAGCGATTTTGTTTTCGCTTAGTGTGTATTTAGGAATTTTAATTACGTTCCCTTAGAGGGAGAGATGTTGATACTAATACTTTGTTCAAACATCAAAATAACATAAAACACATTCCCCCCCTTTTTTTTAACGTTAGGCGCACAGTGTGCACCTAGCGGGAAAAAAATAGGTGCACAATTTTAATTTCATGTGCACCCGGGTATTTCGAGCCCTGACTTAATTTATCCAATGTAAATAAAAATGGAAATTAATTGTTTTAGCGATTCAGACTTTGCAGGTAACAGAGATGATCGAATCCCTATGGGTGATATTTTACTTCTTGTTGACCAAGTACCTGTAGTGTGGAAGACATTTAAACACAAATGTGTGAGTCTTTCAACAATGAAATCTGAATATATTACTTTAACAGAAGCTGCTAAGGAATTAATTTGGATTAAAAGGATAATTAACAAATTATTTTGTTAGAGTATATTAAAAACACTGTAACTTCAAGGGATAGAATATAATTTTGCTGTTATATAAGGGCTTAGTAAGACCAAATATACAATATGCTGTACAATTCTGGGCTCCATATATGAGAAAGGATATAGAATTAATTGAAAGGGTTCAGCACAGAGCGACAATACTAATAAAGGGGATAGCAAATCTCGACTATAATGAACGTTTAAGTAAGCTAAACATGTATACACTGGAGAGAAGAAGAAGGAGGGGGGGATTTGATTCAGCTTTTCAAGTTGGTAAAACAAGGGGACACAGAGGGCTTAAATTTCAATAGGGATAACAGAACAAGGGGCCATGGGTATAAATTGAATAAGACACATTGGAATCGGGATTGGAAAAACTACTACGTTAATAGGGTAATAGACAAATGGAACGTGTTGCCAGAAAATATAGTTAATTCAAAGGGAGTGTACGAATTTACGATACAATTGGATAGTCAGTGGGAATTGGGGAATTCATAAACAAAGGACCAGCCTTGTTGGGCTTGAGCCTGTAGCTGGTCGTCAATATTTGTATTTGTAATGTTTTCAATTACGTTTAAAATTAAACAAAAGTAGAATTTTTTGTGATAATCAAGCAGCAATCGCGTTTTCAAATTCACCAATTGAGAATAGTAAATCTAAACACATTGATGTGAGATATCATTTTTTGAGGAACCTGATATTTGAAAATTGTTTTGAATTAAAATATACAAGTACTAAAAATAGTTTTTGTAAAAGGGTTTGCTTAATTATGACAAAGGAAGGTCTTTTGAAATTTTGTAACGAACTATTTTGTTAGGGACTTTAGCTTGTTATTTAATTTTTTTAGAATGTGTAATTAAAGAAAAGGAATTTTTTCCCCAGAGAGGAAAACTTTTCAGTATTATTTCCCAGATTGGAGATGCAGTTTAAATAATTTACCTCACGAGAGTAGTTTGAAATTTTTGTGATTTCTTTTTATAGATTTTTATTTTATTTTTTTTATGTCTGTGTGTGTGGAAAAGTATAAGCTAATTTATTGTTCCAATATATTTTTGTTTTTTCTACAAGCTTTGGATATGGTTACAAACATTCTTAAGATATTTTTGGAAAAACTTATACGCTGAAGTGGGTGAGATGGGGCCGATTGTTAAAGTATATTTTGGTTGTTTATAAACACGGAACTAATATGTAAATCAATTGTATCACGTTTAGTCCCGCCCACTTCAGGCTATGGTTGGTTACAACGTTATCTATCGATTTTTGAAATATGTATATATATATATAATATAGGATGACAGAGTGTGATTTTGTGGAATCCTCCTTTTCTAAAGCCTACGGGTCAGGTGAAGTATACCTATTTGTATACTTTTAATAGTTTATACTATGTAATCTAATTACTTTACTTAAATAAATGAGGATTATTTTTTATGTAATGCTGTATCCAACTTTCATTTTGACCGTAACCGTAAAAAAAAAAAGATTTTCTGCAGAGCAAGAGAAAATCAGAGGGAAACTTGGTTGCAATCTGTTAAACCTAAATATATACCAGGTGTCTTAGCCTTCAAAATCAAAGACAGTGACTTGTTTCCCAAAAACATTTTCAATGTAGATGTTTTGAACTTGTATAAAAATAATTCTTCGAAATGATGGTTTCTAATGGAGCGTAACACACAGAAATTTGATAAGTTGCCCGAAGTATTCTGCAAATTTTTCGCTTGACTTCTCAGCTGCCCACCAAGTTCGGCATCCATTGAACGCGTGTTCTCTACATATGGACAAAGTTGAGAAATAGACTTGGGGCAGAGAGAGCAGGAAAACTGGTCCAAGTTCATCGTTTCCTGAAGAGAGACAATGACATTCAAGAATGGTAGCTTGTTATAGATAATATGTGTACAAAACTTGTGAATCAAAAGTAAATCTATCAAAGTTGTCAATTGTGTTAGAAAATTTTACAACTGCAATTTTTTATGAATATTTTTAATCACTGAAACGTTTGCTTATATTTTAAAAATGCAAACAAAATTGAGATTTGTTTTGAAAAACCTAAAATGTATACAAAATTGTGGGGTTTTTCATATGGGCTTTTTTGAAAAACCCCAATGGGTCTGACCCAATTGGGTCCAACCCAGGTTGTATTTGCCTTTAACAAAACTACAGAGAGAGGAAGCAAAATGTTGTTATAGGTATGTAATTGAAAGAATGTCTAACCAAAGTTTTAATATACATAAGAGACTAATCATTAAGACATTATCTATGGATTATTCTTAGACACACAAAGTTGTCTTTTCAAAATGGTACATAGAACCAATAAAAAGAGTAACCATTATTTCTGCTCATTTGCAAGCTCACTATTGACTAGAAAATTTTCATGTTTTTTTGCCACTTGTGAAAGTTTTTCTTAATATAAATTCTCACAAACTTCAATACAAAATTAAGTTAAAGAAATTTTGAGTACATTTTGAAAATTTTCCAGGTCTATACCTATATATAGTATATTGTGTATATATATATATAATAACTTATTCCAAAGTTACTTTTAAACCATGAAGAAATATTTACATTTTAAAAACATTGAAATTCAATATTTCTAAACAGATAATGCTATTTATTTCTGCTTTGAAACGTATCTCCAAAAAGAATATTTTACTTATTTTCTTACATTTGTTCGTATTAATTCAGTAATGCATTTGTAATTTTCTAGATTGCCTGTGAAGGATTGAGGGTTTCAATTCCACTTGGAATATCTCCTCATATGTCACGGCTTATTCGTATATGCATGAATGAAGATGCTGGGAAACGGCCCACTTTTGATATGATACTGCCCATTCTAGATAAGATGAAACAGCAGTAAATATTGAACAATTGTTGAACTTTTTAATGGTACTTAACATAGATGTTACTTACAACTACATGTGCTTTCACATTGTTTGAAGTTATATTTAACATTGAAAGATATTTTTATTTTAGATTGTTGTTTATTAAAATTTTATTTCTAATATTTTTGTTTTCTGTAACCAAATTATAATAGTACTGATTGTTAGTTTAAATTGTGATAAAATAAAATGTTACATTTGTCTGTTATTCTGATACATTTTTTGTCAAATTTAACTGAATATTTTACAAATGGTACCTTAATGTAATAGCAGCTCAATTAATATATATTTGGTTTAACAAAATATCACCCTTTTCTTTCATTTTCTGATTTGATCCTGGACAATTGCCAATAGCCCATTGTGTTGCTCCAGTGTGATGTTAATTGAATATCTACCTACTTTTTCTTTTCCAATCCTTCCAAATTATTTTTTGATACAAAATTTATATTTGGTCTTTTATTTCAAAATTTGAGGATAAAACTATTCATTTAATTCAAACAAGCAGTAGTGTCAATAAAATTTGTTTATTGAATCTATCTAACTTCTTTGAATGCCTTAATCTTTTACAAGAACACAACATTCATTTGTCACCTGCATTCAAAAGACAAGATCAGTGATACTTGACCAAATGTGATTTAATTTCAATGGATGTAACCTGTCTAGAAAGGGAATTTCTATGGAGTAGGGATAAAAAAATATACATTTGTTCTTTTAGGTGAGATAAAGCTCTTAAAACCACTCAGTTCATTTGTGCACTTCTGTCAACATGTGTTACTTTCGAAGTATATCGATAAATTTGTTGTTGGAAACAGACGTCTTGCCATGAAAACTCAACCTTTATTAACAATTTTATAACAACCAGGTAATGTGCTTTTGAGAACATGTAAGTACTTGTTGTAAAACATGCTGAATTTACAAGTTTTATTCCATCAATATGTAAGAAAATGCATACGAAAGGACTTCTGCACGTAGATCCTGAAATTGTATCAATTTAGGTTTTACATCATTTAGAATTCAAATGATAGTCTGAATCATGATTTTGAAAAAAATTTCAAGTGGTGACAGGTGTAAGAAAGTATAGTATTGCTGGATTTATTTAAAATGTATTATAAAGTAATTAGGGAATAAAATGTTAATAAACTCCCATACAAAAGTTACAAGAGAATGAATAATGTATGTCCTGTAATGGTCATTTTTCAATCATTCACAAGCAGAAATTAAATTGATTGTTTGCAAACATTTCAATTGTGTGCATTTTGAAGTATTAAAAATATATAGCTTGGTCAGGTTTTCATTGTATTCAAGAATTAATTATTTTTTAACTTTTTAATTAATAAACACATTCTAATTTGTATTTAATTATAAAGGTAGTAAGTTTGTGAAGTCACACTACAACAAATTTTGAATGTCCCACCATAATCAACCAAGGCAAATTTCACGTTCAAGATTTAAAACTTCAATTCAAAGCTAATAATTCTGTTTTATATTTGTCATTTTACAAACTTTTAGACAACTTTAATTTATAAACATTTCGAGAGTTTTGACTTGTCAATTGAATATAGAAAGCAAATTTTACTTGTACTCTTATTATCTTGGCAGTTTATGTCTCAGCATCTTTAACAGTGTCATGATAGGATTAATTTAACTAGTGAGTCAGTGAAAACTGGATATGGGAGTGAAATAGGTTAAACTAGTTGGAAACCTGGAACAGCTAAACATTAAAAGAGTTTGTACACTAAAGGATTGCAACAATAAGTTTATATTTGTGCGATGAAAAGAAAAGAAAAAACTGCATTTTTTTTTTAATCTCAAAATTAAAACAGTTCAAGGCATTTTTAAATGTGAAAAGATGAACTAATTTCATTTACAGTATATGGAGTGCATTCTCTTATACTTTTTGATACAGAGCAAATTCAAAAATGGCATTTGACTGGAACTAACGTCTTTTATTCAGATTCATAATTTCCGATAGGAACCCCCTATTTTGAATCCATATCACAATTTAACTTCAGATACCAAATTTCATGTCATTAGGACTTGCCGTTTCAAAGTTACGAGGACAGAAAATTTGGAGCTCCTAATGTTAAATCAGTTTCTTAGACCTATGAATATCTTCCTAAATAATATTTCTATTCAGCTGATATTTTGGTGTATGTTGCTGTTAAACAACCCAAACACAATCCACATAGTATTTTATTTAAAAAAGTTTTTAGTATGCAATAATTATTAAATCAATGTTTGAAATAATAATGAATTGGAACCTTATATTTTTATGGGAATCGATTCAAAAGGACTTCCTAGTATGGCCATGGCAAAATTTCAGCTTTCCGATAATTAGTTTTTGAGCTACATTAAATTTTCCCTATTATTGTGATTTTAGGGACAAACCAAAAGTTTATAAAACGCCCGACAAACCTCGAATAATAGTTCTCGGATCGTCTGCACTTACATGATAAATATAATTCTCGGATTGCTGACAAATACTTTGAAATAGTGTTCAAATTTGAAATTCTGGTAGCGATAACTACAATTAACCGCGATCAATGAATAGCGTCTTTCTATGTGGAGCTCCTAATGTTGTCCATTGCATGTCCCTGAAATTAAAACTAACTTACATTGAATACCTCGGGATATATTGATAGTAGTCATAAAATTTTATATTTAGACTAATTTAACTATGGAGAATCTGATAGTGGCATTGAAACACTGTTTTCATTTGAAATTTTGTTGTTTGTGCAAAATTTGATATGAAGACGTCCTCTTATGCAACGTTTTTGGATTTGAATTTTTGTAGAGGACTATTGAATACCTTTGAATTTTCTCTAGTATGAATAGTGCTCGAAATAACGGTGGTTCGCGCGGAGGGTTTTTTTTTTCGATGACTACATCACATGATTAAGTACTGGGTTTGGTGTTTCTTTGTGGTTGTGTATGAAGTGAAATGTATTACCCCACCAGAAGGAATAAATCATGGATGTTCTGATGAGACATTAAGATAGCACTGTAAATAGAATCGCCTGAACTAATCCAAAATGTTATATATTACAAAAGGACCTTGTATGTTTATGGATCAACTCATTGCAACATAAAAATGCAAATTATAGCAAAATACCCGAAATATTAGCAAAATACCCCACCTTACTCGGTTTGATTTGGTTTACTCTAGATTGAAGAGGTGATCAAAATGTATAATAACTTGCGTTTTCCGTAGAATCTCTACTTTATAAAATGAAGTTAGAGTTCGCATGTGTCCTCTCTCTGTTCGCCGTGTCCTGACGAATCTATGTCACTTACAATAATGAAATTTGGCACACAGGTAGTCCGAATTTTTTAGTCCAGCCCGAATTTTAAAATTTAATCTATAACATTTTAAAATTAATTTAATGCGATAATTAATTATTATTGTTTTCCTCCGAATGGCAGAACTAATCCAAAATGTTATATATTACAAAAGGACCTTGTATGTTTATGGATCAACTCATTGCAACATAAAAATGCAAATTATAGCAAAATACCCGAAATATTAGCAAAATACCCCACCTTACTCGGTTTGATTTGGTTTACTCTAGATTGAAGAGGTGATCAAAATGTATAATAACTTGCGTTTTCCGTAGAATCTCTACTTTATAAAATGAAGTTAGAGTTCGCATGTCCTCTCTCTGTTCGCCGTGTCCTGACGAATCTATGTCACTTACAATAATGAAATTTGGCACACAGGTAGTCCGAATTTTTTAGTCCAGCCCGAATTTTAAAATTTAATCTATAACATTTTAAAATTAATTTAATGCGATAATTAATTATTATTGTTTTCCTCCGAATGGCAGAAGTCTTCAATCGGTATTCGTATTTACTGTGCTTGTAAAGCCAGCCGATTACTGGATATCCTTAAAAAAAATTATTGCTTTTTCAAAAGCATATTAACTTTTAGTTTGGATTATCATAATCTATAATATAAGTATCTTAATTTACTGTGCTTCCATTTTTGGAACTGGATCACGGTTGTGCAATACTTTATTATTATGTCGTTTTTAGAGTACAATAGTTTGGATTATCATTTTTACAGCGTATTGACTTTTTGTTTGGATTATCTTTTTAAAGTTAAGCGATATTTATTTTTGATCTTTTATGCAATTTTTGTTTCATTTATGCAATCTTTTGTTTGTTTCTGTATTCGGTTTTCGTATAGTTAATTATTATCATTTTGGTTTGGATGTCTTATAGAAAGTATAGCGATATTTAATCCCAATTTTAAATTTAATGTAGAACATTATAAAATTAATTTATTTTTGTATTATTTGGTTTCCTTAAAATGTCAAGTCTTCAAATGGTCTTTACTGCACTCCCGCCAATCTTGGATTTCGATCCTTCATGCAAACTAAGAACATTTCTTCTATATAGTTCTGTGCTCACAGGATGAAGCGCTCTAAGAATTTATACGTTTTACTGAGAAGCGAAGACCTGTTCCATCAATTTACTGTCGACATGCATTCCACGATTGAATCGGAAGTGTTCTACATACGACTGAATCAGAGGACTCTGAGAGTCATCCTCAACCAGCATGCACATTTGAGAGATGCGTTGATGAACGATGGAAATGTTGCTATACGAAAACTGAAGTACACAGCAATCGCTAAGCTTTCAAAAAGATATCCAAAACAAAAGTTAAAGTTTACTTTTGTAAATTTATACGTTGCATAAATTATTAAAATTAAATATTGCTAAACTTTCCAAAAGACCCAAGCCAAACACAGAAACAAAAAAAAATGCATAAAGGATCAACAACATTACGGCATTTCGCTATAACGGCATTCTTTAATTTACGGCCCACAATGTTTCGTTATATGTGTTTTTATGCTTCGGTTTAATTTCAGCTTCTCCCTTTAGGTGGCACTGCTACATTTTGCCTCACGAAAATATGAGGAACGTTTGGATAGTCATTATTTTACTGCGTTGTCGCTTTAGTGTAGTTATTTTGAAAATGACTCCAATGCTCTAACCCTTCACAATTCTGGCTTCTTATACGTTTGATTGGCTGTTGCATAACAGATTAGCTTCTGGAAATAAACATTTTCCTCTCCGTGCTAAACTTTTGGCAGTTAGTGTATTATAAGACAAATATGAAAAAATTACTTATGTTTAACTAAACCCATTAGGCTGAACTGTCTGCAGTTCGTATCGTAGCGCGTAAAATAGCCTCGCGATAGGACTTTGAGTTGTGACGTGGGCTTTGTATAGTTTGTGTTGGTCTATAACTACACTAAAGCGACAACGCAGTAAAATGATGACAATGTTGTGCCAAACGTTCCTCATATTTTCGTGAGGCAAAATGTAGCAGTGCTGACTAAAGGGAGAAGCTGGAACTAACAGCATTTTTTTTGGCCGTATAACGAAACATTGTGGGCCGTAAATTTAAAAACACAAGTAATAGCGAAATGCTAGAGCAACACAACGATATATTGACGACGGTCCGGGATTGAACCCCTAAGGTAAAGATCCGAGGTAATTGGTAATTTTTAATTAACGTATTCGAGCAACACGATGACCTATTGACGGGATCAATCCCCTAAGGAAAATATAAGAGGACAACACCGCGTAATTTTGAATCACGCTCAGATGACAAGATAAACACCTCAGCTGACACCCCCACTCTCCAAGAGATTGTGACGTCACACCGATTGGATCGCTTCGCAATTCGAATTTGGCCGCATTTCACAATGACTAGGACATCACGGCGTTGTCCGTGGTGTAGGTTTGCGAAGCAAACCAAATGGGAATGCGGAGCAAACACTGATGGTTGTCGAACGTTCACAATGGACACACCTAACCCCACAAAGTGCAGGACGAGCAACGCCGTGCTAGCCACGCAGTGACTAGTAAAATATTTTAAAACTTTTCTCCATCTTTATAATTTCTACAACTTACTTCGGACACCAATCCTGCACATGCATATCCATTCATGTAATACATTTCAAATACACTCTATAACAAAAAAAATCGACGCACCAAGACGGAGTTGTCCGACGGAGACAAAAATTGGTTTATAGGAAAATTATGTACAGAATAGAAATGATTAAAATTTCAGAACAATTGAATGATTTATTTCAGAGTTACAGTAACGAGCTCAATAAGGTGTTGACCCGCCTCTAGCCTGGATGCAAGCTGCCGCACGGCGTGGCATAGACCGATAAAGCTCCCGGATGGTCTCCTGCAGTATTTCTTGCCAAATTTGCTCCAATTGTTAGACTACGTCATCAACATTCCCTACGGGATGCAGTCGCCTTCCCATCATATCCCAGACATGCTCGATGGGAGAGAAATCTGGTGATCTGGCTGGCCAAGGAAGTGTTTGACAAGCTTGAAGACAGTTCATAGCAACACGTGCCGTATGTGGTCTGGCATTGTCTTGCTGAAAAATAAGCCCAGGGTACTGCGAAAGGAACGGTAGCAAAACAGGTCTCAGAATGCCGTCAACGTACCGCTGTGCAGTAAGTGTACCTCTAATGACGACCAAAGGGGTCCGGCTATCAAGGGAAATGGCACCCCAGACCATAACTCCTTGTTGAGGGCCCGTGCCTGGGCGTCTCCAGACACATCTTTGATGATCGTCAGGACACAGTTGGAAGCGGAATTCGTCGCTAAAGACTATACGTCCCCAGTCAGCATCATTCCAGCCTGATCGAGCCAAGCACCATTGTAATCTGGCTCGACAGCGTGCAGGCGTGAGTGGCAGGTGGCGTAACGGTCGGTACGAGCGTAGATTTCGCTCTCTCAGCCGTCTGTGAATGGTCATGGTGGACACTCGGGTGTGGATCGCACGACTGATGGTTGATAGCGATGAATCAGGCGCTGTGACAGCTGATCTGACAATCACTCTGTCGTCGCGATCTGTTGTGGCCCTACGTCGACCGCTACCATCATGACGCTGAAATCTGCCATTGTCCACCCACTCTTGCCAGCATCTTCTAATCGCCGCATACCTTCGATTCACATGACGAGCGATTCTCCGATTTGCCCAACCTGCCTCTTTCAATCCAATGATACGACCTCTTTCAAACTCTGAAAGTTGCTCGTAATGAGCTCGAATCCTGCGGCGAGGCATTTTTTCAGTCGTTAAAAGGTATCCTAAATCGCAATGCAGCAGAAATTTTTAACAACAGTTCAAGAACAACTCCTTATATACATCTGCTGGATGCGCAGTTCCGATGCGCTGGAGATCGCACTATTAATTCATTGGACACCAAATTTTAATCATTTGCATATTTGGTCAAAACATTTTTGCATACGAAATTTCAAAGCAATCGGATGATTCCTTCTTGGTGCGTCGATTTTTTTGTTATATAGTGTATATCGCACTCTGGCTGTATGACAAAGCTACAAAATGACGAAAGGTGACACTAAGGCCCAGTTCACACATCCAATTTTTCAACGTGCGGTGCCGCTGCGGCATTGAAGCCCAACTATTCACATATAACCGTGAAATGACGAAAGTACTAATTTCGCACCATTTGCGACAAATATTCTATCAAAGAAAACGTGTTTATTTCGCCTACTTAGTGTAAAAAAGTATATTCTGAAACAAAATAAACGGTTATTGGATACAACCATTTATTAATTATATTTCATTTATTTATGAAAACAATGTACTTCATACCGGAGAGGCGTGGGGAACTGCGGTACAAATTGCACGCAAGTTGGACGTTAGGGTGGAGCGAAAAACACGAATTTCGGAAATTGAAAACGCCTACGGTGGGAATAGTTGGGGACCACCATGCTTATTAATAATACAAAATATGAGCTAAATCAATTAATATCTTCAAGTGCCAAAATCACTTTGAAATTTTGCCAATTTCTTCACAAAAACAATAATAACGCATTTAAAAAATTTAATGCATCTTATTTGAAGTCATGGGTGGGTGAAAATGAACATCCCTGCTTGTAAAAAAAGTGTTACACCTAATATTATCCAGGAAATTAAAAAATTTCCCCTTTTTTAGAGCGCTATATCACGCACGTCTCCACTCACCTCAATAGACTCATCATAGCGTTCCTCGCTAATAGGGTGCACGGGCGCTTCCCTTTCTTTTCTTGTTTATAAGGGATAAATAACTCGTAGTTCACCATATTGAGTGGAGGTGTCTGGGTTTCTTTAAATATTCGCCCACTTTTTCTGAAATTATCTAGAAGGTGTATGCTCCTGCAAATGCCCTACTGATCTATCCCATCGAGGAAAACTAAGTCCTTTGTTCAAATTGATTCGCTTTCGTTTCTTGGTGCGTATTTTACTGTTTATTTTTACTTATTTTAGATTTTTTTTATAGAATTTTAATCTTTAAGTTCAGTTTGTTTGGGTTTTGTTTGTTAAGGATACACGGTTCTGTGAATTAGTCGAAATGCCTAGGACACGATCAGTAGATGTATGTCCCGTGTTTGGAATGGCTGAAATAATGAAGCCTAACATGCTTCCAACATATGCAGATGTTATGATGTATTATCCCTACATACAGAAATATTATAAAAGAGATGCTAGTATGTGGCTGATGTATGTTCAATTTTAATTAAAGAGCTTAAAGGATTATGGGGGAAAAGTTCGATTCCAACTGTAACAAACCAACAAATAATATATATGCTGAAAAAATACCATAAAACATATAGAAATATTAAGAAATTATTAAAAAATACTGGCAAACTAGATTTCTCGTAAAAGGTTGTGTCCTTCAGGGAATCAGCAGAAAAAAAAATCTATTTGATATTAGCATATGTATATGTAAGGACTTTCTCAGTTGTACTTTCAAAATGAAAGTACCTATTGCTGAAAGAGCTTTTTCAGATCAAAGGACATTTCGAAATATGGTCACTGGAAATGTCGACATTAAAACCAACAGAATGCTTGAAGAAAAGATTGCAGCGTAAAAAAAGAGAAGCGGAGAGCCGAATCGTTCAGCTCAAAGATTGTAAAGGAAAACAATCCAAAATACTCTCGCCCTCTATTACGGGAACTACTTTGAGTTTTAATTTGCTTAAGAATTCTAATGACACTATAAACACAATCATTAATAATAATTCTCCTTCAACTTCACAAACGAGAACTAAACTTCCAAATGTAACTCAGGCTTGTGACAGAACTGGTGTTTCCGATAGATCGGCAGAAATTCTAACAAATGTTGCTTTGAAGGATATGGGGAAAATTTCCAAGGATGATTCTACAAACATAGTTGATCGTAGTAAAATTAGAAGAGAAAGGACAAAGACCCGCATCTACCTGAAAAGGAAAAATGAGGAAGCTACCTCTTTATCAGAATATGGAATATACTTTGATGATCGAAAGGATTAAACTTTATTGATGATTAAAGAAAGATAAAGGATTGAAGGTAACAGAAGAACGTATCGTTCTAATACTAGAACCAGGATCAAAATATATGAGACATGTCACTCCTACCAACTGACTCTTTTCAAATATTAAAACAAATAGTTTAACTTTTTTGGAGAAAAATATCGATCGTTTTAAGATGCAAGTGGTTGGTTGTGATGGTACAGTGGTAAATACAGGTTTGAAAAATGGAGTCATTCGACATATCGAGCTATTTTTATGACGTCCTGTGAATTGGTTTATTACATACAAATGAGCTACCCAGCTAACTTTACGTCATTTTTTGCAACATTTAGAAGGGAAAACCACTGGACCAAAAGTATATAGCGGAGAAATTGGCAAAATATTAGAATCTTGTGAAAAATTGCCTTTAACAAACTTTGAAAAGATAGAAGTAACTTTGCCAGATATTGTCCTAGAGGATCTTAGCAGATGATGTTTGAACAGAAGATCCAACCCATAACTTGAAAATATTAACTAAGTATGTTGTGAAGGTACACTCATATGTGTGGTTTACAATTAAAAGTCAGTCATCATTTTTACAATATTTTTAATAAATTGAGATTTTTGCATGAGGATTTAAAAATTGTAGTAGATATAACTTTGCAAAGAAATGCTTATTATGCCCATCCAGAAAATATTATTTTGGCAATGTTAGCTGATGATCGAAAACGCGTCAGAGAATTGAGCCTTAGAAGAATTTAAAATTAAGACCAAAAAAAATAAAGTGAAAAAGAGAATATTCGAGAGTTTAAAATTCCCAAGTTAAACTTCGAAGTAGACGATTACATAAATCTAATTGAATGACAATCAGATTCCATTATAGATCCACCACTTACAGTATTTCCTTCTGATGATCAACTCAAGTCCATGATTCTAGACATTCCAACCAAACAATAGTAACATTTTTAACTTTCCATGCCATTCACAAACAGTAGAACGTTGCGTTAAACTAGTAACTGAAGCATATAGAACAGTATGTGGTACAGAGGCACGAGATGGATTTATTCGGTCAAGAATTGCTTCTAGACTTGCTTTACCCAGATTTGAAACCAAAAGCCAATATCAACCACTTTTATGCTAAACCCCTTGCCAGTAAGTTCAATTTAATTTTTTAGGGTAAGCTAGTAACTTAAATTGAAATTTTTAGGGGTGCGGGGTGGAACTCGATGTGCAGACAAATGCCTCGTGCTGAGTCTTGGGTTTATTTCGTAATGTAAAAGCAGCGAAGAGCTGCAAGGGGAGTAAACGCTTGGTCGCAATGATGAGTCTATTGAGAGGAGTGGAGACGCGCGTGATGGCGCTCTAAAAAAAGGGGGAAATTTATATTTTCCGGGATAATGTTAGGTTTAACACTTTTTTTTTACAAATAAGATGTCTTTTTTTTGTACTCACTTTTTTTTCTTTAAATAAGATGTATTAAATTTTTTAAATGCGTTATTATTATTTTAGTGAAAAAATTGGCAAATTTTCGAAATTTCAAAGTGATTTTGGCACCTGAAGATATTAATTGATTTAGCTCATATTCTGTATTATTAAAAAGCATGGTAGTCCCCAACTATTCCCACCATAGGCGTTTTCAATTTCCGAAATTAGTGTTTTTCGCTCCACCCTATTGGACGTGCTTCGCCGCAGGCATTTGTGTACTACTCCATTGGATCTAATGTATCTTAGACCGCACGTTGAAAAACCAGATGTGTTCACCGGGCCTTACTACAAAAGACGATTTTGAGGGAGATTTGGAATTCCCTTTCTAAGTTCTTTTCATGTTCAACTCAATTAATAAAAACGACGATTACCGGCGACTGCTCTCGCACTCATAGTCACCAAAACAATATTGTTTTACTTGTAGTACTCTTGGATACGGCGTGCGACATTGTGGAATTTCGCAATCTTTTCCAAACATTATGACATAGAATTAGTTAATGTTTGAAAAGTTCTAGTTCGGATATTTAAACATTATTATTCTTTCAATAATGGCATAATTACACTTAAAATTTGATTTTTTCTGACTTACCTGCCACTTTAAATCGTCTGTCCCAAATATTCGGAAAACGTTTACATTGCGCAAAGAACAAAAATAAGACTCGAAATAAATGAAGTATCAGAGCTAAAATTCCATAAAAAAATTATTTTTTTTCAAAAATAATTGTTTTTTTAGCAGCACTGGAACAACCAATACATTCCAATTTTTCCAGAACTACCAAATTATGGTTGATTTAAGTATACTTACTCATGTGTTTTAGCATGAAACTCATCTAAATATAACAATAAAGAAATATTTAATATTACATTCACTAAACTAATAAACAATGTATGAAATAAAACACATTCCAATCCAATATCTGGAATAAAATTCATGTGATCCCTGCACAAACGCAAAATCGAATATAGAGCAGAAAGACTTTCGCAACCAAGTTCACTCACTAAATGAAGACAAATACTCACAGTATGCAAATTTCCATGAAATATATTAAACCATTTGGACGTGTTTAGGGCGCATACACCAAATGCGCAAGAGGCAGATTTGGCATCAGAAGTGTCCAAAACGGATAGAAAACTTGAAATGGGTCGAAAATATTCAATGTACAAACACCATTCTTATTTATATATTAACCTTTGCAGAAGAAATGACATTTGGAGGTAGTCTCCTATCTGGCCTAGTCATAAGATTATAGTCAGGTGGGTAGGCATTCAAGTCGCACGGTTTTGAATGAATATTTGTCAAATGAGGATAAAACGCGTAAACAATGCATTCATGCGATTGTTGTCCTTAGTGGGGATTCTGGTTCTAAGTTTATTTGTCAGCGCCAAAAGCAATAGCAGTGTTTACGAGTTGGTTGAAACAATTACCCATGGTGATCCCCATACTGGATTTCTCATATGGCAGCTCTTCCCTCTTTATTCCCTTTCACCACCTATGTAGAAATAAAAATCTCCAAGGTCATCTGCCTTCTTTGTGGAGCCATACTACATTACTTTTACCCATACTCAGGTTTTGACTAAGCGTGTGAAACCATTTACAACATAAATAATTTTGATATTCGAGATCTAATAATGTAAAGTTGTCTTTAGATAGTTTCATAAAAAGCACAAAATTTTATTTGGCACTAACTCTAAAATACAAATTTTAAGAAAAAGGAGAACTACAGGGTGGCGACAGAACCGGGAAATCAGGGATTTCTCAGGGAAGAATCATTTTTTGGAAAACTCAGGGAAGTTTCGTTTAACTAGCGGAAAAAGTTGGAATATCGTTTTGCAAATGGCACCCATTTGATACTTTTCCGTTAGCCACGAGGGCGCCACTTTGAACCAAAATCAAAATGACGCCAATTTTGTTTTCATTCCGAAAATGAGAAGTGTATTTTTTACGTAAACATCCAGAAAAAAGAGTTGTATACATTGCATACTGTTTTACAGGGCTCCTAACATGTCACCTTTTTATTTTTTGACACCTTTTCAGGGGTTTTAAGTTCTTAAATTGTATTCGGAGAAGAAAAATTTTTGGTGCGCAGTTAAAAAAATTCATTGTTTCTAAAAAAACAGGGTTTGCACAGATTCAATTCCGAAATTTTCATTCCACCGCAAGAATAAATTCAAAAACGTACCGTTTCAATTGTAAAAGGATAATTCACGTTGCCCGCGGTGTATTAGCAGCAAGTTCTGGAAATTTTCTTACGGGAAAAGGATATCAGTAAAACCAAGCGGCGAAGTTCAAGGGAAGCAGGGCCATCTGCATGTCCGACCCCTCTTACCTAATTACAGGGCTCCTCACATGTAACCTTTTTGTCACCTTTTCAGGGGTTTTAAGTTCTTAAATTCTATTTGGAGAAGAAAAATTTGGGGTGCGCAGTTAAAAAAAAAATCCTATTTCCTCTGAAAAAACAGAGTTTGCAGGTTCCTTAAGAACTCCTTAAAATGGATTTTCGATTTTAGGCACTCTTAAAACTCCTTATTTTTATGTGCTACTCCTTAAAAACTCCTTTTTTTTTTCGCCTTTTCAATTTCAAAATGCGCGCTACGTTCCACCGCAAGAGTGGATTCAAAAACGTACCGTTTCAATTGTAAAAGGATACTTCACGTTGCCCTCGGTGTATTAGCAGAAAGTTCTGGAAATTTTTAGAAAAGGACAAAATTAATTTCAGACATTTCAACAACAAAAATGAGACATAATCTTTCAAAGAAAAGGAAGAAATTCAAGCTGTGTCAAAAATAAACTAATTAAAAAATCATAAATTGCGATTTTTTCAAGGTAATATTTTTAAAATGATGTACTTTTTAAATGAAGAAAATAAAAATATCCTTCCAAAGAAAGAAAAATAACAGATAGGGGTGGCTGGGGAGGGTCGTCTTATTTTCTATATTTATACTTGAATATATTTAGAATTATTGTTATTTGTCACTTTTTAACCCTTTTTTTGCTCGATTAGTCACCTTTTGTTACCTTTTCTTACTTGATTAGTCACTTTTTTGGTTCAATTAGTCACTTTTGTCACCTTTTTAGACCTTGAAACCTGTTAGGAGCCCTGTGTTTTATTAAACCTGTAACGGACGGAAATCCTTCAACCGAAGTCTACAGCTGTGCCACGTTTCCTAATGTCAATAATAGGAACGTAGTGCCTTGCGGCTTTGAAAAATACTAACGGCCGGAAAAACCTGCAAAAGTTAAACATCCGGTTCCAATTTAATCAACATTTAAAAAATAATATTAATTCTAAAATACCTAGATTTTTGATTTTGGTCCCAAGGTGCGCCCAGCTAACGGAAAAGTACTCATTTAGATTATGCATATGTTTTTTAATACATGTGTTGAAAATTATTATTTTTTTCGAAAATTTTCGAACTCTGAGTTTTTGTTGTTGTTGTTGTTGAAAAGTTTGTGTTGCCCGTTCCAGTTCTTTTCGTGATGGACTCGTCATTGTCAAATGCGGCCAAAATCGTTTGCAAAGAGATCCAATCGGCGTGACGTTTCAATCTCCTATGAAAATATAAATATTTAATTGAAAAATTATTTATATTAAAAGAAAATCAAACGTATGAGGTATCTATCTGGTATAAAATTTTCCGCAGCTTTGAAATCCTAATTTATTTTTAAAAATTTTTAATTTATTTGATTATAAATGAAATTTTAATTTATTTTAAACAATCGCTGATTTAGAAAAAAGCACTGAAGAACGCCAGTCATAACTTTATTTCTTTTGCTTCACCCGAATCCGTTACTTTTCAAAATGAATGAATTTCGAATCAAACGAAGGTTCTTCTCGGTGGCGAAATTCGTATTGGAAAAAATATAAAAGTTACAATTTAAAAATTATTTATTTAAAGAAAATCATATTTTTAGGTATCGATCTATTGTGAAATTTTCCGCAGATTTCAAATCCGTTGAAACTTTTATTCTATCTTTAACAATCGCTGAGATAGAAAAAAGCAATGAAGAACGCCAGTTATAACTTTATATCTGTTTTGCTTTACTCCAATCCGTTGCTCAGGAAATCAAAATGAATTAATCTGATCCTTTTAACCACAAAGGTACAATTCTTCACGGCGCCCAAATTCGTATTGAAAAAAATATAAAAGTTACAATTTAAAAATTATTTATTTAAAGAAAATCATGTTTTTTTGGGGTATCGATCTGTTGTAAAATTTTCCGCAGATTTGAAATCCGTTGAAATTTTTCTTCTATCTTTAACGATCTAGGAGATAGAAAAAAGAACTACATAACTCCAGTTAAAACTTTATTTGTTTTGTTCATCCGCTAAAATCGCGCGTTGCTGAGAAAATCTGAAAAAATAAATTTAGAATTTCATGTCTTTAAACCGTATGCCATTCTAAGGAAAATAATAATAATCAAATTCCAATTAATTAATTTTTAAATGTTTTAGATTAAATTTTAAAATTGAAACTCAGGGAATTTCATGAAAAATACTCTGGAAATCAGGGAACTTTTTACTTCAATTTTTGTAGCCACCCTGAACTAGTATTCAATCCCGAATCAAATATCCTAACTTAGTACACGAAAATAAAATGCTTTTAAACTGTGTTCAAGGCTGAAATGTTCCAAGAGTGTCATACTGATTACTCTGAAAAGATATGATCTAAAGAATGTGTTCAATGAAGAAATCTGAACAGTTTGTCTGAAAAAATGAGCCAAAAATGTGGAAAAAATATTTATTAAAATACAGTTAACAAACATTTAAAAACAATAGTTATTAATTTAAACATAACTCGAGACTAGAAATAGATGTTGCAAAAGAAAAATGCACCATTTCCTTAATATATTCGACTAGTTTGCAGAAATATTATAAAGTCATTATCATAAAATAAATTATTTTGATTAAAATTCAATCACATTTTGAATTTTGTTTGCAATGAATCTCAGTACAGGTATGAAAGACATCAATAGATGCAAAATCTGTCTGATACAAATGTGTTCGGTCATATATTTTGCCACCAAAGAAAAATAAATTAAAACCCTAACTTCACAATCGAACTTTCTTGGGGCTCAATGTACTCAAATAAACCATTTCCAAAACATATACATAGCTACAATGACTCTTTTGATGCATCTCTAATGTACATTACTTCAAAAACATTAATACAAAATGTGATCAAAGTACATTTGATACAAGCTTGATGATTTTAACTGAAAATGTTTTTAGGAACTGAATTATAAACAAAAAATGTGTACATACTTCAATAAATGGCATACATGGTTCAGTGTTTTGAATGAAAACCAAGCACTTTTAACTATTTCATGAGTGGTGGGAGTAGCCCCAGCTCAGAAGAGTTGAAATAATTTTATTTTGCTCATTATTGGCTACATTTAAGGCAGAACTGTGCAAATATTTCATCAAAGGGGACAAATAAATAAATGTTATAAGCAGACCAGCTAGTTTAATAAAAAAGGAAAAATGGAATGTTTTGGGGTTTGATTTACTTTGACACAAGGCAGCATTTATATAACTACTACTCTTTGGTTCTAAAACTCTTTAAACTTTTTTTTTGTGGCACTAAACAATGTTGATGCTCAATATGAGCAAACATTAAAGTTTGGCCTTTAAATCAATGCACATGATCAGGACCAAGATTTTTGTACCATAAAAATTGCTAGAAGATACATACATTGTAAAAACATTTAACCTAAACCACCGAAAAAATGCCCTTTGAAACAAATGTTCCAGGCTTTTTACTTCCTTACAAAGCTAAATAGAGATCCATAAACCAAAACAAAAAGGAACAAAAATTGCAACAAATCTACAGCTGTGTCAACTAATAAATTATGTAAAATTAATACAACTTAAGTGTTTTATTGTATTTGTGCCAAAACAAATTTATTGACCTAAACATACCCAACCAAAGTACTAAAATTACAGTTCAACTATTTTCTGGCAGTTCCAAGTGCAAGCTGTAGGCAGTGCAGGTTTGATTCTATTGTTCTGTGTCAGTAAAACTTTCTGTGTGTATGTCCATTACTTTGCATTGTCTGTCTTTTGTTAGGCCCAATATGGTCCTTATGTCATAAAAAATTAACCCCCAACAGTTCTTGGATTAGAAATTAGGAGCTGAAAGTCAGGTATCAATGGCTAACCCCTATTTCTCTCAACTAAAACTCTTCCTCAGTAGCTAAAATGTTCTACTTGAATACAATTTTAAATTATTTTGCTTTCGTGAATGTACTTAAACACATTATAATGGCTTGGGCCAGAAATTGGACTTTGATATACATATTAAAATGTAAAGGTAGATGGAAGAGTAAACAGTTGATTCATCAAAATTTTCTAAGTCTTTTGCTAAACACATATAGTTACTTTTGACTATCTGAATGCCATATTGCAAATTTTACATTAGAATTCATATAGAAAGAAATTAAATATTAAATTTCAAAAACTGTCCTTCATATAATAAGAATAGACAATTCATTCCAATTACCATAAACTTTAATTCCTACAGAATTTTTCATACTGATCAGTTCAAAATTAAAAAAAAAAAAAAAAAAATTGAGTACCTAATTTCCAACAAAAAAATTACATACCCTTTTTCTCCAGATGAAAAAATGAAAAGTGTCTAATTTCTGCCAAATAACGAAGAATCACATGCCAAAGAAACCTACTCATAATGTAATCTTGCACAGATGAGATAAAACAGCTCTAAAACGTCCATTTTTAGTTTAGGAATTCTCTATCTTAAGTCTCCCAGAAAAATTTTTAAACTAACTTTTCGAGAAGTGTTAAATCTATGGCAATTATGAGTTTTGCACTAAGATTTTTTGCCTTAAAAACTTTTAATGCTTCTCTAGGAAAAACACTTTTTTGTTGCAGATCTTTTACAGAAAGCATGCAATTTGCTTAGAATTAGCTAAGTTTGAACTCATTGTAACTAATATGGAATAATGGCAAAACTTACTGTCATTTAAAAATTTTCGCAGATGGGAAAAAAATCCGAAATATTTTGACAAAAGACCAGGAAAATAAAAAAACGTTAGCATGCATGCCATTGGTAAACTGAAAAAAAAAACGTGAGTCAGAGTTACTTTATTTAAAAATTAAGGACTTGAGCACCTAACATAAAAATAAAATAAAATTTTCCAGGGTTCTTAGTCTTCCAAATAAATATAATAAACACTTTTAAGAAATGTAAACCCAGCATAGCACCCAAAATGATTTCTTTTAGTGTCGTTAGTTAAATTTTAATACTTCAAAGAATTCTATATAGTTAAAATAAATTGCTTGCTTCTGAGTTTTATGGCACAAGGGTCGTATTTGGCCAAGCTGTGCACACAAGACAGGCATCAAATAGTAGACATCCACTCAAGAAAAGTTTTACTAACACAAAAGAAATACACCCAAAATGAATTACAAGAACCGAACCTGTGTTATCAATTCACAAGTTGCTACTGCATTGGAACAAACCCATGGCAGCCCCTATTCAAATAAAGAAAAACTTCTTTATTTGGTCTAAAATTTCTCTATTATTTGTTTGATTATTTTCCAGAGAAAAATAAGAAAATTATTAAGAAAAATCTAAAGATCCTGGCGATAACCAAGAATGAAAATTTTTTTTATATTTCTAAGATTCTGTTTCAATGGATTCAGCTAAAAAATGTTAACTTTTGTAAGCTTCTATGAACAATTTCTGGTGGTTAACCATTCAATGGTAGTTGCTATTTATGAAGTTTAAATTATGTAAATTACATGATATTTTATTTAAAAATCCAAATATTTACTTTAAAGAATACTTTTGTTCACCTAAAAGTAAAGAGCTCTGGTTACAAAACTCAACTTGTATTTAACAATCAGTGAATATTAAAAGATCTTTATGATGATATTTGAACCACAAGTAAGTCTAAAATGAGCATTAACGTGTGATAAAACATCAAAATAACATAACAAAACAAGGAATGCTTTGAAGTGAGTTCCAACACAAATATACAGTTCAATACATTTTTAAGCATGTCATGAAATAAATCACTAAAGTGAACAGTATGCTAATATTAATCATAAAGCTGAATTATTTCAAGTATTTTCACAAAACATAAGATAAAGCATATTGTAATACCGTACTTTCCATTAAAAATATCTGAAAGCTAAATATTACAACATTACTTAAAAACATTTTCAATTTATTGAAAAAATCAGTAGGAAGTTGAGTTTTTTTTGGCAAAAACGTAATTACTTATCGTTTACTGATTTCAATCAATTTCCTTCGTTGAAATTAGAATATTACTTGAAACATGGTACCAAAGGTTAATTTGTGCGATTGGATTAACTCTAAATGTCAGGAAAAATTTTTATTAAGTTGTTCAATTTTTACTAAACTCATCATTTTATGGCTAAAAATAACTTTTATTTTATGGGAAAATCCTCATATATGTTTGGGATTGCACAGTAGGCATAAAGCAGGCTAGGAGTTATGTTGAGAATGTTACAAGTTGCAATGGAATTAACTGTTCAGTAGGACTATAAATTTGAAAAGTGACTATCTTAAACAAAAGGCATACAACAATTATTCAGTACAGAGTAACATTTTTAGGCTAATAAATATCAGTTGCAAATAAGAGTAATTTTTTACTTCTGTGTGCAAAGTGTAATCATAATTTCATACTTACCAACATTTAATCTTTCCCTCTGCATAGTCATGACAAAAAAGACACATGATATGATGTCCGTTATGTGTCATAGCATGACAAATAATTGTCAAAATCTTGATATGCATTTTAAAAAAAACCTTGGGAAAAAATGGTGCTCCACTCCTTATTCTTAGAGTCATACTCAATGAGTATAAGATTGAAAATAAACAACAATAAAAAATATAAGTTCCCAATCATTTTGTCTGTGACTAGAATAATACCATCACACACATTGAAGGTAAAAAAAAACCTGTTAAAATAGTCTTAAAATAGTTTTCCCATTTCTGGATCTTTCAATTTGAATCAACAAACAAAAGATAAAAACTAAATGAGAATAAAAACGATGTAAAAAGCTTTTCAGAGTAGAGAATCAAAATTTTATAGAATCAGATATTGACATTATTGTAGTTTGAGCAATACTGATCCTGATAAATCTGCTGTTCACTATTAGAAACTCTCTCTCTCTCTCTCTGCTCTTTTGTGCAATTCCCTTAGTAGTTGCCAAGTATGTAAATCAAATATCATTTCCCCTCCTCAAAATGTTTTGAAAATTCAATAATGGTCATGAGTATACTGACACGAGTACAATAGATCATGAGTACACTGACAAAGTGCAATTCCAATGTACAGAATGAAATATAACAAGGTTTTCTGTCAGATAATTCAAAAAGAACCATAATATTTTAACACAACCATAATAAACCAGTTGAAGTTGTATTTTAAAGGAAATAATGCTATGGAATAAGGGAAAAGGAACATTCAAACATTTAAAACATAAATAGCAGCCCCAGCGCCTGGTTTTGTAACAAATAAGGCAGTATTAACATCAATTCCTGGACAATTCTGTGTTCTTTCTTCAAAAAAATTCTCCTTCATAGTATTCAAAAACTGCTCCACATTATTTTTCTTCACTAAAGAAACACAGCATCCTCCCCATCTTTAAAAACACATTTTCCTCTTATAATAGATAAATCAAAATGATATAGAATATAAATATATTTTGGAAATAATATGGAATATAAATATATCTTGGAAAAAAATAATTTTTAGTATCAAAGACATTTAACATTTTTTTTTAGTTTAACTATTCTTCAAGAAATTATTATGAAACAAAGTGTGAAGTTAGTTTGGATATTCCTTTCTGTATGATTAATTGATGATCCCTTTGCGTAGGCAAGGTGACTGGTGCCAATACTTCCAGTGAGGAAACGCGCAAAAGACTTCTAATCAACATTTCTTCGAGTCCGAGTTGAATATGTCTTCGAGCATGTAGTGACATTTGTTTTGCCTCTTATATGTTGTATTTCTCATGTGTGCTGTTATTGGGATGTTCAATAAATGTGCTTTGCCAGAGAAATAGTCTTCCGTCGTTTTTACAAACCAACAGCCCAAATTTTATACAAAGGTTATATAAAAATAACAATCTTGAAAGAAAAATTAGAATTCAAGAGTTACATTTAAGGCATTCATCAATACGTCTGCCTTTGCTGCTCAACATGGTTGGTAGTATCTAGAGTGGTGCCATGCCCAAGAGTTAGGAATAGCATATCATGGTTAGTAACGAATCCCACTTCTGCCTTGGGGCAGATAATCACAGCATTCATGTGTTGCAGATGCAGTAACTCCTAGTGTAAAGGTGTAGAGAGTCAAAACTTACGACAGTTAGTGCTTTCTAGTTGTGGTATGAAGTAGTTTGACAGCACAGTGATAGGACCATATAGGTTCTACCTCTTGTTTTGCCTATCATGTCAGGGACTAATGTGTCCAAGGGGCATTTACCAGCATAACAACCAATCACAAACTCTCAGGAATGTCCGTGGTGTTGAAAACCTTTAGCCAACAAAATTCCTAGATCTGTCACCCACTGAACATGCTGGTGTATTATAGGACATCATTTGCACAGCCCCAGAGTAGGGATCTCAATCAGGTACTACAGAATGCTTGGCATTATTTGCCAGAGGATAGCATAAGGACTCAATTTAGACTTACTAATTTATAACCCTTTGGATGGAATTCTACAAAAATAGAGTTCTAGAGATTTGATATTGTATACATCACACCATGTTAAGTTTCAATTCAATTGAACACTGGATTCTGGTTTGGGGGTGTTTTAATTTTGTTTACCAGTGTGTGGCAGTAAATAAATGTTTCTATCGTACAATTCCAGCATCCACTCTCAACAATTTCCTTTATGATTACATACTGATTTTGGCAAAATGTTCAAAACTTCTAAAATAAAAATCCTGTTAATATTTTAGGTTTAAAAATAATAAAAGTGCAAAAGAAGTCTTCATTTAAAACTACAATTGAAGATTTTGTGGTAAATTTATCGATACATATCGATTTTTGAACAATCATCGGTTTAATGTCTAAATTAGTGAATTGTTTTACCCAAACTTATGATTTGTATCACATTAAAAACAAAGTAATTTGGAGCAGGAAGAAGTGTTTAGAGCAGCTTGGCAGATATGTATATGTATGAGGTTGTAAATCCACCGATCTATGGCACTGCAGCTTGACCCCTGCTACATTACATTTTATGACTAAATAACTAGATCTATTGGTTGAAAGAATCCTTGGAAACATTGTGTTGGTCAAGATCAAAACTGGTGAGAATGCTCACTGTCGAATGTTTATGTGTGAGCATCCGTTAGAGGATTAAATAGAACTGTTTTAATTGTACAGAACTGATGTTTTCCTAATTTAATATTTGAAAAGTATCTGAACATATTAGTTTTAAGAAAAATATTTACCATTAATTACCTAAACCAATTATGTTTTGTGTAATTCATAATATAAAATTGAATTTATTTTTGTTGTACCATTTGAGGAATGGAAAAAAAAATTAAAGAATAAACATAATTTTTTAAAGATTAATTTTAAATTAACTTTTTTGTTTACATCTTTTTGAAGAAAAAAATGAATATTTTTTTGCAACGATTACTTAACATAGAAATAGGATGAAAGAGAAAATCTGAATTCAGAACAGAAAAAAAATTTATGTACTTACCCAGCCCCTGTCAATCTTGATCCAAGAGCTCCACCATCTAAAGCAGTGTTAACTAATTTATCTAGTATAGGATGACTGCATTCATAAAGATCTCTACAGCTAATGTGACTTTCATTCATAAGTTGACCAAGCTGTGCTGCAGCATTGTTATTTTCTTCACAGGTTAGTTTAAACTTGTTCACTCGAGAAGCTTCTTCAAATACATGGGTAGCTCGATCACATAGCTAAATAAATAAAAAAAATTATCACTTACATAAACTTAATTGTAAATATTTTAGTTTTATTTAATACTTGCCGCTGAGTGGCCAGCACAGCGTTGCCAATGACAGTTCTTTTCGTGGAGCCAGATGTGACCACTGTTCGTAACAACCGATGATTGCAAAATTTGATGATTACCATTTGGTTTGTGGAATTCATAGCCTATTGGATAACAGCTATCATGCTGTTGCCCGTTGTGTTGGTTTGCCACAAAAACCAAATGGAAATTCGTAGCCTATTGGAATGAATTCCCTGCGAACTCCAATTTGGTTTGCATTGCAAACCAACAACACGGGCAATGCCATGACAGGGTTGCCAACTTTTTCTGAGAAGCTTCAGGAGCTCAAAAAATTTCAGGAGTTTTGAGGTTGCTTCAGGAGCAACGCGAAAATAAGAGCAAATATGAAAGACCTGCATATTTTCATAAAATTCCCTCTTTTTTTTACAATTTTTTTAGAATATATTACAGTACAAAGTCGAAAATCCGGACGTTTTGTTAACTGGCGCTTTTTTGTTTTTCTCATTATTTTTTACATCTTTCTGACAATTTTAAAGAAAAAGGAGCTAAACCTGGACCTAATTCATGAAACAACGCAAAATAACGGACATATACAGAGTAAATACCACACAGAAAAATAAGATTTGTAAGTAAAATTTGTATTAAAAATTGTCATTGTATTAAAAAGTTTCCAAACGCAAAATTCGCGGTGGGGGTGGGAGATTAAGGGGTTTTTTTTGACAAAAAATGCAAATAATGGCCGAGGTCCGGTGAACTCCGGATTTTGTACTGTATAAATGATAAAAAATTACATGAACATAAAAGGTTTTATCCTTAATTAATCCAATACACAATTTAACCATAAGTAAAAATATTTCCCTTTTCATAAGAAAAAATTTTGCAATCCTGAAAGAAGAATCTGGTGAAAATTTCCTTGGTAAGGGGAAAATTTTTCCCTCTTCATAGGAGAAATTTCCCTTTTCCCTGCATCGATGCTGTTTCCGGAGTGAGACATACATTACGCGGAGTTGCGGATTTTCGATGCTTCCGCGGAGAAACTCCGGAAGTTCCGGAGCACTTGGAAATCCTGCCATGATGGCCTTGTCATTGTCAAATTTGCTAACAGTCATCATGGTGTTACTAGAGTGCCTATATAATAAGAGTGGCGACATACGGGAAACACTTTCTGATTGGCTTAGACACCTTTTCTACCGCCCGAGGCGGTCTTTTCCTAGCTCCTGTAGACTTAACATGGGAACTTTTTGTGTCCGAGAAAAACGTGTGTATATTAAATTAAAAAGAAAATATAGCTTATTCATGTTCCATTTCGTGTTCTAGAACGTTCATTTATTATTATTTTAGTGTTTTGTCAGTATGAATTTGAAGACGTTTTAAGTAAATAGCTTTTTTTGAACAACGTGGTGTTTCCCGCAATCTAAGTTAGCGCGTTGTGCAATCCATCTCATCAATTACGCATGTAATTGAGCGTTTATATGATTCATTTTTCCGAATGTATCCCATATTATAACAATCATATGCTTTTTGTTCTCCTTGAAATGATACATTAATTCGCCCAGCAACTTTCTTTGAGACGATTCTGGTAGAAAAATGGCTGCCGCGCGTGCGCATTAGGCCAAATTTGGTCCCTTGTCGCCACTCTTATTATATAGTCACTCTAGGTGTTACCAGTAGTGTTGAATTGCTTCACAAACCAAATTATGAATATTATGAAACCAACACCACGGGCAACACTGTGATGGTCTCGCATTTGTCGAATTCCAATTGCGAATAGATCCAATCGCTGTGACGTCACGATATTTTCCGAAAATATAAATATTTAATCGAAAAATTATATATTAAAAGAAAATTAAATGCAAGGTATTGAAATGGTGTTAAATTTTCCACAGATTTCAAATCCGTTGAAATTTTCAATCTATCTTTAACGATCACGATTTTACAAAAAAAGAACTAATCCATGCAAGTCAAAATGTTTTTTTTGTTTTGTTTTTGTATTGCTGAGCACAGGAAATTAAATTTGATTTCTCGAATCAAACGAAGGTCATTCTGAGCAGCGGCGTTCGTATTGGAAAAAATATAAAAATTTCAATTTCAAAATTATTTATTTAAAGAAAATCTTATTTTTAGGTATCGATCTAATGTAAAATTCTCCAGATTTCAAATCCGTTGAAATTTTTACTCTGTCTTTAACGATCTATGCGACAGAAAAAAGAACTCAGCTAAAACTATGCTAACAAATTCCAAATTCCTAAGAATCAAACTGATCAAACAGAAGCAGAAAAAATAAATTTAGAATCTGCAATCTTTTATGCTGTTACCATTCTAAAGAAAACATTGATAGTTAAATTAAATTCATTCAAAAATGTTCTAAACTAAATCTTAAAATTCAAGCTTCTGTGAGGAATTAAATATTAATTCCCATGTGCCTATAAAACCCCTTCGAAAAACCCAAGTAAAGCCGGAAATTCCATTCCAACGAAGGCAACAAGATGTCTGGACTTTGACGTTATATTTCTAAAGTTGATTCGTTACGGCACGCCTCTGACGAACACGTGTCTCGAAGCCTGAGAACGATCTCAAACAAGAAAAGCCGTTGCATAGACTTGTTGGCTGGAGCGAGCTAACAAATAGAGTCCTCAGAATAAGCGCTCCCCTGGCATCACAGCCAATAAATAAGGGAAAATCGACACAACATGACATTAGAACCGCCAAATTCCGAGACAGCAACTGGAGAAAAGTTTTTTAGCAGACAACGTTCGTACCTTGAAAAACGACGACGCTTCCACCCATGGAGCGGAAAGAATCGCCTCAGACCTCGGGTCCTAAAACTTGCTTTATTAGGTTGCAAAGTGCCTAGTAGATCTTCCGATCAGATCTATTATTTTGTTTAGGCAACAGCCTAGAATGCAGGATCTGAGAATAGGATCCCTGCGGATTCAGGTGCTCACGAAGAGACCAAATATAGGAAACCATTCCTAGAAGAACCAGCGGTCAGTTGAAAATTTCATTGATTCTTGCCTGCTGCAAGAGAGAGAATTATGTAAAGATACCGGAATTATTGTAGGAGGTCATCTCCTGTGTGCATAGGCGTCAAAATTTATCTCAAATGAATGGGGGGTGTCACAAGATTCATTTATTAAAAGTTTAAAGAAAACAGTTTCCTTAAATACAGCTGTTATCTCAGGATTTTAGTGAAAGTTATGCTTTCACAAATACAAAAAGAGGCGCAAGGTTACCACTGGACCTCAAATTCATGCACTATTCATCCTGTCATTATTCATTCACTGCAATGATGCAAGCAATAAAAAACTGAATTTACCTCTTTGTATCATATTGGATGACCTTAAACATGACGCGAGGAGTATGGTGTATGAGTTCCAAAAAACTGTAACTACCTTTCTGAAAGAACTACCCACATAGCAAACATTCACTACTTTAATGACGGATGTTCTCTCTCTCTCTCTCTCTCTCTGGGCAATATAAAAATAAATACAACTTCATTAATCTGTGTTTGCATGAAAAGGACTTTCAACTAAAAGCCCAGTGGTAAATTTTTGCAACCAGTCACGGTAAAACAGAATGTGAAGGAATATGGGTTTAACGTAAAACACGTATTCGGGTGAAGCAAAAGAAATAATTAAAGTTGTGACTGCCGTTCTTCAGTGCTTTTTTCTATATCAGCGATTGTTTCAAATAAAATGAAAATATCAACGGATTTCAAAACTGCGGAAAATTTTACTAGATAAATACCTTATACGTTTGATTTACTTTTAATAAATAATTTTTCAATTAAATATTTATATTTTCATAGGATATTGTGACGTTACGCAGATTGGATCTCTTCGCAAACGATTTCGAATCCATCACGAAAAGAACTGTAACGCGGACAACGCAAACTTTTCAACAACAAAAAAACCTCAGAGTTCGAAAATTTTCTTAATTTTAATAACTTCTAGTTTATATGAATTAAAAAACATATGCATAATCTAAATGAGTACTTTTCCGTTAGCCGGGCGCAATTTTGGACCAAAATCAAAATCGCCAATCTAGATATTTTAGAAAAAAATGATTTTTTTTTAAATGTTGATAAAATTGGAACCGGATGTTTAACTTTTGCAAGTTTTTCCGGCCATTAGTATTTCTCAAAGCCGCAAGGCACTACGTTCCTATTATTGACATTAGGGAACGTGGCACGGCTGTAGACTTCGGTTACAGGATTTCCGGCCGTTACAGGTTTAATAAAACAGTATACAATATATACAACTCTTTTTTTCCTGGATGTTTACGTAAAAAATACACTTCTCATTTCGGAATGAAAACAAAATTGGCGACATTTTGATTTTGGTTCAAAGTGGCGCCCGCATGGCTAACGGAAAAGTACCAAATGAGTGCCATTTGCAAAACGAAATTCCAACTTTTTCCCTGAGTTAAACGAAACTTCCCTGATTTTTTCAGAAAATGATTCTTCCCTGAGAAATCCCTGAATTCCCGGTTCTGTCGCCACCCTGAAAATTGTTATTCTAATTTAACGATTTCAAGAAAATGAGTGAGTCAAGTGATTTCTATCTTTAAAGTGCGAAAAAATAATAAAGGAGTGAAAAAAAAACATTCATTTTATTTTTTTATGTGGTAAAGCATATCTTTTAGAACAAGAATACAAAAATAATTTTTTGATTGTCCTTAACCCTTTTAAAGATATTCCACAGCGTAAAAAACACGCCATTTTATTTTTAAAATCTATAAATAGAACTTTGGAATTTTTTCTAACCATGTATAAGATACTTGCAGGTATAATTTATTTTTTTCTGGACTCCTTACATATTGATGTATACTCTTAAAAAATTTCATCAACATTGGTAGATAAACAAGGGAGATATAATTTATTTTCTAAAATAAAGAAATTCTGTTTCCTCCGTCTGATCGATAAAAACCGCAAAATCCCTAAAACTTTAACAGGCTATAAAACATAAGCCGCTTGAGATAGAGCAAAAAAAATTATATGTGTTCTTAAATCCATAAAAGGAACAAACATGCCAAGTTTCATCAAAATCTGTGATCATGGGTGTCAAATCCTTTTTTTTCTGGATGATTTGACATGGATTGACCCGTGTGTATATATGTATATATATATAATATATATATATAATATATATATATATATATATATATATATGTATGTATGAGAGTTTTTCACAAATTAATCTAATCTTATATTAATAATTAATTAAAATTAAGTTATGAATAGTTTGAGTAAAGTTTTAATTTTGTAATAAATAAATGTAATCAATGAAACAATGGTACATTAGTTCATAGGCGTAACCAGGGGGAGTTGAGGGTTCAACCACCCATTGAGTTTGTCATAAAAGATAGTCAAATTTGTTAATGAAGAGCAATCAGAGTTTTAAGCTTTATGGCTATTTAAACTGGATTATATAAAAATAAAAATTATTTTTGCACTCATCATATAAATACCGTATATTTCCGAAAAAGGCCGATCCGTGTATAAGCCGAGGGTGCGGTTTTTCTTCAAAAATTTACCCAAAATTCAAAATCTGTATATAAGCTGAAATAAAAATAAAAATTGTGACGTTTAAACATAATGCCAGGAGGGCGTAAATGTCGCCAAGAAGGTAAAACGGGTAGAATATTTTCCAATCAAATCGCTGTAAAGTAAAACGCTACTCGCCAACGATGATACTTTTAACCTGCTAATGATTTTCCCCAGTATACAATTGTCCAGCTCCTGATGTCAGACCTCCGACGGGGTGATTGACAGGTGATGATATACGGGACATTAGGATTCAAAAGGGGAAGGGGTTTCATTATGGCTCTTAAATTAAACTCGGGAAGGGTCTAAATGACTGCTAATGATATTTCCCAGTGTCCTGCTCCTGATGCCGGACCTCTGACTGGGTGATTGACAGATGATCAGTTCAAAAATGGTCAAGGGGAGCAGATGGAGCTTGGGAATTTTTTTATCAGTGCTACTTTTCTTCGCCGTGCAGCCTAAAACATGTGCGGAACATAAAGTTTCAAAAGGGGGAGCGGGCTCATTGACCCTTGGCAGGGAGGACGATTATGTGTGGGAAGAACATATAAATTCTAGTACGGAAAGGGCATTGGAACTGATGATGATACGCATCAAGACATCCCAATGAGTGAAGCCGAATTTTACGAACTATTCGGAAACTCGGATTCAGACACGGAATTTGAAGGATTTATGACTTATTTTTCTATTTTTGCTTAAAGACTGCATTCAAAATGTAAGTTAAAAGACTTTAAAAACTGGAACAGCTGTTCGATTCGGATGGCATGAAGTAAAAAAGTAGGGTTGCTTTCCCTTCACCCGTTGGAGTTTCTATAAAAATCGTTAATCGCTCGTAAAGAATTCAAAGTTGCTGCCACCGTATGGAGATCCGAATCCAACAGCTGTATCAAAGAATGTTCCCTTTCCAATTTCAGGGCTCCTAAGAGGTTCCAAGGTCTAAAAAGGTGACAAAAAGTAACTAATCAAGCAGAAGTGACAAATCGAGCTTTTGAGTATAAAGATAGAAAATAAAATGATCTTCCCCAGCCACCCCTATCTTTTACTTTTTTTTCTTTGGAAGGATATTTTTATTTTCTTCATTTAAGAAGTACATCCTTTTAAAATATTAACATAAAAATAAAAAAATCGTATTTAGGATTTTTTAATTCGTTTATTTTTGACACAGCTAGAAGAATTTCTTCCTTTTCTTTAAAAGATTATGTTTCATTGCTTTTGTTAAAAAAGTCTGAAATTAATTGTCTTTATCTTCTCAATAGAAGAATGTGCATTTTTTAAAGTCTGTCTTTGCTGACCAGCAACATCTGAGACTTTGCAGCTCCTTCAATCATTGCCTGAGCAAGTGCTGCTTCCTTAAAATCTTTATTCTTTATCATCTTGAGTCTATCCTTGGCTTCCTTTAATAATTTTGAAGCACTGTCCAATGCCTCATCCTCTTCCTTATGCATAATTTGAGTTTTCTTTCTTCTATCACCTTTCTTTTCTTTGACAGCTGCTTTAAATTTTTGTTTTCTGTTTACAGTCTATCTTTTTCTTTCCTGTCCTTCTTTAATTTTTCTTATGCCTTACGTTTTATGGTTTTATGGTATGGTTAATATTTTTAACCATAATTTCTTTAGAACTTTTTGTCATTTTAGCGTGTTTTGTGTTGTTTACAGTAAATTGAAAAATTCATCTCGGGCAAAAAATGGAATTGACTCGTTAATATTTTCGTGCGATTATTTTCCCAAACTTTCGACTTGGATTATCAAGACAAGAGTGCTTCGATGAACTTAATTATTTATACAGCGATAAAGCACCATCATATAGCACTGTAAAAAACTGGTATAACGAATTTAATCGTGGTGGACGTTCGCTCCGGGACGAATTCCGTGAAGGTCATCCAAAATCGGTTGTTGTGCCAGAAAATATCGATGCTGTGCATGAACTGATAAGCAAGATCGTCATGTGACATACCGTGAGATTGAGGCATCTTTGGGCATTAGTATGACAAGCATCAATAAGGTATTACATGAACATTTAGCCGTAAAAAAGATTTGTTCTTGTTGGATCCCGCATAATCTGACAAACGCTCAAAAGATGGCTCGTGTCGATTGGTACAAGGAAATCTCTCTATATTAAAAAAAAGTTACCGCTGCCGCCGCAGGATTGAAAACTGTGCTGTTTAGCTCGATTCTTAGACGGTTTCCCTAGATAGTTCGGATCAGAAAAATATGAAATTAACATTGTTTGTTCTTCCCTGGAGAACTGTAAAGATCTTTTTCCGATGCGGTTAATAGTTCAGAGTTTATTAAGTGTCAAAGTTTGAAAAGCGAAATTTCTTTCGCGAGTGAGCATAACACATACAAATTTTCAGTCTTAAGCCGTGATTTTTTTTTTAAAGAATACATCTCAACGTAAATTTTTGCAGCTAGTCGAATTTTTTTAGAAATTTCCCAGGAGCCCCCTAGTGTTGAAAAAATACGTTCAAGGTACATCAAAGGCTGTGTATAACATCTACACAGGTGACGAATCGCAGATCTTTGCATATGAGCCCGAAACAAAACAGCAATCGACTGTATGGGTCTTCCAAGACCAGCCAAATTCAGCAAAAGTTGTTCGCGGAAGAAGCACATCGAAGCAAATGGTTGCCTGTTTCTTTGGCACCGGTCACGTGGCGACAGTGGCGTTAGAGCAACGCAGAACGATCAATTCTGAATGGTACACAACCATTTGTTTACCAGAAGACATCAGAGAATTTCGAAAAAAGCAGAAGAGGCAAATCATTCTTCACCACGATAATGCGAGCTTTCGCACATCGGCTCACAAAAAGGATTTTTTTGACCGGCCAAAACACCGAATTGATGGGTAATCCGCTGTCAGCCCTGATTTGCACCCAATGACATTTTTTTTATTCCCGCACATCAAAAATATATTACGTGATCAACGATTTTCGTCACCCAAAGAATCGGTTGATGCATTCAAAACGCATGTTTTGGAAGTATTGTGTATTGATCTTGATAGAGTGCATTGATCTTCATAGAGAATATTTTAAAAAACAATAAAACCAATTTCGATCATAAATATTTGTTTTTTCATATTAGGCCAGAAATATAAATAACAACCCTCGTATGCAACCCTTCCCATATCCATTAGCTTTGATGTGATCGGCACCAAATAAGGTTGATTGTCAAAATTTTCAAGCTACTTTTAAACGTCATCAATGCATAGGGTGTGCGTTTTGACATTAATGCTCTGTCAAAGCTCTTTCTGCGGCTGAGAAGCCACGTTCAATGTTAGCACTAAAATTAGAAAGTGACAGAGCAGCCTTTACTAGCTTTGACACAACTGGGTACTTAGGATCCACACCACTAATGTCTCGCAGTCTGAAGAACTGGTTCCAGTAAACATCAATAGGCTTCATTCTAGATCTTTTTTACTCAAATTCTCTTTGGAGTAATTTCCACTCAACCAGAAGTATATCTGCAATGTAATGCTTCTGAACCCTTAGAAAAAAGAAATTAATTTCCTTCTCTTTCACATTCTGAAGCGCTCTAGAAATTTTATCTCCAATCACAATATTAGCCAGAGGTAACAGTTTCTGAGGACATATATCTTCCAATTTATCCATTTTCAAATCTCGAATAAATTCCTCTTTGGAGATCCTACCCAAAATTGTTCTTGTCAACAATTCAAGTTGAGAATGAAGGTTATGTATTAGAGGTACTTTTTTCTGAAGAAATTCGGTCACACCATTAAATATACTTGCATTTGATACGACAAGTATCACCTCAGCCTTCATAGTTTCTCTTCTAAGGAAATGAACAATTTTTTTGTAGCTTGGTCTTTGTATCATGTTTGGCTTCTTTATTGGAATGTTGTCAAGGAAATACTTTCGCACTGCAATCTACTGTTCAAGCAACCTTTCAGCAACTGGCTTTAGGCTTAGCCATCTGCTTGAACAATGCTCGATGAAATAGTGAGTGGGAAATTTCAAGTCTTCTTGAATTTGTTTGTATGCTGACCAACGCTCAGGCCACTGATTAAAAAATTTGTGAATAGTAAAAACTAGTTCAGACACATATTCCCCTAACTCTTTTAGACCTTTAAGAAAACCATTATGTATTGTGTGAATATTACATGTTCCATTGTTAATTAGTTCTTTTTTTCGGGTAGAAAGTAATGAGACATTAATATTTTTAAAAACTGACCTTCACTAATACAACCTCAAGAATTTGTAATAATCAACTTCGATGATAGCAGAGAATGATTTTCAGTGTACGTTCGCAATACTCCTTCAATATTTAACCCTCTGGATACAGAGACGGACAAAAATTTTGCATTATCTGGTTATGGAGGGGTTTGGAATCTTTCAGATCTCAAACTCCTGAAGAAACGCCTGAAGGTCATTAAGATTTTCATGCCCTCATTTCTGTGCCACAAAGAGAGCAGCGCATGAATAGCCTCTGTTCCGTAGACAGGAATGTCAGGGTTCTTGATGGGGAGCTTCGAGCACTTAGAATGTGTGAGGTGGATGATCTATTCCCTTAAAAACTTTGACGAAGACAACTTCGAGTGTAAATTATCCTACATATTGAAGATTCCACCGTCCTTTCAGAGTTTGCCTTGACATATCTATACCTTCTAGACGTAATCAAACCCACAATAGAAATGGCAACATGTGATGACAAAGGTACTAAACGCATTACATCTCCTCCTGGGTTAACGTTGAGTTAATATCAGCTTGATACGTCCGGTCTCTTGACCTCTTCGTTCTCGTCTTATACCAGAATCCGAAAATAAAATGGGTCAGTTGAGACCGCTCTCAGATCTGTGTATGGAGGATGTTATCCCCCCTTTTAAGTGACCACTGGCATCAATCACCATTTATGAGCTGTCAGCGTCTGACCTAGAGGGTTCCTCCTTTTGTTCGACCCTGTTGAGGGGGTCGGACATGCAGATGGCCCTGCTTGTCGCTTCGTTTTACTGATAGCCATTTGCAGCGGGAAAATTTCCAGAACTTGTAGCTAATACACCGCAGGCAACGTGAAGTATCCTTTCACAATTGAAACAGTACGTTTTTGAATCCATTCTTGCAATGGAACGTAGCGCGCATTTCAAAATTGAATTCGTGCAAACCCTGGGTTTTTTTGGGGGGAAATTATTTTTTTTAATTGCGCACCAAAAATGTTTTTTCAAATATAATTTAAGAACCTAAAACCCCTGAAAAGGTGGCAAAATGTCAAAAAGGTGACAAAAAATAAAAAGATGACGTGTTAGAAGCTCTGCAATTTTTATTTTTATGTGCTAATTAATTAAGGGTATTCAATTATTATTTTGTGTGCTATATTTGGCGCTAGTTAGCAATTTATCGCTTGCGCCTGGCTAACGGAAATGTACCTTAGTTTTTTGCGAAATTAGCGGATCCGTATATATTATAATCTTTAATCATATACAGAAGGTTTTGATCACTCCGAAGAAAATTATGAAACTTCTGTACAGTTACTTACTGAAAGATTTGGAAATAAAGATCTACTAATTAATGCACATATCGATAAATTGCTTAATACATTGAAAAATTCTGATGACTTGAGAGGTTTTCGGAACCTCTTTAATCATATACAGAAAAATATAAGAAGTTTAGAAAGCTTATCGGTTAAAAAGGGTAGTTATTTAAGTATATTGGTTCCTATTTTGATACCAAATTCATACCCCTTGACCTACTTTTGGAATTTAACAAAAGAGAAAGAGATCCAACTGGCAGGCCTCCCAGTGATTCTTACCTTTGAAAATAGTCGTTTTAGTTGCCTCAAATGTGAAAAATAGTAGCCAAAATAGTCTTTTCAATTATACAAAATTTAGCACTGTAATTAGACACAGAAAGCTGCTGCAAGGCAACAAATGGAACCTTTACAAAGGATTTTTTAAAAAAACTAATATTGCATAAAAAAATACTTAACGAACTAAAATAAACAAAAACAATTAATTTCCTTATAAATAAAGAAACGTTAAGAAAGATATCTTAAAATTACATGACTGGATAGAATATATTTAATGACAGTGCAAACTTCACAGAAGTTTCTTTCTTTTCCCCTTTTTGCAATTTATTGTACAAATAATAAACGTATTACAGGTGATTAGGTACATTTTTCATTGTAAGTTATTAGGATTTTTAAAAAAATGACCAATAAGGGTAGATTTTCTTTTCTGAACAACACTGTTCAGAGTACTTGCATTTCTTTCTTGCTCCCTCTCTTTTTGATGCATTTATTCAGCTGCATCAAGCATTCCTTGAGCAATGCGCATTTGAACTATAGCTTTTTTTAAGCTGTCATTTGCTTCCTTTAATAACGAATCTGCTGAAGACCGCATCTCCTTTTGCTCTTGTGTGAGAGATTTTACTTTAGATTCCATATTTGAAGTTGTTTCTTTTGTAATTCTTTTTCTAACAAGACTAGTTTTCTTCTTTCTTTCTATCTTCTTTTGTTTTCTGTTCCTTTAAATTCTTTTGATCCTCCAAAAACTTGAAATAGGATCTAGAAGAAGTGTATGCCATACTCAAAAAAGCTTTTTGGTTATTGGCACTTTCGAAACATTCTCAAATTCCTCTATTCCATCTGGTATTTAGCATATTTTTTCAGACATCGCCGACTTCTCTTCAGAGAGGACACATTGTGAAATCGAGAATCCTCTCTCAACGTCACTATTACCATGACTAAGAGTAAGAGTAAGACAAGTTTTCAGAAATAATGCTACATTTAGATATATTTTTTCACCAATTGCATTTCTTTCTTCGATTATGCTTCTCCATATGTGGTCAATTCTAACATGTTTTACATCTTTAGGAGGTACAAAGTCAGTTTGCAAAACAAGTCACTCGTCTCTTACTTTTACTTCATCGACATCAAGAAATGATAGGGCTCTTGCAATATTGTATGCATACTTTACACTTTCTTTAGAAACTTCAACTGGTCGTAAACATTGAAAATTTTAGAGGAATTTTCCACTACACAGTGAACTTTTTTTTTAAAGATAGTTAAATGCTGCTAAAAATAGTGGGCCTGCATTTATGTTTGCATGTAATTTGATCAGAACTTTTAAGATCAACGATCAAGTCCCTGATCTTTAGCCCACAATATACCTTTACTAAAAGGCAACAATTGCTTAGTAGGAATAAGTTTATTCACATTTATGTCCTTACACATTCTGCCGGCAAGTTTTTTGAGTAATACCCTCAACTCGGTGTATAAAAAGTGGATAAGTGGTGCTATGTTTGAGAAACTTCAGAGAGGGTTCAAAAAGCTCAGCAGTTTCAGTTACAAATTGTAACTCAATTTTAATATCTGGATCTCTGCTATTGTAAAATAAAGTGTCTGTTTATGTGTACTTAGTGTCCTGACGAACAGTTACAATAATGAGATTTGGCACACAGGTAGTCCGAATGTTTTGCAATTTTTGTACGAAGCCCGAATTTTAAAATTTAACCGAGAACGTTTTTAAATGAATTTAAGGACACATTAAATTATTATTGTATTCCTTAGAATAGCAACTCTATAAAGAGATGACAGATTCTAAATTTATTTTTTCTGTTTGATTTTGCAGAGGAACGATTTCAGCCAACGAAATAAAGTTTAAACTGGAGTTATGTTGTTCTTTATCTATCTCCTAGATCGTTAAAGGTAGAGTAAAAATGTCAACGGATTTGAAATCTGCGGAAAATTTTCATTTTAGATCGATACCTAAAAATATGATTTTCTTTAAATAATTGTAACTTTTATATTTTTTCCCATACGAATTTCACACCTTCGCTGTCAATAAATCAACAGATTCCATTTTCTGCGCTCAAACAATTCCAGAGAAGGAAAGCAAAACTGATAAAAATTTTGTTGACTGGCATTGTTCAATTCTTCTTTGTAAAATCGGGATCGTTAAAGATAGATTTAAAATTTCATCGAATTCGAAATCTGCGGAAAATTTTACACCAGATAGATACCTCATACGTTTGATTTACTTTTAATAAATAATTTTTCAATTGAATATTTTTATTTTCGCAAGAGTGTGACGTCAAGCAGATTGGATCTCTTTGCAATTCGAATTCGGCCGTTTTTGATGATGACGAGGTTGTTAACCAATAGGCTACGAATTCCCATTTGATATGCTTCGCAAACCAAATGGTAATTTGTAGCAATATCAGGGGGGTAGCGAGCATGGTCACACCTAACCCTACAAGAAGAACTATGACAGGCAACACCGTGCTGGCCATGAAGTGGCTATTATTTTAAATATCCTGAATTTCTATTGTATTTCTCAGACTGCATTAGTTTTGGCTGTTTAGATGGAATGAAGTCCAAAAAGTAATCAACAATTGCAGGCAATTGAGCTAATAGCCTTTCGGCAGCTGGTCCATTGACAACCAACATGTATATGTATGTTTGATGAAGCATTTGTCTTCGCATTTGGTTTTTTCTTGTACTGCTCTAAAATCTTTCCTATCTTGATGGGAATTTTTTGAAGAAAGTATAAGCATCTACAACTAATTCTTTGGCTACTTCACCATACTCGTCTATACCCTCTAAAAAAGCATTGTGGACAGCATGAATATTACAAGTTCCAATATCTATCAGACTTTTTGCCCTGTCCTCAATAACTCCATTGTTGATTATTTTCCCCAAATACGATATAACAATACGATTATAAATTGATTAGTCGATAAATATAGCATATAAATCGATTAATCGATAAATGTAGCGCAAATATTGATGTTTTGGTTATTTTCCAAGATAAAGTCGCCTTACGATGAAAATAGTTCCTGTTTTTTCCAAAATAGTTGCTTTTGACGATTTTCAATGTTAATTTTCTGAAAAAAGTCGCCATAGTCGCCTTGCCTTCAAAATAGTCGCATTTTTAGTTGCCTCTGAGAGGCCTGAACTGATTGTGAAGTCGATGAGTTGATTAATTTTTTATCACCACAGCTTATAGCTAGAGAAAGGACTTTATTAAATATAAACAATTCTGTTTAGGAAACCACATAACAAATACAACGTTAAGCTGAATCAACAAAACGGTGGCTCCAGCCGAAAGCAATTGACGGCGTCAGCTATAGTTAATGAGTCTTGTCAGGACAAGAAAAGTGAAGTATACCAGATGTGTATGTTTTGTAAATCTAGTAAACATTCCTCTGTTTTATGTACAAATAATCAATTAAGCTTAGAAGACAGGATTGACATTTGTAAGCGGTCTGGCTCTTGTTTTAGATGTTTAAATAAAATTTTAAAAAAGGCATCTTTCTTTTGGGTGTAAAGCCAACGTTACGTGTGAACTATGCTCGTGTCGGCATGTCAGCGTAATGTGTATTGGAAAAAAAAATTAAAAACAAGAGAAGATTTTTCGAAAACGAATACAGATGCGGATTGCACTTTAGGTAATTCTTCTAGGGAAAAAGTCATGTTGCAAACACTTGTTGTAAGCATTTCGGGAAATAAGCAGAAGCATTTGATAAGAATTATAATTGATAATGGTTCTTCTTGTAGTTATGTTTCAAAGTTTGCAGTGCACAGGTTAAAAATAAAAAGTGTAGGGCAGGAAATGATTGTACATGGTTTATTTGGAGGGATACAGAAAAAAGAAGAGCATAAAAAATGTTTTTAGTTTAAATAATGTTGACAACAGTTTCAATTGTACATTTAATGTAATGGAACAGAAAACTATTAGTGCCCCAATTCCCAAATTAGAAAATAGGGAAATTTTGAAAGAAATCAAAGGGTGTGGAATTTTTCCCAGTGATGCAACAGTGAATGAAAACTTCTGTTTGTTCGGTAGCGACGCCAATGAAATCCACGTACTTATAGGTGCGGACTATGACGGAAAACTGTTTACAGGAGAAATTAAAAATTTGTCAAATGGACTTGTTGCGATGAATACTTACTTTGGCTGGACTATAATGGGAGGGGGGGGACGCGGGAAAGCCATAGTATTAATGAAGTACTTTTGTCTCTTCATGTAAGTGACTTGAAAATTTGCGACCTATGGTCACTTGACCCTCTGTGAATTACGGAACCTAATATTTCTCAAACGAGATCGGAAATTGAGGAAGCGGCGAAAAATCATTTTGTGCACTCGTTAAAAAGAGATGACAAAGGTAGATATCAGGTGTCGCTACCGTGGTTGGAAGTTCATCCTGAATTAACGGACAGACGAAACCTTGCCGAAAAGCGGTTAAAGTCTTGCATAAGAGTGCTTCAAAAAAGAAACTGTCTTCAAGAGTATGAGAGTGTATTCAGGGAATGGGTGTCCGAAAAATTTATAGAACCTGTTGATGCTGAGGAGCTGACAAAAGACAAGGGTCATTATTTACCTCATCGACCAGTTTTTAAAGAGACAACTAAAATGAGACCCGTTTTCGATGCATCATCAAAAGAAATAAATTCGCCATCGCTGAACGATTGTATTGAAAAAGGGCCAAATTATTTAGAGTTGGTTCCTAAACTCATAAACAGATTTCGGCATGGGAAATACGGGGTAATTTTGGATATCCGTCGAGCTTTTCAACAAATAAACATAGATCCCTCCAATAAAAAGTTCCTCAGGTTCTTATGGTGGGAGGAAGGAGATACAAGAAAACTTAGTGTTTATTCGCATTGACGTGTAGTTTTCGGAGTAAATGCAAGCCCATTTTTACTTGCTGCGACAATCAATTACCATTAAGAAAATATATCAGGATCTCAAAGAGAAATAGCTCTAAAACTCAAGGAATCTATGTATGTAGATAACGGTATAGCGAGTGTGGACACCATCGAAGAGTTAAACTCTTTTATTATGATATCTAGGGAATTGATGGCTTCTGCACACTTTGATTTAAGGGGGTGGAAACACAACCGATCAAGTAATGATGAGGAAAATTCAATATTGAACCTATCTGGGGATGAATTTAAAGAAATCGTTTCAGTGTTGGGCCTTAAATGGAATTTATACAATGATACTTTATCCTGTGAGATAAAGGAGAACAACCATTATGTATTGAGTAAACGAAAAACGTATTGTCAGTTTTGAGCCAAATTTTTGACCCTATTAGATTTACAAGCCCTGTCACTCTTGTTCCTAAATTAATCCTACAGGAGTGTTGGAAGGAGAAAATTAATTAGGATACAGAGGTCCCGGATATTTTAGGGAAAAAATTTCTAAAATGGGTCAATGAACTAAAATATTTGAAAGATATAAAAATCCCTAGAAAACTCCCTGGACTTGATAGGAATACTACGATGCACGTCTTTGTGGACGCTAGTAAATCTGCTTATGCAGCTGCATTTTTATGAGCAATGAGTATGAGGGTGTTGTTACGTGTCAATTATAACAGGCTAGGTCAAAGGTAGCGCCCTTAAAACCAATTACAATTCCCAGATTAGAAATTCTTGCATGTACCATAGAAACCAGGCTCGCTTACACCGTAAAAGAAGTTCTTAAAAATAAAAACATGTGCACTTTCTAATATACTGACTCAATGAACGCTTTGTACTGGATTAAAAAACAAGATAACTGAGCCACGTTTATAGCTAACAGAGTCAGTGAAATTCGAAAATTGACAGATCCAGAGACTTGGCGACATATTCAGGGGAAATTTAACCCCTCGGATTTGACCTCACGCGGATGCGGTCCTAGAGAATTATTGAAATCCCATTGGTGGGAGGGACCCAAGTCGCTGAAACTACCACTCGAAGAATGGCCAACTAGTGAAATTGATCCCGACATCGAAGTAGTCAACTCAGAGAGGAAAAAGGCTATAATTTCAGCTACAAACTTGGTTACAAACAGATTTGAATTCTTTCAAAAAATATCTTCTTTCAACAAAATTGTAAGAATAATGGATTACATAATTCGATTTTATCAGAATTGAAAGAGAAACCCTAATGACAGGAAAAGGGGAAAACTGGAGACAGAAGAAATTGAAGCATCTGAGAAAGTAATTTTAAGGGAAATACAAAGGGAATCTTTCACTAGAGAGGAAAAGTTAAACTTGCGAACTGTAAAAGACAGTGATGGTCTGCTGCGAGTTGAGACTAGAATTGCATCTAAGAAAGATTTAGAAACATTTAGATTTCCCATATTATCTCGTAACATAAGAGGTTGGTTAATAGCCCATCAACAAACAAATTCACTATCCATGTATTGCATCCCATCAGCAATACTGCCATAGTTAAAAGAATTAATTTAGTTTTTTGTAAAAAGACTAAATACATGCTTCTGCATGCTGCGAAATTGCCTCAACCAGAAGTGCAAATGTGCAGCACGTATTTAGTCCTCCTACATATAACACTGAAAACGCATTTTTTTTAAAAGTTATGGTGGTATAGTAACCGGGATGCAATATCACAATTGCCAGTCACTGGGAAATACTCTTAGCTGTAAGTTCACTTGTTTAGTTTTGTAACATACGTAAACATATTTAATAAACATTTTTAGAATATAAAATTTTTTATAACCTTAAAGAATCAGATAATAATGGAATATTTTAGTTTTCTTGAAAAGTTCTGTATTTCAGCTATTAAAGTTTTTCAGAACATACTTTGGCCAAGTGGGCAATTTATAGTTTAATGATGCATGGTTCAAAAATGGGTAAGCTGTACCAGACCACTCTGGGGAACTTCTGTTCTAGAGCTATTCAAAAACAACTTGAACAATGTATCATGCTGCAATAATTATCCTTTTAAAACTTGGACCTTACATGGATTATCATGCAAATAGCCCAAGGATGTTACTTGTGCAAGATAGATATTTCTACTGTATTTCATGACTAAACCAAATTTATATACCACCTATTTCGAAAATAGACTGAATGAATAAATGAAGTGAATTAGTCTGATTCATTTCAAGAAATCTGATTTCTGAGCTTTTACAAAAATTAGCTCGACATTGATAAGCAACCCCATTAGCCTCTTCTACACAACACTATTTTCTGGCTAAATCCCAGTAGATGAAAAACATTCAATTGCACTATAGAATCTACATGTATAACTACATCTTATAGGCATTTCAATTTGTAATAATTATGGTTGAGTGACAATCCATTTCAACTTAAGTGAAACAAATAGAGCTTAAACGTGCAATTAAAACACAAGGACTCTTGGTCACAATTGAAGTTCTATAAAACCTAAACATGAACTAGAAATGCTATATTAATAGGAATAATCAAGAGATTTTTCTATTTTTAAGAGTTTCTGGTATGGAAGATTATAAACATTGGTCAGAATTTCTTTTATTCCAAAAACAGGGGTGTTTTGCTATTCCATGATTTTAAAATAATTTTTCTTAGCAACTGTAAAAGTTTTATTGAAATATTTTGTCTATTTAGGAGATAGATAATTTAATGTGACTCTTTTAAAACATCCAGCTAAAACAAATTAAACTTTTACAGGCATTTTTGATGGCAGATTACATCAGAATTGAATGGAATATTTTTAAATTTCGTTTTAAAAGGAAACTCATATTTTAAAAATAGTGATTAAGAAAACATTTCATGATGCAAAAAGTATATTTACCTGGAAACTTTCTAAATCAAGAGTGTTTTCACTCAACATCTTTGAAAATTCACTATCTGTAATTTCAAAAAGAGAACACAACTCAGATCTTTTATAAACCTTTTGTGTAAATATTTTGGAAAGTATTGATTTCATATGGCAAACATCTTCCTTCAGTAAAATTGGTATTTCAGCAAGCTTTTGAACATTTTTCCAATCAAATCCATGTTTTTTTGCTAAAACCTACAATATAACACAAATAAATATAAATATGTCACTCAAACTGATGTACATTAAATGTCAGGTGTGTACTATATTATTAGTTTTAATTTCTTATTACTTTACTCATTCAAAATTCTCTACAGTAATCTACTCTTTCCAAAGAGATATCAGTTAATGAATATCATTCACTCAAAATATTTTTATTTCTACATAAATTGAAAATAGTACCCCCCCCCAAACCATGATTTGAAAGAAAAAAAACTTTATAATTTACTTTGGCTGCTAGTCTGCATTCAACAACACGTATATTAAACTGGGATGATGCTGCCTTGTTCATTGAAACACAACTGTTAGCAATAACAAATAGCACATCATCTGGTAATGGCACATCAGATGTCCTCAAAGGATTAAACTCAATCAATTTAGCTGTACCTGTAAATATGCAAAACGACATTCTTCAGAGGATATATTATTATATAATAAACATGAAATAACTAAACATAAGTGTACTTAATAGGCATTAGGTTATGGAGGTACAATATTAATGTACCTCCAAAAACCTAAGAAAAAGTAGAGTAAATATTGAATAGGATTAACTTTTGAGACTTATTGTGATAATAGTACAGATATACTACCAGACTCAGCTAAAAATCCAATTGCCTGGTCCATACCACCACCCTCAGTTCCAATAAAACGTTCAGAAACTGCACACAATGCAGCAATTTCTGTTTTACTAGCAAAAATCCTACAATAAAAGATACTTTGTTAAAAGAGGAAAGAAAATGTAATGGAAAGTCAATACACCTTTAAACACAATTTAGGATCTTTGCGAAAATAGCATTTTTCAAAGTTTTGACCGTGCAACAGTTTCAAAAAAGCATACTTGTAAATTTTAGATTAAAACAATGAAATATTCATATGGCAGTATTCGATTGCTGAAATATTCAGATTTCCATCAATTTCTTGCCTTTGTAAGCTCAAAGCTACTATGCAAGTTATAGTGTAGTTTAAAATTAAATACAATAAACATATACGAATTTAGAATATACTGGCAACAAATGCTAAAACCTTTAAGAGAAACATATTTCTCAGCAATTGTGTAGCCTAACACTTATTTCAACAGCTTAGTCAATATATCTTATATACAGTAAATCAAGTCAATTATATTTCCACAGATGAAATGTAGCTACAGTAGTAACTGTTTATAGGTTTATTAATGACAGTTGTCTGCAGCTACACAAAAACCAGAATCTTGAGTTTCCTCCATTTCCAAAGATGTCTAGGACAGTATTTTTCTGAATGAGGAAAAAAAAATTACTGTTGCTAGAAATTTTACTACAGGCGATGTAAAAAAATTTTTTTATTTGCACACTGTCTATGGTCATGAGATTGTCCTCACTTGTTGATCCTTCAAGATCTATTTTTCGAAGTTATGGGAAGGGGTTCCATTTCCTAGCCTTGCTCAAGGCACTTTACACTATGTTATCCTATAGCGGTGTTGAGAGAAATCTTTTTTAGAATTAGTGTATGAAGAGTGTTTCTTCCCTTAACCTTGTTCCAGGATCCCCTTTTAAAACTGATGCATTGCTTTTACTTGTAATAAAACCACTTGCTCGTCCAAACTCAACGTGGCAGGACGTTTGTCACCTTGTTCAGTGTTATGTATTGAAGTTGTTATTGTTTGAAAAACTTATTGTCTGTCTGATTCTCAAGACCACAGCTGTCCATTTTATCGAGGCACAGTCGAGATCTTTTACAAATATTTGGACTACTGATTAGAATCAGACTTGAAGCCATGTCGCTTACCCGGCAACAAATTATTACACTGCGAGGCCGAGCCAAGGGCTCCATCATGAGAATCCGGACATAAATTGAAAGTGCATCTGATTTCGATCTTCATGAAGTGAGTGCCTGTCTAGAAAAGCTTGAAGCAGCCTTCTCGAAGTTTCAGCGCTTAGACGGTTGTGTCGACGATGATGCTTCGGACCTTCCCCAAGTCAAAGAGCAGTATTTCGGGACGAAAGCGGCCTTAAACCGGGTACTTGCGTCCACCTCGACTCCATATCCTCCATCATTTTTAACCCAATCAGTAGCATTTCTTACCAACATATTACATACGACATAGTATCAATAAATTATTGATTAACTATTACAATTAATAAAAAGTTACTAAATAATAAAATAATTAAATAAATAATTAAAATTAATAAATAAAATTAAAAAATTATTGAATACTTAAGTGAAACAAATATTTTTAAACAATATTAAAAATTATTTAAGAAAATTATTGACTAAATATATAAGTGAATGAATCTATTTTAAAAGTCACACAACACAATTTTGTTGATCAAACTAATTACCTATTTACATCTCATCTACAATTTTTTACTTTTTTTTGCATTGAATAGCAAGCACTTTTTGCTTTTTTTAAGTATTCATTGCTTAGTTTGACATCGTAACAAACTTCCATACTCATTTTATATTATTTCAGAGTATTTTCAGTGTTTTTTGTACGAGATCCGTAGTTTTTCACTATACATCCATAGCTCCGTAGTTTTCACCTAATTTCCGTAGCAAATACGGAAATTCCATAACAGTTGGAGAGTCTGCGACTCGCCCACCGGAGACACCTGAAATCCCCAACTCCTGTATGGAAAAAGTACTTGAGCAATTCGTGGACCTGTTAACTACTCTCCATATATCACACTCACCGATAGATACTTATCTGCCTCTTGTCAACATCCCTTCTTTTTCTGGATCGCACGTGGAATGGGGCAGTTTCAAGGACTTATATGAGTCAACTGTGCATTTCAATAAAAGTTTATTGAAGGTTCAGAAATTTATGTTTCTGAAAGGTCTGTTGAGAGATGAAGCAGCTGCACTCATCCGCCATATTCCCGTCTCAAATAACACGTATGAGGCGTGGGATAAATTACAACTCGGGTACCATAAAAAGAAATTATCATCACTTCATTAATTCAAACTTTTCTAAATCAACGGTCCACCAATTCTCCAAACAAAAAACGACTGAGAAACATTGCGGATACTTTGGACGAAGTCATTGTTAGCCATTGCAGAGGAGGCAGCATTCCATAATCCTTGGTTGATTCAACTTCTCTTGAAAAAAGTTGATCCCGAAAAAAAATTTGTTTTGTTAAATTCCATTGTAGGTGTTAGCAATATATATTTTCTCAGTACTGCTCAATTTCCATGTTTATAGAATAGCATTTTCTGCAGATATTGAGAAAATGCAGACAGGTTTTGGTGGATTACTCAGATAAAATTTACCAGAGAATTATGTGGAGAAGTGATCAAAATGCTAGAATGAAAGAATATAAATAGTGTACTGTTACATATGGCTGGCACTTCTACTGCACCTTTCCTAGCTACTAGAACTTTGCACTAAATTGCTGTAGATTGTGAACCCGATTATTGTTAACATCATATGGTATAATATTTATATTGATGTTTCATCTGGATTTGATAGTTGGCAAACAGCAATAAACTTTTGCTCAGAACTTGTTGATCTTTTGGAATCTCGAGGCTTTCATTTGAGAAAATGGCTGTTGAATTTCTTACAATTAACTGAGCACATATCACCTGATGAAAGTGAATTCTCTTGTGTAGATATTGTTAATGAGGATTGCCTGAAGGTTTTTTTTGTCTCCAATGGGATTCAACTTCTGATAATTTTATTTTTAAAGTGCATCTTAACATTGAACCCCCATTTACTAAACGAAATATTCTTTCGCAATCTTCACAAATTTTTGATCCTTTGGTATTGTTTGTTGTCATCATGCACCATTGTGATCAAAACTTTCTTCCAACAACTTTGGCTCAAAAAATTAGATTGTGATGATATTTTACCACCTCATTTGTAAGAAAAATGGGCTAAATTTCAAGATGAATTTGACTCTTTGCAAATTGTTAGAGTACCCATATGGTTGTATATAATTGATTGTAATATTGAAATTCATGGTTTCTGTGATTCATCTGAGCTGGCATATTCCGCTGTCATGAACTGTAAACAACGAGATGAAATGGGTGAAATTAAAGTCAGTATGATATGTGCTAAAACAAAGGTAGCTCCTATTAAGCAACTTTCAATTCCTCGTTTAGAACTAAATGGAGCATTATTGCTATCTCAACTAATTAAATTAATTTATATGCATTTGTTAATCATAATATGAAAGTGTATGCCTGGTGTGATTTGAAGGTGGTGTTAGCCTGGTTGGCATCACATCCACGTAGATGGAAAAACGTTCATTGGGAATCAAACTACTGAAATTTTAGGCTTTATTCCTTGTGATAATTGGCATTATGTTCATTCTAAATTTAACCCTGCTGATGTTGCTTCAAGGGGTATAAGGCCATCTCTATTAGCAGATTATAATCTCTGGTGGTGTGAACTCCCATGGCTCATTAAAAATGAATCTGAATGGCCCAAAGATGTTTATAAGGATAAGGAAGATGATTTGGTACTTTCAGAAGAAAAACCAAAGCCATTGTATTCTACAGTTGTGATTCAAAATAATGATTTGTTTGATAAATGTTCTTCCTTATCTAAAATAGTGCATATTGTGCCGTATTGTAGAAAATTTATTAAAAATTGTACAAAATATTTCTTGTATAACTTCTGATGCTAAATTGAATTTGCCATTATCGATGTATGAACATACGGAAGCATTGAAATTGATTATTTTATATGTGCAAAAGAAATTTTATGCTGATGATTTAAAAATTATTGAAAATGGAAAACCTCCACATGAGAAAAGTACATTGTGTTCCTCATCACCTTTCATTGATAGTGATGGTGTCTTACGGGTGGGAAGACGTTTGCAGAACTCGTCACTAAGGTATGATGCAAAGCATCCTATCATTTTACCAAGTCAGCATGTAATTAGTACCTTAGTGGTTAGAGAATACCATGTATTACACCTTCATGCTGGTCCAACTGTACTATCAAATATTTTGCGTCAAGCTTATTGGATAACTGGTGTTAGAAAACTTATACAAAGTGTCATTCATAAATGTATTTCATGTTGTAGATGGAGGGGTGCCAATTCTCAACAATTAATGGGAAATCTACTAGACCATTGTTTAAATATGAATCAGGCATATTTAGTTTGTGGAATTGATTATGCCGGACCGCTAAGTATCAAACTTCATAAAGGTCGTGGAGCTAGACCAACAAATGGTTATTGCTTTGTTTGTTTGTTTGTTTTTCCACTAAGGCGGTTCATATTTAAGCTGTAAGTGATCTTACATCTAATGCCTTCATTGCAGCCCTTCGACGTTTCAGTTCACGCAGAGGTACTCCAAAGCTCATTTATAGTGATAATGCTACAAACATTGTTGGCGCCAAACATAAGTAATCTGAAATTTATAATGTTGTTTCAAAGACAAACAAAGACGAGTCAATATCCTACTACTTAAATCAAAATACAATTGATTGGGCATTTCATCGCTATTGCCTCTCCACGTCTCAGAGGAATTTGGGAGTCAGGAATTTGATCAATTAAATATCACCTACATTGAGTTATTGGAGATACAGCTCTGACTTTCGAAGAACTGACAACCCTTCTTTCCCAAATCGAAGCAATTCTAAATTCAAGACCACTTACAACTGTTAGTGAAGGTGATTTAGATAATTTAGATGTTTTGAATCCCTCCCATTTTCTGATAGGAGAATTGTTGATTATCATACCCGTTGGGAGCTCATTAAAAAACTAAAACAAGGTTTCTGGAAAAAATGTCACTATGAATATTTAAGTACATTTCAGCAACGCTCTAAGTGGAGGGAGAAAAATGCTCTATTCAAGTTGGTGATTTAGTACTCTTACGAGAGGATAACATTCCTCCAGCTACTTGGCCTCTAGGCAGAGTTATCGATACTCATCCAGGCAAAGATAATATCGTACGGGTGGTCACCATTAGAACTGCTAAGGGAACATTTAAACGGTCAATTGTAACATTGTGTCTTCTACCTTTGTATCAAGAATCAATTCTTGATAGGGTGGGAGTATGTCTACAGCCATGAGATTGTCCTCATTTGTTGGTCCTTCGAGATTTATATTTAGAAGTTATTAGAAGGGGTTCCATTCACTAGCCTCGCTCAAGGGTCCCACTTTACACTATGTTATCCTATAGCAGTGTCAAGATAAATCTATTTTTAGAATTAGTATATGAAATGTGTTTTTTCCTTTAGCCTTGCTCCCCTTTTTAACTTGATGCCCTGCTTTTTCTTACAATAAAACCACTTGCTCATCCACACTCAACATGGCAGGACATTTGTTACCTTGTTCAGTGTTATGTATTAAATTTGTTATTGTTTGCAAAACTTATTGTCTGTCTGATTCTCGGGACCACAGCCATCCATTCTACACACATTACAGCCTTCTTTTCAAACAGTTATTTTTCTATCACAAAAATGAAAGTATTAAATTAGAGAAAAGCCGAGACAACTAGTGTAACTCAATGAAACAATTCTTATTGAAAACAGTGCCTATTTCTGTTTTAGGAAGAGCAAATACCCTCTTGTGGGGGAAAACCAGAATAAACATTAAGGTAGAAGAAGTACAGGATTGCAATCAGAAGAAACAAGTTACAATGAAAAATGGTGGCATCTTGCCGTGAATACAGTTGTAAGGAAAAATCACCCTTAATGCATCATAGGAATGTTACTATTCTTTTGCTATACTTTCAAAACATGTACTGTTGCATCGCACCATATTATAATCAGGTCTATTCATTAATGTGTATATTTTTAATTATTATAATTATTATTAAATTATATTTAATTACTTAATTTTCTTTTTTCTCTATATTAAAAAAAAAAGGTATCACTGCCACCGCAGAATTGAAAACTTGCTTTTTTTCGCTCGATTGTTAGATGGTCTCCCAAGAAAGTACAGATCAGAAAATTACAAAATTGACATGCTTGTTCAAAATTGTACAGGGAACAAGACAAACAAGATTTTTTTCCAATATGGATATTAGTTTACTAGGATTCCCACTCTTTTTTTCTAACTAAAAAATAAGCACTTTCTAGAACAAAAATAGGGACTTAAATAAAACATTGAAGAAACCATATTATTACAATAAAATACCTGACTTTCGACCAAATGGGGATGCTCTTACAGATTAGTTAATCTTATAAGAAAGGTAGTATGGTAGGTGGCCCAGCATACCGATACTTTATCACTTTGTTTTACGGCTTTAAAGTAGTTCTACCCCAAAAATGAATGCATGTGGTGCTCGCACTTGAATGCTACGAGATGATTATCTCATTTTCGAAGAAATTGCTGTATAGTGGTTTCACCCCTGGATCCTTTAAATGTATTGGAGGGTTTGAACATGTCTTTGACGCCATGTCTTGAGAAAAGCGATTTATTTTTATGACCGACTGACGGATTGTATGTTAGGGTTTATTGCGCTAGGTCTCAAACTGGATAAGAAGTGCCTGACCATCTGACGGAAATGTCGTTTGAAGTAAAGGGCATTCAGGAAATCGCAACAAATCTGCTATTGCTTATTTTGATGATTTACAATATAAGGTCTTTTAAATTGTCGACCTTCTTATTTCAAGTAAATACGGGAAACTGCCTGCAAATGAACTGTTCTGAATTTTTGCCCGGTGGATTTTATTTAGTCTTATGGATTTCCTTGACGAGTGAGATTCCGAGCTTAAGGTTTTGAAAGTGAACACTTGAATTTTTGAAGTAATTAAGTGACGAAAATGTGAGAACAGCAATTGTTAAAACTTGTTGCTTCGCAAACCAACACTCCTGTCGTAAATGATATCGTTTCTTTTTTACTTTAACACTTAATGCACCCTAAACTGATAGCTGCATCAGTAAAAAACCATCTCCATTTTGTTCCCTGTACAATTTTGAATAAACCATGTTAATCTCGTAATATTCTGATCTGTACTCAATCGGCAAACCATATTGAGAATCGAATGAAAAAACTCAGTTTTCAATCCTACGACACCGGCGGTGGTAACTTTTTTTTAATATAGTGAGATTCTTAAATATTTCCAACTTAAAAATAATAGTAATACCCAATTATTAAAAAACCTATTCCAAGTTGTAGTTAACAAAAACATTCTTATTTTCATATTAGGTAGTGTGGACAAAATTTGTGGTCGCTAAGCACTAAAAATTATGACTAATTTTTGATAAATGATAAGCAATTATAAATCTAATAAATTGGCTACCTGAAACACTATATTAAAAACTTTCGTACGATATATGAGCCGCCGACCAACCGGTATAGGGGTTAAGGTGTTAGACTGTAGATCAGAAGGTTTCTGGTTCAAATCCGGATCCGGGAATGGATGTTTGTAAGCGTATGGCATAGAGGCGTCTGGTGTACCTTAAATCTGTCGTCCTCATGTTGGGTTGGTGTGGCAGTTTGGAGAGTGGGGTGCCAGCTCAGGTGTTGCTACGTCATCTGACCGTGGTTCAAAATTATGAGGCGTTGTCCTTGAATCTTTTCCTTAAGGGATTAATCCCGGACCGTCGTCAATAGCCCGTTGTGTTGCTTAAGTACAACATTAACTATCTATAGAACTATCGATTCAATGGATCTCGATCAAATGGCCCCTTAGTTTGTAACCGCAGGTGTACTGAACGGTGCCCTCATGCTTCACTGTACCAATGAGTACTCAGTGAAATGGCTACAGGGTAACTATGATGGAGGGAGGGTCGATGGCTTTAAAATCAGGGTGCTGAAAGCGGCTGACCTTCCCAAACCAGTGAAAATAGCCCTCAAAACTAGTGATGTCTTCACCACAGATGGTGAGGTACTGCTTCGACGGCTTGTCCGATCGAACCCAGGCCTCAACACTGATGAGTGGAAAATCCGTGAGAGGGTCATTGTAGGGGATCGTGTCGATACTAGGTGGATAATCGAAATGGACGAAAGATCAGCCCAGCTCTTACGAGAGTGGAATTTCGAGATCTTCACAGGAGCGTTCGGGAATGGACTCTGCAAGATCTTGTCCGATCCAAATGCTACTCACAAACTCCCCCCTCCTGTCGACCTGCAGACTCTAATGATGGAGGTCATGGAACCAGTTTCTGGGGAAATGACTCCAACAATAGGTACAGGAACAGGGCCTCAGAAGCCAGTCTCCTTCCAGTTCAGTTAGTGATTCCACTGGGTCACTATTCAAACAAATTGATGATCTTGTGCTATCTGACTCAGGATCAGACAAAACAGCTGTCTTTCTCTCCAACCAGAGAAGACTCAGCTTGGTGGAATAGAACCCGTAGTGAGACTGAAGAAAGAACTCACTAGTCTACAAAGAATGGCGACCATTGCAATTACTAGTGCAATGCAAACCACTCCCTCACAGAGTGGAACTGCTTTTGGGGCTTCTACCACTGCATAAACAAGTGGAACTAGAGGCAATTTCATGCTCACAATGCCTCAAACTCATGGGACTATGGAAGTCATCCTATGAAATGCCTGCTTTCAAAAATGTCGATTCGCAGGTGAAGGAGCATCCCTTATTAATGAGATCTGACTGGATGTTAAAGCAATTTTGTTTTAAAGCCAAATATAATATCATCTTTCCAACCAGAGAAGAATGGAGATTCGTCTCCAGGCTGATAGGAAGGGGTGATGAAATTTGGTTCACAGATGGTTCAAAAACATCTCATGGCACTGGGTCAGGTGCCTTCTGTCCTAATCGAAAAATAAGGCTATCTTTCTCTTTGGGTAAGCTGGCCACTGTATATCAGGCTGAGGTTCTGGCAATCTCTGCTTGTACTTACAACTGCCTCAATAGAGGTGTAGTTAAGAGTGTTATAAAAATCTTCTCTGACAGCCAGGCAGCCCTAAAGGCTTTGCAAAGTCACTGCTTCTCCTCAAAAGCAGTGTGGGAATGTCACACTGCGCTTGAGGACCTGGCTGAGAGAAACAAGGTCTCTCTTGTTTGGGTCCCTGGTCACTGTGGAATTGAAGGTAATGAAACGGCAGACCTATTATCAAAACATGGGTCTGAAACATCATTTATTGGACCAGAGCCTGTTTTGGGTCTGCCTCACAATGTGGTTAGAGGGACTATAAGGGATTTGCTCCTTGCTGAGTCCTGCCATACATGGCTTCAATCTAATAATCAAAGACAAGCCAAAGAGCTCAATCAGCAGTCTCCATGGGATAGATCAAGGGAACTGCTGAATTTAGGTAGGAAAGAAATAAGGATAGCTATTGGCCTCCTAACTAGCCACTGTACCCTGAATAGACACCTCAACATTATGGGTGTTTTAGATGACCCATTATGTAGAGGTTGTCGGATGGTAGAGGAGAGTTCTGTACATGTTCTATGTAAATGTGACCATTACTCTGCACAACGATTTGAATATCTGGGATACTACTGTATCGAACCCTGGGAACTGTCAAACATTCCAATCAGGTACATGCTGAAATTTATTTTGGCAATCGGTCTTTAGTGCATCAGTAGGGGTCTCAGTATAATAGACTATTAGTTGCAGTGCTGGCACTCTTCGGAGTTACCCCTTTACAAGTCATAAGTCATAAACTAATAATTACCAATTACCGACACATGAGCCTTAAAATTTAATTAATAGAAAATTTACTCATCTCCCCATTCTTGAAAAAACGGGGAATTTTCAAGATAATTTTCCGCAGGTTTTTATTATTATCTATTACATATTAATATTGCCCTTAGAATTTTATTAAGTTTGCCTATGTAAGTTGAAGTAGTGAAAAAAGTTTTTCCAAATTAAAAATCATCAAAAATTATTTCAGATCCACAATAACTCTACATAGACTAAGTAGATTGACTATAACTATCAAAAAGGAGTTATGTGATAAATTGTGTTTTAAAGAACTCATACGAGATTATGTAGAGTCAAAGGAAAATTTTTCGATTAAAAATATAATTTTTTATTACTGTCAATTGTATTTTTTTTAAACCAAATTTTCAAATATATTTTACATTTTAATTATTGTTATTAGTTTTTAACTTTTTTAAATTAATGCTTACCTTATTTCATTGGTTTTAAAAATATTGCCTACTGTGCTTCTTTGAAACCAAATTTTTAAATATAGATACTGTTTAAAAAAATTATGAGCACTCATAGGCAGCAGAGTCAGAATAGAGATAATTTTTACTGATGTGCTTCAAGCAAATTGAATATAAATCTAAAAAGTTCAGAAAAATCGAAACATTTACGAAAAAATCCGACGTTTTAATTTCTAATTTAAATGTATTGTAAGTTTTAAAATTCACCATAAAGTCATTTAGTAAATATTGTATAAAGAAAAAAAATATGATTAAAAAAAAAATCAAGTGTTAATTGATGAATATCTTTTTATGTAACAAATTAATTGTTTATAATTTATGAATAATAATTAATCAATATTAATATAATTAATTTAGTATTCCCACTTTTTACAGTGGTACTTTCGGGAGGATCCCTCCCCATTCAACAATCCTAGTTACGCCTATGCTAGCCCCCCTCTATTCAAAACGCTGGCACGTCCCTGGACTCTGCAAAAGTAGCTTTGGTTTGCGAAGCACACCAAATTGTATATGCAAAAAGAGTGTTGGTTTGTAAAGCAAATCAAATGGGATTGCATGCGTAGGCGAGCAGGGGGCGGAGATTTCACCATTGCAGGAGATTGACTCTGCGAAAGGAGTGTTGGTTTGCGAAACAAACCAAATGGGAAATGGGATTGCATAGCAAGCTTTGGGGTTGGCGAGCAGGGGACAGAGCCCCCTAGTGTATACTAAAACACCTAAATCATATGAAGATAATGTAGGCAGTATCTTAACATAAGTAGTTTATGCAGTTTTTGTACTTAATAGTATTGTCAGTGTTCTTTAAGATGAATATTACACCTGGTCCTTGTTTTTTTTTTTTTAATTTTGATGAATAACTTTTTACTATGTATGAAACAATCTACATACTTTTGAGTTCAGTTTAAAACTAAAAAACCTAGAAATTAGTAATAAATAAAGTAAATGGGACTCACATGAATTACAAGTTATAACATATGCATATGTAAACAAATTAAAACAAAGACAACTCTTTGGAAATTTTTAAATTTTGCTAATAGGATTGTTAAAGCACCGAAAACACTTCGACACTTTTTGATTAAGAATAGTGACTAAGAGACTAATACACATGCAAACTTGAACTAACTATTAACTAGTCAACACAACCTTTGTCCAAGAAAATAAAATTTGTAACTAGCCACTGCGTGGCTAGCACGGCGTTGCCCGTGCTGTACTTTGTGGGGTTAGGTGTGTTAATTGTGAACGTTTGCCAACCACCGGTGTTTGCTATGCATACCCATTTGGTTTGCTTCGCAAACCAACACGACGGACAACGCCGTGATGCCCTCGTCATTGTCAAATGCAACGAAATTGGAATTGCAAAAAGATCCAATCGGTGTGACGTCACAATCTATTAAAGGGTGGGGTGCCATCTAAGGTGTTGTTATTGTTTGACCGTGGTTGAAAATTACGCGATGTTGTAAACGTATATTTTACTTATTGGATTTAACTCCGGCCCTAGTTATTAGGAAAACAGAAAAAAATTAGTATTATTTTTTTTTAATTTTACAACTTAAATGTGTATTTTTTTTAACAATAAAATGTGTTGGTTTGGCCAACGCAGTATCTTTTAACCCCAAATTACTGTGATAATAGGGAGACAGAAAAATTATAAATATTTTTGTAAGTTGAGGTAGTTTTGAATTTTAAATAAAATATATTGATACACCAAAAAGGTATTTTTTATAATTTTGTTGAGCACAAAGTAAATTATTTTACTGCTTATGTGAATTTTTTTTATATCGAATGTTTGTAAAAGTGAAATGTAACTTTAGAAACAATTAAATTGAATGAAATAAGTCTGTCCCATGTGTGAGAGGAAAAGAAAAAAAAATGAGCATTTTATACTTGATTATTTTTTCCCGAGACGAGTATACCTCTACACTTATTACAATAACCACATCCAGACAGAAATTTAAGTGATATCTATTTATAAAAAGTAAAAAGGTATCCAATCGAACACTTCCCCGTGGGAGAAATGCGGTTTAATGAGACAGAGTCCTATGACTTTGAGTGATTGTGCCTTCTTGATGCTAACAGTGAAACTGAAACGAACTGGGAACTAAAGTTTTTTAAATTGGAAAGGGATATGAGAAGTGATGATTGGTATTATAGGAATTAATATGTTTTAACTTGCGGCATGTGTAGTCACGATGGTGGCTTCAATAATATTTGGCATGAGTTTGTTGACAGTGTCGTACCATTGCACAGTGAAGGTGGATTGAGATTTGTGAGAAGCATAATCGGTGCTCCAATATGTGCAAATTCCTCAGATGGTTACAATGTGTTAAAAACTGTGTCGTGTGTTTTAAGGCCTAATGTGTGTGACGTTTAATGTATATAGATTTGTAAATTTGAAAACTACGGGGCAATTCTGGCAAGAGTTGCTTTTTGATGACATTGACATCTTTATTTCTTTGGGAAAGAATTGCCCTTTGGCACAGCCATGCATGAAAAGTGCTTTGCTACAACAGCAATATATAGATGAATTGCAGGGGTCGTAACCTTTGGGGAGCGGGCCACAGGACTTTGGACAACTGTTTGGCTTGTTTGTATTATCATGAAATCACGGAACGAACGGCAATGAAAAGAGCAACATGAGTGATTCATTGTCCTTCTTGAAGGCATCCCACAGAACGGCAGCGCTCACTATTTGCTATTTATGTTGTGGAAGTGACAGAAACATGTCCGTATTGAAAACTAATCCTACGAAAATTCTAAACTAACCCTTCACAATGCTGGCTTCTTATACGACTGCCTTTTTTTATATTTGTCGACACGAAAACCATGATTGGCTGTTACATAACACATCTGCATATTTCCATCTAACTCTGCAGCAAATTGCAGCCCCTAAAATTTAGATTAGCTTCCAGAAATTAACATTTTCCACAGTGTCCTTAACTTTTGGCAGCGAGTGTAGACTATTACCTGTTAAATAAATTTATTGTCGAAATGTATTCCAAAATTGAATCGGAAAGGATGTTGTACATAAGACTGAATCAGAGTGGAACAGTATGCACATTTGTGAGATGCATTGATGAACGGTGGAAATGCTGCGATACAAAAACTGAAGTACACAGAAATGACTAAACTTCCAAAAAGATATAAAAACCAAAAGTTAAAAGTTTATGCATTTGTAAATTTATACATTGCATAAATTATCAAAATTAAGTATTGCTATGCTTTCCAAAAGACACCCAAACACAGAAACAAACAAAAAATAGCAGAAAAGATAAACAAAATAACAGCATTTTAATCGCTAAATTTCCAAAAAGATACACAGAAACAAACAAAAAATAGCATATAAGATCAACAAATTAACATTTCTTAATAACAGTATTATTTTAATTTACAGCCCCAATATTAAAAAAAAAGCAGTCGTATAAGAAGCCAGCATTGTGAAGGGTCGGAGCATTGGTGTGATTAACAAAATAATGTTTAAATGCAAGACTGCATTTTTAGCATATTTCTCAAAACAAAACCGTGATTGGCCGTTACCTAACGCATTTGAATACTTTGTTATTTCCGTGCAGCACGTTGCAGCCTCTCAAATTCAGATTGGCTTGTGGAAATTAACATTTTACTCTCCGTGCTTAACTTCGGGTGTATCGTAGCGCGTAAAAGAAGCCTCGCGATAGGATTTAGAGTTGTGAAGTGGGCTTTGTATGAAGTCGGTGTTGGTCTAACTACACTAAAGTGACAACGCAGTAAAATGACGACAATGTTATGCAAACATTAGTGATATTTTCGTGAGGCAAAATGTATCAGTGTAATGTAAAGGGAGAAGCTGATACCAAACAAAAGCATAAAAACAGCATTTGTTTTAGTTGCATAACAAAACATTGTGGGGCGTACATATAAAGAGGCCGTTATAGCAAAAGGCCATAATTTTGTTAATATTTAATGCAATTTTGTGTTTGTTTCTGTGTTTCAGTGTCTTTTGGAAAGAATAGCAATATTTAATTTTGATAATTTATGCAATATAAAAATGTACAAAAGCAGGACCTGTTACTTTTGGTTTTGATATCTTTTTGAAAGTTTAGCGATTTCTGTGTACTTAAGTTATCGTACAGCAACATTTCCATCATTCATTAACGCATCTGAATGAGATGCGTTAATTACACTGCTACATTAACTTTTAGTTAGGATATTCTTTTCAAGGTTTAGCGATATTTAATTTTGATCTTTTGTGCAATTTGTGGTTTGTTTAATTTATGCAATGTTTTGTTTGTTTCTGTATAGTACTTCGGTTTTCGTATAGTTAATTTTTATTATTTTTGTTTCCATGTCTTATGGAAAGAAAAGCGATATTTATTTCCAATTTTAAATTTAATGTATAACATTATAAAATGAATTTATTATTATATTTTTGCTTTATTTGGTTTCCTAAAAATGTCCACAGAAATTAAAAGGTATTTACTGCACTCAGGCCAATCTTGGATTTTAATCATTTATGCAAACTAAGAACATTTATTCTATGTAGTTCTACGCTCACAGGATGATGATGTGCTCTTAGAATTACAATGTTTTACTGAGAAGCAAAGACATGTAATGTAAAGGGAGAAGCTCATACTAAACAAAAGCATAAAAACAGCATTTGTTTTAGTCGTATAACAAAACATTGTGGGGCGTACATGAAAAGAGGCCGTTATAGCGAAAGGCCATAATTTTGTTATTATTTAATGCAATTTTGTGTTTGTTTCTGTGTTTCAGTGTCTTTTGGAAAGAATAGCAATATTTAATTTTGATAATTTATGCAATATAAAAATTAACAAAAGCATCACCTGTTACTTTTGGTTTTGATATCTTTTTGGAAGTTTAGCGATTTCTGTGTACTTGAGTTTCCGTACAGCAACATTTCCATAGTTCATTAACGCATCTGAATCAGATGCGTCAAATGTGCATACTGTTCCACTGTTGAGTCATCTGATTTAGTCGTATGTACAACACCTTCTCCGATTCAATCTCGGAATACATAGCGACAATAAATTGATGGAACATGTCTTTGCTTCTCAGTAAAACGTTGAAATTCTAAGAGCACATCATCATCCTGTGAGCGTAGAACTACATAGAATAAATGTTCTTAGTTTGCATAAATGATAAAAATCCAAGATTGGACTGAGTGCAGTAAAGACCTTTTAAATTCTGTGGACATTTTTAGGAAACCAAAGAAAACAAAAATAATATCGCTTTTCTTTCTATAAGACATCAAAACAAAAATGATAAAAATTTACTATACAAAAACCGAAGTACTATACATAAACAAAAGATAGCATAAATGAAACAAACCAGAAATTGCACAAAAGATTTTAAAAAATATCGCTAGACTTTGAAAAAAAAAATCAAAATAATTCAAAGTAAAAGTGAATATGCTTAAAAAATCACAATCCAAACTGTCGTATTCTAAAAAAGAAACAATAACAAACGTATTGCACTACCGTTATCCAGTTCGAAAAATGAAATAAGAGCACAATAAAAAAATACAAATATAAAAGATTAAAAGTTAACTCTAACTAAAAGTTAATATACTTTTAAAAAGGCAATAAATTTCATAAAGTATATTCAGTAATACTATAAAAGTGAATATACTTCAAAAATCAAATTCCAAACTACGATAGTCTAAAAAAGAAACAATAAAAAACGTATTGCACAACCGTTATCCAGTAGCAAAAATGAAGTAAGCACAGTAAAAAAATTGAAACATAAAAGTTGATGCTAACTAAAAGTTAATATGCTTTTAAAAAGGCAATTAATTTAAAAAAGGATATCCAGTAATAGAGCGGCTACACACACGCAGAAAATATGGATTCATTGAATACCGATCACGACTGTTGCCATTCGGAGGAAAGGGAATAATAATTAAACATTGCATTAAATTAATTTTAAAATTTTCAAGATTTAATTTTAAAAATCGGGCTGGTCTATAAAATTGCAAAAAAATTCATACTACATGTGTGCCAAATTTCATTAGTGTGAATGCCATAAATTCGTCAGGGCACAACTTGATTACACACACACACTCACAAAAAAACTTCATTTTATAATAGTAGAGACTGGTCAAATAACTGGTTAAAAATAGATGCATGAAGTAGAAGTACAACTTAATACATAAAAACTTAATTCAAGTGAAGAGTTTGTTACCTGTTTGCAAAACATGTAGCTAATGCACTTGCACATACTATAGCACTGGAGCTTGAAAGGCCAGAGGATGGTGGCACTGTACCTTTCACAACAACATCTAAACCCTTTTCTCTCAATTCAAATTTTTCTGCAACACCTCTATATCCACAAATAAAATAATGATACCATTTAGGTGAAGATTTATCAATAGATAAATCATGAACTGATGAAGAAAAATTCTTGTAATTCTTTGAATCAAAGTTCCTCAAATTTAGAGTGTCACCTTGATTTATTCGTACGGCCATAATAACATCTTGTTCAATGGCCATAGGCAGGACAGAAAATCCACAGTAATCAATATGTTCACCAATCAGATTGACCCTACCTGGAACTCTAACGAAAAAGCTTGGAAAGGAACCGTAACAAGATTCAAAGTATCTTCCTATTTCCATATATATTTCTTTCAGCTCACTCCTGTCCTCCAAAGATATAACAGGTGGGCTATCCATGTTATAATCTGGAAGAGAAAAATAATTGAATTGCAAGGAAAAGCCAAAAATCTGCATCATTGTTTTGTAAGCTAGATAAATATTACTCTTGTTTTGTGTTAAACAATTGACTTTCTGAGCTTAAGTGACTTAATTAAAATTCTAATTACTGATCAGTTGAACACATTTATGTAAAATATGTTGGGGCCTTAAAGTACTCAACTGTAATACTCTTTAAGGCATCCATACAACTAATTATACTAAAATTTGAAGGTAAATGGAAATCTAATATAAATTATTCATGTGTTAATTTTTTATGTAAATGCAACTAACTCCTTCAAGATAAAAAGTTCAGATTTGTCTACCCTAAAAGAGTTAGATACGAATTAAAATTTGTTAAAAAAAACTAAGCAACAGAATTTAATATGCATATTGCAGGAATCCACATTTTTTATTTCAACCCATTTTTAAAACTTTATTGTTTTCAAGTATGTTATGTATCTGGCAACAGCCAGATTAGAGAACCTTCCAAGCTGTGTGACGCGCGCGTGCTTTTTTGCCTTAATGGGTTCCATAGTTTTCGTATTGTACATGTTCGGTGTAGTTGTTGTTATGCTCGTTCGTGCCTGTGTATCTTAATGCTAATAAATGTTCTTTGCGTGTATGTAAAACGAATCGTATCGTCTCTCGGTCTACCTGGCATACATGACAAAGTATGTCCACATGAATACTTCAGTGTTTTTATAACACTAAACAATATTGAAACATTACTTTGAATCAATTATTTAAGTATTATAATTCAGCATTAAAAATGTTTTGATTAATATGAAACAAACTCTTAGAGTACTTGATCATATTTCAGTACAATTCATTAATGCTGTGTTTACAAAAAATAAAAATATTTAGCATTTTTGACTTGAAAGAAACTTTATTTTATAACTTTTTTAATGCATTGCATTGATTCTAAGGAAATTAACTCTAGACGGAGATTTTTAAATACAAAAAATGTTCCGAGTCCAGATATTTAAAATACAACAAAACCTTGAAAATCCTGTATTTTTCAGATATTTTGAGATTTTAATTATTTTACTTACTGGTGACATTTAAATTGTACTTTTAGTACTTTTTTCAGTTTTTACATTTTCTATGGGGAATAAATCTTTCAACACTAATTGTTTTGTTCTACTCTGGTACATACAAGTTGTCTTTTAGCAGATGGAAAACACTTTCCATAAAACATATCCAAATTGCATTTCTGCACTCTCACACAGAAGACAGATTAACAATTCTTGCATGTGTAAATGCGACTGGCAAAAGTGAAAATTATTCATAAGCAGCAACCATGTGTAGATGACATCAGAAACAATGAGCAGTTAATATTTACCAAGTGCTTCATAAAAGAAGCACGAAAGCACTCACTACATGACTTCAAAACAATTTTTCTTTCAGATAACTCTACAAATGCCTAGTCATTGATGAAAGACTATGTATAGGTCCTAGTTTAAAACTTGAACTGTACATTAATCATGAGATGACTTCTAGATCCATACAACGATGGTATTGATGTCGGGTCGTTTAAGAAAACCTTTAATCCAAAAGATGTAATATTGACAATAAAGTGATCATGGAATGAAATTTAGCCTTCTACTTTAGTTAACAAATAGTATAATTTATGGTCAGCATGAATGTTCGATGAAAGCAACGATTGATTATGCGATTGCATTGGGTTTATTTCTTCATGTCAAAAAGTTTTGAGTGGAGAAAACTTGTCTTTTAAAAACTTTTCTACACCATTCTGAAATTTCAGGAAGACAATATTCAGGAGTATTTGAGTGTTACTGAGAAGATGCCAGTCATACTACTGTGATCAAAAAGTACCTGGAATGCTATCACAAAACAAAATGTATCAGTTTATTGGTCCAAATTTATTAAATCGCCCTTAAAATATTCTACTCCGACTTCATTGCACTTCTGCTAACGTTTTTCCCCATCCTCAAAACATGCCTAAAGTTGTTTCTGTAAAACCCCTTCAGGGTTTGTTTTGAATTTTATTTTATTGCATCAATGGACTCAAAACGGTACCCATGAAGAGGGTGTTTCACCCATGGAAATAAGAAAAGGTCAAACAGTACCATATCAGGAGAATACCGAGCTTGTGGAGCCATCTTTGTAGAATGCTTTGTCAAAAAATCACGAATAATAGCTTTGTGAGAAGGCGCATTATCATGATACAAAACCGATGTGTAATCTTGTCACAATTCAGGTTGTTTTCGAATTGTCGTTTCGACTAATGATAAAGGAACGTGTTCAATAAAGTCTCATATTGTTCAACGACGATCACTAGGCACCAATTCTCTGACCTGATTGATCATAAGTTGAAGTGGATGGTCTACCAGATCTCGAATCATCTACGACGGATTCTCTACCTTCTTTAACCCTCTGAATGCCAAAACGACCAAGACGGCTTTACATCCAGACACCCCCCTCGTCGGACGTGCCGACACAAAACTCATCAGCGTATCTTCCCCTAACTGGTGAGGAGGGTAATCAGTCATCCAAACTTTACAAAGGCTGCTCGAACATCTACATATCACCTTAAACGATCATCAGGTGTCAGGGGGTCCATTTCTAACTACGCAGATTAGCTTCTTCAGTCTGTCTGTGGATTGGATAAACTCCTGTGAGATTTTTTTGCTTTTAAAATGCCTGGGTATAAAACATTGACCCACCCAAACGGTTAACTCTGGACCTCTAAAGAAAGGTGAAAAAATCGTAAATGAACTATTCGAGGCGGCTCTTAGTATTCACTGCTTGAGGATAACACATGCTTTAACTACAAAGAGAAACACAAACGACTGTAACTAGTTCTGAATAGAATAGTGCTGAGTTTGGACAGAAGGGTTTCAGTTATCCTTTTTGTCCATTGTCCTTTTCAATATTATGCTTCAAATAAAGAACCAGTGTTGTTGTTTGTGTACAGGTGACGGGAACTTGAAGCCTGAGGGAGATTCTTGTGTGGACAATTGACTTCGCGTCAATAAGTCAGCTCTTCTCATGAATACAAAATTGTCTTTAGAAATAATATAGGAAATTTTGAAAACATTAGCCCAGAAGTAATGGTTGGGGGTACATTCTAACCCAATAATCAAAAGAATAAAATTCTTAAGAAATGCATAGCACAATAATGAGATATTATTAGTAGTTGAGTTTTATGTTTTCCTTCATCTGACCAGTTTTTGGTCTTTTAGAATAAAAGTTGTCGAAAATTTATAAGAATTGAAGAAACTACTACACTTTTCATTTTGAGTGACGCACACTTGAACGTCGCTTTCAACGCAAAAATTCACTGAAGTACTTAATCGCTTATATTTTTATGTGAAATTTAATTCCAAGACTTGTTTTGTATCTATACAGTACAGCAGTTACTATATATAATAGTAACTGAAAAAGAAAAAATTTGTAAAGAATGAAATTGAATTACTAGCTAGAAATGCTACTTTTTCAATTTATTAGTGAGAGTTTGGTGATAGCACTAATGTGTGAAATTTATTTCTAATAAGCAAAAGCTTTCACACTTAAGGATTTGCCTATCTTAGTGTTTTTAGGAAAACCTGCATATTTTTAAAAGTTCTCACAAACCAGTAAAACTTCCATTTTAAGGACATAATTTCGTCGTAATTCTAGTAATACTTCAGTAATGTATCAAGATGCTTTTGGTCTACAATTTTATAAGAAAACATTATCAAAAATTCACGTTGCTTTGAGATCCTATTTATAAGGAAGAATTATTTAAAAATAACTACTTTTATCACTTTATATTATATTTCCAAAAAACTTTTTTAAACATCAATTTCAAATTAAAAGATATATTATTACTTTTAAAGTATCACAAATTTTTGATATGTTGCTTTAAAAATAAGATAAAAAAATGCAATTATTGCCGAGAGATAACATAACACAGAAAAAGTATAACTTATATATTACAGTTGCAAGGGATTTGAAATAAGAGATAAGAGGGAAATAAGGGGAAAACATAAATAAATTGCTGTTTTAAAACAATTTATGAACAAATATGTATTTATAATTATACGTAGAGCATAACGTTTGTTTTAAAATTGAAAATATTTTCATTGTTTTATCATAAGTAAAAAAAAAAATTCCTCATTGCTTTAAATTTCCTATATTTTACCAAAAGAAAAGTATTCTTATTAATGCAAAAACATGTTCTTTCTAACAATTTCACGATTTTCAATCATTCTTTTCTTTGCAAGATTAAAATATGTTGTGTAATTGTTGCTGATTTTGATCTGCCGCTAGGTGTCGATCAGTGTGATTCGCGTTTTCGGAGCTCTCTCGAAATTCAAGTTATTTTTGCGTTATTCTTCATTTATTTAGTACTAAGCAGTGTATTACTTCTATTTCTATTAGTTCAAACATTTCTAATTGTTTTTAAAGTGTTTTTATAGTCCTTGTACTTAGTTTTTGACTTGTCAAGTAGTCCTAAGTCAAGTCTCGTTAGGCCTAATTCACGTATGTCTCGTTGGGCCTAAATATTTTGTGTCTTGTTTGTTTTCATTCGGATAGTTGACTACTATAAGGTTATAGGATATTTAATTCCAGCTTTTTCTGTATATTTGTTTCAGTGCAGTGCTTTTTCTGTATATCTGACTTAGTGCTTTTTCTGTAAGTTTGATTTTGTTTAGTGCTTTTTCTGTGAATTGATTGTTACTTTGGATTAGAATGGGTTTAGTTAGAATGTTCAAGGAGATCAGGACAGAGGGAGCCAGTGGAGAGTTCTATGTGGAATGCGACTTGTGTGGGAATATGGTTGAGGCAGGAAAGGGTGGTGTGAGTGGGGTTAAAATGTCAGAGAATGTTGTATTTACATGCAAGAGTTGCTTAGAGGTGGGTGATTTGAGGAAGAGCTGGAGGCTTTGAAGGTGAGGTCTGCAGAGGGAGTGGAAAAGGGTGTTCAATGTGTAGACTTGGGACACATAGATCAGGGGGATGAGGTTTATAAGATAACTAGAGGGGTTGTGGTTGGTGATTCAATGGTTAGGGTTTTGGGAGAAATGGTAGGGCGTAAAAAGTGCAATTTTGCAAGGTGTTGCTTGCCAGGCGCCAGGGTAAAACATGTAGTTGAGGCAGTTAAGGCAGGTGTAATTAAAGGGGAGGAAAAGGCAGTAGTGTGGGTGGGAACAAATGATGTAGAAAGGACTACTAATGTCGAGTTTAAGAGGGAAACGGAAACACTTTTAAGAGGCATTAAGTCTCATGGGGTAGAGGTAACAGTATTAGGATTACTACCTAGGTATGGGTTAGGTAATGGGTGGTTAAATCAAAGGGCCAATAAGATGAATGGGTTGTTAAGGGATTTGTGTGAGAGGGTGGAGGTTAGATTTTTAGATGTTTGGAAGGAGTGTAGGAGGGATTGGATAAGCAGGGACAATTTGCATTTAAGCCTGATAGGTAATAGGGAGGTTGGCAAGCGGGTTTTGAACATTCTGGAGTCAAAAAACTAGAATACAAGCAGGGATGGGAAGGACATAGAAGGTTGACAGTACACAGTAATTGCTTAGGAAAACTAACAGGGTCTAAATTGCAGGAGACAAACAATACAAAGGGGAAGTACAATTTAAGGGTGAAAAATAAGCTAAAAGTATTTTATTGTAATGCTCGCAGTGTGAGAAATAAAATGGATGAGCTCAAGGGAATTGCACAAGCAGAGGATATAGATATCATTGGGATTACTGAAAGTTGGGCAAGCAGTGAAGATGCACAAATTTTAGAATTGAGTGGATTCACAATATTTAGGGAGGACAGAGTGAATAGGAAAGGGGGTGGGGTTTTGATTTATGTGAGAGAATTTTTAAACTGTACGGAAATAAAGTTAAATAGTAAAACTGAGGGTATAGAATCAGTCTGGGTGAAACTGAATACAGACAAAGGCAAATGACTAATTCTGGGTAATATATATAGAGCATCAGTATGGGTTTAGGAAGGGCAAATCCTGCTCTACAAACCTTTTGAAGTTCTACGAAAAAATTACAGAGGAGCTGGATAATAAGAGCAGTATGGATATCATGTACATAGATTTTCAAAAGGCTTTTGATAAAGTACCTCATGAGGCATTACTGTTTAAATTGGAAAGGCTGGGGATTCAGGGAAAAACATTAATATGGATAAAGAATTGGTTATTGGGTAGAAAGCAGAGAGTGCAGGTAAAAGGAAATTATTCACAGTGGACAGAAGTTATAAGTGGGGTGCCTCAGGGATCAGTTTTAGGACCAATTTTATTTATAATTTTCATAGATGATATAGGTCAGGGGATCAAGAATAGAATCAGTATATTTGCAGATGACTTAAAAATATGGGAGACAGTGGATACCAAGTTACAGATAGAAAATTTACAAGGGGATTTTGATAAGATATCCGAATGGGCTGTAAAATGGGGTATTTAATGTAGGGAAATGTCAAGTTATGCATATGGGTTACAGGAACAGTGGAGCCGAGTACTGTCTGCAGGGAGTAAAGGTAAAGGAGGGAGAAACCGTCAAGGATCTTGGGGTGATAATTCACAGGGATTTTAAAATGGGTCACCAATGTTCAGCTGCGGGTAAAAAGGCTAATAGGTTATTGGGGTATATTAAAAAGACTGTAACTTCAAGGGATAAGAATATAATCTTGCCGTTATATAAGGGTTTAGTAAGACCACGTCTAGAATATGCTGTACAATTCTGGGCTCCATATATGAGAAAGGACATAGAATCAATTGAAAGGGTTCAGCACAGAGCTACAAAAATAATAAAGGGGCTAGCAAATTTCGACTATAATGAACGTTTAAGTAAGCTAAACATGTATACACTGGAAAGAAGGAGGGGGGATTTGATTCAGCTTTTCAAGTTTGTAAAACAAGGGGACACAGAGGGCTTAAATTTCAATAGGGATAACAGAACAAGGGGTCATGGGTATAAATTGAATAAGACACATTTTAATCGGGATTTAAGGAAAAACTACTACTTTAATAGGGTAATAGACAGTTGGAACGAGTTGCCAGAAAGTATAGTTAATTCAAAGGGAGTGTACGAATTAAAGATACAATTGGATAGTCAGTGGGAACTGGGGAATTCATAAACAAAGGACCAGCCTTGTTGGGCTTGAGCCTGTAGCTGGTCGTCAATATTTGTATTTGATTGTCAGCAAACATTCATAGATACATTTCCTAATGTTTTTATGAGTTTAAGAAACTTGTCATTCCTGTGTCAGTTGCTAGTGGGGAGAGAATTTTTTTTCCAAATTGAAAATAATTAAAAACTACCCGAGGCCGACCATTTCCCAAGAGCGTCTATGCGAATTAGCAATCTTGCCTATAGAAAATGAGTTGCTCAATGTCATCGATACAGACACAGCAAAAGGCCAGAAAAATACACTTTTTATGTCTCTATGTAGTTTTTTCTTCATCAGTGTTAAACGAGTATTTAACCCTCTGGTTATGGCGGATGACCCAGATATCCCTGTCTTTTCGTTACTGACCAGACAGTGGCCCAAATCCATTTCAGTTTCCTTCCCCCTTTTTCTAAGCGCAAAGAGACCTCATAAATAACCACTTCACCGGAGACAGGGAGATACAGGGGGATCGCTATATTAGTTTCTCCTCAAGCTATTACGATTCATGAGAGGCGACTTCCCGAGTGCATTTACGAAAGATTAAAGAATCTACGAAAGAAATATACACTGCAAATTGTGTCTAATTAACTATTGTAGTGTACCGTTATGAGACACTTCTTCGATCAGCAACTGACTGATTAACTGTATAGTTAATTGCAAACCTACCAGCTATTGGTGTGAGTGGCAACTTAAAAATCAGTTACTCTGGAGCAACAGAAGTATGTTGTTGGCTACGAATCTATCTCCTCCCAATAACATTTAAATTGTAATCTCTCATATATGTAAATATTAAAGTCATTCTTAAGTATTTCTGACTACTCTCTTTGTCAAGCCTTACTGATTGCTTCAATATTTCTATATTGGCGCCCTACACGTGGGACCAGTAACACTTGCAGTTGTTCCAGAGTGACTCGATTTTTGTTCAGGAGAAAATTTCTGACAATCGAACACTGATGGCCTTGACTCAGTAACAAGTAAGTAAACTTTCTTTTGGGTTTCGAATAGCGCAGCATATGCCGATCGATACAATTGTAAATTGTCAGAAATGTTTGCACATCCTATGCTGAAGTAATGGTTGTTGGAATGTTAACCCTAACAATTTTACCTCATAGTGCTTAAAGTTTCAAGTGAGGTTCTACAGTAAAATTATGAATTAGATTATTTTTCTTGAATTTTGATTGTTGTGACTACATGATTCAATTAAATAATGCAATCCTGCACTAGGCTTAGCGTTAGCATTAGTAGAAAGTGAACTAATAGTGATATCCATCACCTATTTAAAAATAAATTTAGTACAATCCTGCACTAGGGTTAGTGTTAGTAGTAATTGATTTCATAATGATATCCATCACCTAGTTGGAAATTGTTTTGGTGCAACCCTGCACATGATATTGGTAGCACATATAGGTTGATTTAATAGAGTAATCTTGCCACTTCAATCTAGTTGATTTAATTGTTGCAATTAATTGTATATCATTTATGTGCACTGAGAATTTTGTAGTCTTGAAGACTATTTACACACACCTTATCCAAAGTATTTTGTAAAAAGTCTTGAAAGACTATTCCCTACGCAAACAACAAACACATTGTACATCAAGGCCTTCTTCGCTAAAGCTAGAACACAGGACTTGTATATTCTGGCAGAGGAATTAGGTGTGGTTGTGGGTGAAGATTCGAAAATCATGAAGATCAAGGAAGCTGTCACGAGCTCTGATGACTATAGCAAGGATTTCGTTTGTGAGCTACTTAGCACAATAGTAAAAGAGCGAAAAGCAAAAGAACAAGTTAACCTCGACAAGGAACGTGACTGAGTTGCAGAAAATGCAATTGAACCGAGAAACTTAGCAAAGTCAAATGGAGGTAGGGCTTCTGGTTTCAAATGACAGTGATTTACCAAAGTGGGAACTGAAAAAGCTCCTTCCCACCTACAATACCAAAGACAACGATATGGGGCTTGATCTTAATCTCTTTGAGAGGCAACTAAGGTTCCTAAAGATCCCTCAGACCCGGTGGGTCTCTTATCTGATTGGTGTGCTACCAACAGATGTAGCCAAAATAATTGCCAGGGAGCCAGAAGAGCTGTCACACGATTATCAGTACAGCAGGGACCTTCTTCTAAGGCATTACAAGCTTAGTGCCGAGAAGTTCAGACAAATGTTTTCTCAGCATAGGAAAAATCCTGAAGGTACCTGGCGTGACTTTTATTTCGAGTTAAATACTTATTTTGAAGGATGGCTCTCTGAACTGAATATAAGATTTTAATCAGTTCAAAGACCCAATTGTAGCTGATCAAATAAAGAAAAGAACTCCTCCTGAGTAATGAGACCATTTCCTGGATGACTGGGGAGATAGTAATGTTCCTGGAGATTTGGCCAACAAGCTGGACGTATATGATAGTCTGCGAACAAACTCCAGAGGGAAGACCAAAGTTGTAAACAGGAAGAAATTTGTATATAGTCTAAACCAGAAAACCCCAGACATGTATCCTCAAAAGGAGACCATTATCAACAAAGACAGGAGGCCCGAGCAGAACGCCCAGCTTTTGTCTGCTATGGATGTGGAGCCCCTGGAGTCATAAAGGCCAAATGTGCTACCTTCACACCTACTGGACAGAATGCTTCAGCATGGTTTGGGAGTTTACAACTTCACTCCTGTAGGACCTCATCCCCTCAAATAGCCACTCTTATTGTGTTTGTGAATGGGGTGATGGGCACATGTGCCGACACTAAAGCTAGCCACTCCATTGCTGGTAAAACCCTGTACCACCTCCTGCAAAGCCAGGGAGCAGAGTTCCAGAAGACTCCACTGGTCATTATTCTAGCTCAGGGGAAGGCAATTGTTTTGTCTCAGGGGCTACTTCATAGAAGCGGAGGTTAACGGAGAACCGCACCTTTTAAAATGATTGCATTCACAAGTCAACTATGCATTCCAGATAAAGTACAAAGTGTACTACAAAAATCATGAAGTATAAAATAATAATATAATACAAAATAATGTATAGATTGAAGAACATACTATTAGAATTAGTTTAATCAGACAAATGTAACCCATCACATTTCCAGGGATCATACTCTATCAATGATAGTAAAATTCAGGAGTTACTAAGCTGTTTTTCACGAGTACAGAGCAGAAAATTCAGGACAACGAAAAAATCAAATGTAACAAACAACCATTTTCATAAATTATCTATCTTAATTGTATACTTAACCTCAGGGTTCCCACTCTTTTTTCTAACTAAAAATAAAAACTTTCTAGCCACACAAAAATGCGATTTTTCAAAATAAGCTATGATTTTTACAAAATTTAGCAGTTAATATATGGGCATATTAGTAATATGCAAGTACATAAACAAATCATAGAATAGAGACCGCAAGAAAAAACTTTGGATGTTTTTCTATTATATCTCTTCGCAGAAAAAGTTGAGTTTGATGAGAACCAGCAATAAGAACGCCACCAAATGGGCTTGGCGTCGCCAGTCTCCTAGCTGGTGTAGCAAGTTTGATTTTGTTTTCTTATTCCTTTCATATTGTTTTGTTTTTGCTTTTTAATGGTCTTTGGAGGAGTGTATGAGCAATTTTTTAGCATATTCCTGCTCATACGTAGGAAACACTTTTGTGTTGTCTGGATCGGACTCCTCCATGATGACGCCCTGATCCACCAACACTTCATTTTCGAAAATTTCTTAATTTTCTATAATATAATTTTGTTTTTTAAATTATATTGCTTACCTTGTTATGTCTGCAGCTTTGGCACGATTATGAAATGGAAATTACTCACCCCAGGAATTATTTTATAGTACACTTTCATAAATTCATAATAAAAATGAATAAAAATAAGAAGTAAATTAATTTATTGGCACATCGGAGATTTCAATAAAATAAAATGAATTGCATACTATTCATTCACTAAAAGGATGGAAAAGGATTGCAAGTTACATACGTCAGAGTCAAATTTGACTGGATCGGCGATCCAATGAGTTTCGAAGAAAACATTTTCCCGTGAACCGAAACAGATCATAAGAGCTATGCAAAAGTATGATAAATTAATAAAATTTAAGATGAGGTTAAAAAATAAAATGCAATTTTATTGAATAGATATTTCTAACTAGTTACCGCAGTCTCAGTCTAAGCCATTCGGTGTATCGCCGTGTAATTTAGAACCACAGTCAGATGACGAGGCAACATCTAAGTTGACACCCAACTTTCCAAACTTTCACACCAACCCACCGTGAGAACTTTCGGCTACAACAGATTTAAGGTGCACTAGCCGCCTCTACTCCATATGCTTGCAAACATCCATGCCCGGATTTGAACCAGGAACCTTCCGATCCAAAGGGCAACACCTTTACCACCATACCAGTTGGTTGGCTCTTATCTGTACTATTATAAAAGGAAGTGTGTGTCTGTTTTCTGTGATCAAAGTCCTGACAAATCTATGGCACTTACAGTAATGGGATCTGGCATACATGTAGTCCGATTTTTTTGCAATTTTTGGATCGCGCTGAATTTTAAAATTCAATCTAGAACATTTTTAAATGAATTCATTGTTTTTCTTAGAATAGTAACACTTTAAAGAGAGGACAGATTCTAAATTTTTTCCCCTGTTTCCGTTTGAACGTTTTCAGCGGAAGAACAAAACAAATAAAAAGTTTTAACTGAAGTTGTGTAGTTCTTTTTCTATCTTAAATCGTTAAAGATAGAGTAAAAATTTTAACGGATTTGATATCTGCAGAAAATTTTACATTAGATCGATACAATTAAAAATTATCTATTTAAAGAAAATCATATTTTTAAGTAACTTTCATACTTTTCCCATAAAAATTTGACCTCGATCCAGTTTGAGAAATCAGATTCCATTTACTGCACTGAATTAAAAATTATTAATTGTAACATTTATACTTTTTCCCATACAAATTTGACCTCGATAGTGTTCAAGAAATCAGATTCTCCATTTCCTTAGCTCAAACGAATCCAGCCAAGGAAAGCAAAACAAATAAAAAACCTTTTGACTCATTGTTCAGTTTCTTTTTGTAAAATTGGGATCGTTAAAGAGATTGAAAACGGAAAGATTCAACGGATTTGAAATCTGCTGAAAATAAAATATATAAATAATGTATTAAATATTTATTTTTTTGCAAGAGATTGTGACGTCACGCTGATTGGATTTACAAATACAAATACAAATATTGACGACCAGCTACAGGCTCAAGCCCAACAAGGCTGGTCCTTTGTTTATGAATTCTCCAATTCGCACTGACTATCCAATTGTGTCTTAAATTCGTACACTCCCTTTGAATTAACTATATTTTCTGGCAACGCGTTCCAACTGTCTATTACCCTATTAAAGTAGTAGTTTTTCCTTAAATCCCGATTAAAATGTGTCTTATTCAATTTATACCCATGACCCCTTGTTCTGTTATCCCTATTGAAATTTAAGCCCTCTGTGTCCCCTTGTTTTACAAACTTGAAAAGCTGAATCAAATCCCCCCTCCTTCTTTCCAGTGTATACATGTTTAGCTTACTTAAACGTTCATCAAATATAGTTTCTTCTGCATATGGGTTACAGGAATAGTGGAGCCGAGTACTGTCTGCAGGGAGTAAAGGTAAAGGAGGGAGAAACAGTCAAGGATCTTGGGGTGATAATTCACAGGGATTTTAAAATGGGTCACCAATGTTCAGCTGCGGGTAAAAAGGCTAATAGGTTATTGGGGTATATTAAAAAGACTGTAACTTCAAGGGATAAGAATATAATCTTGCCATTATATAAGGGTTTAGTAAGACCACATCTAGAATATGCTGTACAATTCTGGGCTCCATATATGAGAAAGGACATAGAATCAATTGAAAGGGTTCAGCACAGAGCTACAAAAATAATAAAGGGGCTAGCAAATTTCGACTATAATGAACGTTTAAGTAAGCTAAACATGTATACACTGGAAAGAAGAAGGAGGGGGGATTTGATTCAGCTTTTCAAGTTTGTAAAACAAGGAGACACAGAGGGCTTAAATTTCAATAGGGATAACAGAACAAGGGGCCATGGGTATAAATTGAATAAGACACATTTTAATCGGGATTTAAGGAAAACTACTACTTTAATAGGATAATAGACAGTTGGAACGCGTTGCCAGAAAATATAGTTAATTCAAAGGGAGTGTACGAATTTAAGACACAATTGGATAGTCAGTGGGAATTGGAGAATTCATAAACAAAGGACCAGCCTTGTTGGGCTTGAGCCTGTAGCTGGTCGTCAATATTTGTATTTGTATTATAGTCGAAATTTGCTAGCCCCTTTATTATTTTTGTAGCTCTGTGCTGAACCCTTTCAATTGATTCTATGTCCTTTCTCATATATGGAGCCCAGAATTGTACAGCATATTCTAGACGTGGTCTTACTAAACTCTTATATAACGGCAAGATTATATTCTTATCCCTTGAAGTTACAGTCTTTTTAATACACCCCAGTAACCTATTAGCCTTTTTACCTGCAGCTGAACATTGATGACCCATTTTAAAATCCCTGTGAATTATCACACCAAGATCCTTGACTGTTTCTCCCTCCTTTACCTTTACTCCCTGCAGCCTGTACTCGGCTCCACTGTTCCCGTAACCCATATGCAGAACTTGACATTTCCCTACATTAAATGACATACCCCATTTTACAGCCCATTCGGATATCTTATCAAAATCCCCTCGTAAATTTTCTATCTGTAACTTGGTATCAGGCATGAGAGAATGCAAAATTTCAAAAACGAGGAAAATTTATCGCCGCCGCCGGATTAAAAACTCCTTTTTTTAGCTTGATGCTTATACAGACGAAACTAACATGGTTTGTTGTTGGGGGCGAACCCCCTATTAGATCTGACGATGTTAAAATTTTTACAATGCAATATATCAGCATTCTAACATATACGATATATCGTGATGTTAACCATGCATTTTATACATAGTAAAAGCAAAACCTTGTTCTAAATCACCATATATATAATTTTTTTAAGTTCTTTTTTTCTTTGCTATAAAAAATCGTGGTAGGAAAAAAATAACAAATAAAGATATGCATTGTGCATTTAAGAAATAATCTGGTGTAAAATGTTCCGCAAATTTCAAATCCATTGAAGATATATTCAAAAAAAAATATTTATTTAAAGAAAATCGTATTTTAGGTACCAATCTAAACTGAAATTTTCAGCAGATTTCAAATCCGTTGAAATTTTTACTCTGTCTCTAACAATCTAGGAGATAGAAAAAAGAACTGACCCCAGTTTAAAGATTTATTGTCTGGCTGGAAAATCATTCCTTCAAGCACAATCACAGTGGAAACGGAAGAAAAAAAAATTTATCCGCGTTCTGTCGGATGAAAAAAAACATGTCATGGTTCCAAGGCCTGACTGCAAGGTCACATGGGTAGAAAGAGTCCTCTGCGTTTGAAGAACCAGGAAGAGAATACAACTATTAAATTCATTTAAAAATCTTCTAGATTAAATTTTCAAAATTCGCAGTGACCCAAAAATTACAAAAAAATTGGACTACCTGTGTGCCAAATCTCATTGCTATAAATGCCATAGAGTCATCAGGATTTTGCGGCCGCGGAAAAAACAAACTAATACTACCTTTTATAATAGCAGAGACAAGGATGATTTAAAACAAGATTTTGCATACATATGTATGTGTGTTCCACACACCATATTTGCTAAAGTAGAGATTAAAAAATTAGCTTATTTAGAAGGAGAAAAACTTCAGCATAAATAGAAATAAAGGGGCATTTGATTCCTCTCAGTAATGATGACGGCATATATGACCTAGATTGCCACAGAAGTTTGCAACAAAAAGGGATGCAAACTGATTGATTGTAACATCAAGAAACAATAATGGGATTTTGGGATTCAACTCAAAATTGAAAAAAAATCACTTTTGTTTTTAAATTTTTAAATTATACTGAATTTCAATTTCGCTAAAAATGAATTGCAAAGTCATCTTTAGGATACAAATAGTTTTTTGAGAAATTCCTCATTTATTAAAAAGAAATGAAAACAGCCCATTAAAATCCCAGATTTTGCAAAACTATTTTGTTATTAAATACTATTAAAGAAAAAAAATATCAACAAATTAAAAAATTTACTAAAAAAAATCTAGTTAAATTCAGCAAGTAGAGAAGAATTATTCGCTCCCTCACAGTTTAAAACTTTAATCTGCCATTCCTGAACTCATACTGATTCTCTGATAACAGTCCCCCCTCCTCCAAGTATAACATTATATGCTTTTTTAACAGAGATTCAAATATTTTGCAAATTACTGATGTTAGACTTACTGGTCTATAGTTGCCCGGATCACTTTGTATTCCCTTTTTGAAAATTGGAGTTATGTTGGCCAACTTCCAATCCATTGGTACCCAACCTGTGCTATATGTTGAATTAAATATCGTGTGAATTACTTCCCCCAGTTCTTCCGCGCATTACACTAGTACTCTCGGATAAATATCGTCTGACCCTGGTGCTTTAGATGGCTTAATTCTTTTCAACTGATGTACTATTTCTTCCCTGTTGAATTTGCATTCTTTAATTATACCCCCTGCAAAGGCTCCATCCTTGGGATCCTTTTTTAAATTATAGTTACCATTGAAAACCCCCAGAAAAAAGTCATTTAACACGTTTGCCATTCCCACCTCGTCTTGAATTAATTCACCTCCCTTCCCCTCCAACGGGCCCAGTGTAGTACTAAATTTATTTTTACCACTTGCATATGCAAAAAATTCTTTTGGGTTTATATTTATTTCCCTTGCTAATTTTTCCTCCAAGGATACCTTTTGCTTCCGACTAATATTTTTAAACTCCTTTCTGGCTTTCTGATATGCCTCCTTGTCTCTGTCGTTACCAGTACTTTTATATACTCTGTATGTTCTTTGTTTTAATTTTAAAACTTTGTGTGTTTCCCCTAAAAACCACATAGGGAGCAATTTTCTAGATTTTCCTTTTTTCCTGAACGTTACGTGTTTTTTTAACACCCTGTCTAACTTATTCTTGAATTCCTCCCATTGTTCAGAATGATGCGGTGCTAATAATCCCCCTCTGAATGTTTCCTTTAACTCTTCCCTTATCTTATGAAAATTTACCTTTCTGAAATTTGGAATTATCCTACTATTGATTGTGTATGCTGACTGAAAATTTTTCCTAATCTGATACTTCTATGATCACTTTCTCCCAGTGGCTCACCTATAACCAAATCCTGCACCCTATCCTCATCATTGCTGAAAATCAAATCCAATATTGCATTGTCCCCAGTATCCTCATACACCATCTGGTACAAAAAACAATCCTGTATCACTTCCAAAAATTCTGCCCCTTTCCCATTTGTAGCTAGATTGTTTGTCCAGTCAATATTTGGATAGTTATAGTCACCCATTAAAATTAATTCTCCTTTTTGACATGCTTCGTTTATCAGATTGCACATGCCCTTTTCCTGCTCTTCACTACAAACAGGAGGTCTATATATATTGCCCAGAATTAGTCCTTTGCCTTTGTCTGTATTCAGTTTCACCCAGACTGATTCTATCCCCTCAGTTTTACTATTTAACTTTATTTCCGTACAGTTTAAGAATTCTCTCACATAAATCAAAACCCCACCCCCTATCCAATTCACTTTGTCCTCCCTAAACATTGTGAATCCACTTAATTCAAAATTTGTGCATCTTCACTGCTTGCCCAACTTTCAGTAATCCCAATGATATCTATATCCTCTGCTTGTGCAATTCCCTTGAGCTCATCCATTTTATTTCTCACACTGCCGAGCATTACAATAAAATACTTTTAGCTTATTTTTTACCCTTATATTGCACTTTCCCCTTGTATTATTTGTCTTGGTATTGTTTTTCTCCCTTACATTGCACTTTCCCTTTGTATTGTTTGTCTCCTGCAATTTAGACCCTGTTAGTTTTCCTAAGCAATTACTGTGTACTGTCAACCCTCTATGTCCTTCCCATCCCTGCTTGTATACTAGTTTTTTGACTCCAGAATGTTCAAAACCCGCTTGCCAACCTCAATATTACCTATCAAGCTTAAATGCAAATTGTCCCTGTTTATCCAATCCCTCCTACACTCCTTCCAAACATCTAAAAATTTAACCTCCTCCCTCTCACATAAATCCCTTAACAACCCGTTCATCTTATTGGCCCTTTGATTTAACCACCCATTACCTAACCCATACCTAGGTAGTAATCCTAATACTGTTACTTCTGCCCCATGAGACTTAATGCCTCTTAAAAGTGTTTCTGCTTCCCTCTTAAACTCGACATTAGTAGTCCTCTCTACGTCATTTGTTCCCACCCACACTACTGCCTTTTCCTCCCCTTTAACCACACCTGCCTTAACTGCCTCAACTACATGTTTTACCCTGGCACCTGGCAAGCAACACCTTGCAAAATTGCGCTTTTTACGCCCTACCATTTCTCCCAAAACCCTAACCATTGAATCACCAACCACAACCCCTTTAGTTATCTTATAAACCTCATCCCCCTGATCAACATGCCCCAAGTCTACACATTGGACACCCTTTTCCACTCCCTCTGCAGCCCTCACCTTCAAATCTCCCACCTCTGAGCAACTCTTGCATGTAAATTCAACGTTCTCTGACATTTTAACCCCACTCACCCCCCCCCTTTCCTGCCTCAACCATATTCCCACACAAGTCACATTCCACATAGAACTCCCCACTGGCTCCCTCTGTCCTCATCTCCTTGAACATTTTAACTATACCCATGCTTATCCAAAGTAACAATCAATGCACAGACAAAGCACAAAACAAAATCAAACCTACAGAAAAAGCACTAAGTCAAATACACAGGAAAAGCACTGCACTTAAAAAAATATACAGAAAAAGCTGGAATTAAATATCCTATAACCTTATAGTAGTCTACTATCTGAATGAAAACAAACAAGACACAAAATATTTTGGCCCAACGAGACATACGTTAATTAGGCCTAGCGAGACATACGTGAATTAGGCCTAACGAAACTTGACTTAGGACTACTTGATAAGTCAAAAACTAAGTACAGGGACTTTAAAAACAATTCGAAATGTTTGAACTGGTAGAAATAGAAGTAATACAGTGCTTAGTACTAAATAAATTTCTTTGCAATTTGAATGTGGCGCATTTGACGATGAGCGTTGCCCGTTATCCAATACCAAATGGGAATTTGTAGCAATCACCTGGGTTGGCGAGCGCTAGCGATTGGATCTGAGTTGCGCCGCGTGGTGTTGGTTTACGAAGTTGACTTTCTTCGTGTTCCATTTTACTTGTCAACAATTACTTATGTATTCAAACAGTACTTCCAATTTGTTATACAGTTGTTAAATGGAGTTATTTTTGTTTTAAGTATGGCAGAAAATTTTGATTATGAAACACTTATTTCATTGGATTCAGTTTTGGCTCGGATTATTAATTTTCAGGAGATAAAAAGAAATATCATGAGAAAAACACATTTTTCAGGAGTTTTCAGGGCCTTTAGTAAAAAAAAAAATCAGGAGTTTTTCAGGAATTTCAGGAGGAGTACAAACCCGGCACTTCTCTACAATTTTTTTTTAATCAAGAGTTCCGATTGCTTGTTGGTATTCTCATTGCAGCATGCAAATTAATATCCGTCAAACAAAACCTATACTTACTCTTGTTGATAGTCAAACAAGAAAAACTTTGCTCACAAATATACATTGAGCCAAATATTGAGAACATTTTCCCAGCAAATTTCTTCATACAGGTAAATTTTTCACCAGGCAAGGAATTGTAAAAGTCAACCAATGTCTTTTTACTAAACATTTGTTTCAGAGTATGATCTGACTTCAAGTCAATAAGTTCAAGCTGCAGCTCCTCAGGTACTGTGCAAATATCAGAAGTGATCGGATAGGAGAGCAAATTGAATTCAGGCTCAATTTTTTTTAAAGTCCTGAAATCTCCTCGTGACTTTGTCCTCCAAACTCTGCAGGTGATCCTAAATTTTGGCAGAAAAACTTTCAGGCACTTCCGGATTTTTAACAGAGGGAAATGAAAAAAATTTCCTTCCTAAGCTTGCTTTGCAAATAGGCGTAGTTTTGTCTTGAAAGATTTTACGTGCTTCCTCATGACATGAGCAAACATCCCTTTTCCTTGTAATGTGAGATTAAGTTAATTTAACTTCTCAAATATATCAGCTGCAAACATAATCTCATATCTCCACTCCTCGCATCCAATTTAGTAACTAAATCATAAGATATACTCTTCATATCCAGAAATAATAGTATTTCATTCTGCAATGCCCATACTCTTTTTATCACTCTGCCCAGGCTCAACTACCTTACACTGTTGTGGTAAATTACGTCTTCGTACTCTGTCTCCACATCTTCAAGAAAAGATTTAAACTGTCGATGGTGGAGTGCACTTGCTCTGATTGTCTTCACCACACTAACAATAGGATCTAGCACATGGTTCAAGTTCAGTGCAGCTTTACAAAGGCTTTCCTGATACAAAATGCACTGAAAAGACAAGATGTCACTGTCTGTGTCTTGTGCTAGTAACTTATTTTTAAAAGCTTAACCATACCTACATTTTTTCCAATGTAAGTTGTCTCCATTTGTTGTAATGCTTGCCATTTTGTTCCATGACAAGCCACTTTTCTCCACACAATTCACAGCACACTCAAGCAAGTCCTGACCAGTCGTTCTATTTTTCATTGATTCTAAACTAAACAATTCCTCTGCTATGACGAAATTTTCATTAATCGGATAAAGATGAATAATTGTGCAGTTCCTTCGTTATCTGTGCTCTCATCAAGTGTCAAAGAAAACAAAATCTTTGCTCGCAGTCTTCAGCTGTTCGTGAGTTTGTCACTAATTGATTCAATGCACCACACTATAGTCCTTTTTTACAACAAAATGCTTTCAAGTTTGTTTTTTATATCAGGACACAATACGCTTGCACCCACTCTTCCATACACTGCTTAGTAAAATCGCCATCCGAAAAAGGCTTGCGATACGGAGGTAAGTACAGTCGCCTGGTTGACCTTCTAAGGATGGGGTGCAGCTGGAAGACCAAGAGATAGGAGAGTGTTTGCCACGTTGACTAACTCAGGAAAGTCAGAGCAGAGCAAGGAAGCTGGAATGGGCACCTGGTTGCCCTTCTTTAAACGGATGGTGCGAAGCGGAAAAAAAAACGGTCGCCTGGTTGACCTAAAGCCCTGGATAGTGACTTAAGTAGCGACAGCCTTTTCCCCGGTGCTTTCGTGCCGCTTTCGCTTTTGATTGGACGACAAGAGTCACGTGTGAAAACAGTCGCCATTTTGGGGATTAGCTCGGAATTAGTGCAATGTACATATAATGGTAGTCTGCGGTCTTGAGTTTCATCAGCATATTAATTTTCTAATTATTTAATACATCGTTTGATAGATGATTTGAGATACGAAGATGCCCACTTGTTCTGCTTTTGGCTGTACGAATAGCTCAAAAACCGGATTCAAATTGCATTGTTTACCAGTAGGAAAACACAAAAATGATTGAAATACAAACATAAATAATAGAATTGCAATTGCCAGAAAGTGAAGAAAATTCACTATATTATTTATGTGGATGTATTGCTAACATTGTTTTAACTAGAAGCAAACTTTGTTCCCTATGAAAAAATAATTTATGTAATAATAACTGTGTTTCTGCCAAAACAAATATTTTCAAAAATGAAAGAATTCAAAAAAGATATGAACAGTTTAGTTTATGTTTCTGAAGAAGTAAGTATATAATATTTTACTTCACTTGGAAAATCTTTTCAGGGCAAATGAAGAGACAGTTCTGAAGGCAAGATTAGATATAAAAACATTACAAACTCTATTATTAATTTCTGTTTTGGAGAATTTTAAAAATTTCCCTCAATGTTGTAACTTAATGTTTAAAATTGTAAATATTTTTGTTAATCATAGAGTGCATTTTTTAATTAAAAGAAAAATAGAGCTTTCCAACAAAGAAAATTTAAAAAATGTTCTAGCTAGAGCATTGGCATGAGAATTGCCGCTTCAGAGATTAAGTAATTTCAAAGTATTTTGCTTGCTAATAGCTTTTAGGTATTGTGGATTATTATTATTTGTAAAATGTTCATTTGTTTCTTCAATTATTATTATTAAATAAAATACGAAAATTTTCTTATAGTTTCTGTGGCTTTATTTAGATTTATAGATGATTTATTATTGCATTCATTACTGGTGTCATAAATATCTATTACAAGAGAATGTCTAACTAGAAATTTATAATTAATGTTGGAATGTATGACTTTAATTTGAATTTAATTTTAAAGAAACTTATAGGTTGATATAATTTTGAGTATTTTGATGCACATAATTGTAAATTAAAAAAGAATCATGACTAAACAGTATATAATATTAATCATTCATGGTAAAAGTATATTATTTGGGGTTTAAGAAATGCATTACTCGTGCTAAAAATTTATTACTCAGGTTTAAAGAAATGCAATTATTGCTAAATTTGCAAGTAAATCTAACATTTTGGCTGCTACACGCTACAAAACGCGAACCCATTTAAGAATCAAGGGTTTGAGATTTTTTACTTCCTTACAAATCAAGTTTCAAAAATCAGTCAGAAAGTCCTTTATGATTTAAAAGAATGAATTTTTATGCATTTAATTTTTTAAGGATATATTTAGTTGTCTTTAAACATTTGTAAAGTCCACATTCAAGAAGCGAAACTCCGTTTTTCCCCATTAGAAACATTGGGAGAAAGTTACGTTTGTCCCCAAAATGGCGGACGATTGAGCTTGTCGCTACTTAAGCTACGGATCCAGGGCTTTAGGTTGACCCACTGTGGGTGGTTGTGCCTAGAGTGCCTATATAATAAGAGTGGCGACAAGGGACCAAATTTAGCCCAATGCACATGCGCGGCAGTCATTTTTCTACCAGAATCGGTTGCTGGGCGAATATGTTTCTCCCATCGGTTTCCCACATTTCCTCCTCTCTCTTTCCTTTGGCGATAGTGTTTATGTCCCGTAATTTTTATGCTCACGACTTATTGAACTTGTTTTCGTGAATATTAACAAGAAAATTAATAATGTTAAGCTTATAACTGCAGTGTTAAATAAAATAAGATCTGCTGTGTTGTTTCTCTCAGGCACAAGTTTTTTCTTTAAATTCTTTCCATGCTGTGTGATAGAAGTTTAAGCATTAATTTTATAACATTAAATAAAAAATAGATTTGAAATGTCCTACTATTAATGGATAGTTCCTTAAAATAAAACTTTCTTTCTACCAACTGTTCAACACATTTAGTTTTTTTAGTGTGATTAATCCTTTTCTTACATTAACCGAACCAGAAAAGATACTGAACATTTTTATTTGACCTTTTTAATGCATAACACAAAATTTTAACCCACTTAAATTTAATTTTAAGTTTCATCCATTTATACAAGTCAAAAGACATGTAATTTCAAAAATAATCAACACCATCAGTACACATTTGTTAAAAAATCTACCACATTTTCATATGAAAAATAGAATTAACAGATCGAAACTAAATTATGAGCAAATATTGGCCTAAACATACAAGAATAATCTCAAGATAAAAAATAGTTAACAGCATTTGTACGCATTTATATCCAAATTCACAGATAAATGTTGATGTTATGGTTTTGTTCCGAGATCTAGCAGCAAAATAAAGATGAAAGTTCGCATCAAAAATAACACTTTTATATAAACATTTCTTTTATTCTTTTTATATAAAGCATTGCTACAATTTACTCTCTGCGTTTCTGATGATTCAATTCGGCTTAGGTTATTGAAAACCTATAATAAGGAAACAGCTAAAAAAACAACGCATTATCAAAAGTTTAAAACTTGCTAACTGCCTTTGGCGCGATGTTTACATCGCCAAATTAGCGGGAAACAGCATGTTGTTCAAAAAAAGCTATTTACTTAAAAAGTCTTCAAATTTACACTGACAAAACACTAAAATAATTATAAATAAACATTCTAGAACACGAAATGGAACACGAATAAGCTATATTTTCTTTTTAATTTAATATACACACGTTTTTCTCGAACACACAAAAAGTTCCAATGTTAAGTCTACGGGAGCTGGGGAAATACCGCTTCGGGCGGTAGAAAAGGTCTCTAAAGCTTCGGTTTCCTAAGAAAGCGTAGCCGTGATCTAGCGGCCGTGATGTATCGGTGGGTGACGTCACTAAAACGTTGTTTATACTAACACATGGTGTTGGTTTCCTAGAGAGCGTTGTTTGTGAGCGTAACGAAATTGATCGGAGCCGCCATTTCCATGACTGTCGTCATAGCGGTCTCAAACAGTTGGAGAACGTTTTTTCTCTTGTAGCGGCCAGATTTCATTTCCTGCTCCAAGCGATTCCAGCCAAGAGGAGCAATATAAATAAACATTTTTGACTGCCATTGAATAATTCGTTTTTGTAAAATCGGGATCGTTATACACAGAATAAAAATTTCAACGGATTCGAAATCTGCGGAAAATTTGACACCAGATCGATACCTTAAATGTGATTTTCTTTGAATAAATAATTAATTATTTAATACATAATTAAATAATCAAATGGTAAATAATTGAATAATACTTCTGTTTTTTATATCGATCTGGCGTAGAAATTTACGCTGATTTGAAATCTGTTGAAATTTTCACTCTACCTTCAACGATCCCGAAGTTAGGAACTTTGAACTAGAGAATAAAAAACCACTTTGTTTTGTTTCTCGAATAAAATAAACCACGACAGCCGTATGTGTTGCCCATTCTCCAACGTATTCTGTCCGCCTAAGTTGACACCTTGGATTTTTGTTTAGACGGCCGTTTAGTTATGCCCGCGGCATCATGACGTATCACGGCTGTTAGATAACGGCTCCACTTTCTTAGGAAACCAAAGCTTAAGCCAATCAGAAAGTGTTTCCCGTATGTCGCCACTCTTATTATATAGGCACTCTAGTTGTGCCTAGTATAGCACTGCAGCTACTGCTGTTTGTGAAGTGAAAAAGATAAAAAGCCAACAAAAAACCCTCCACAGGCCACATGCTGCCTGAGGGCCACTATTTGCCCATCCCTGCTCTAGCTGATGGGCGCAGCGCTAATGTAGAGGTCCTCTCTATCACAGTACAGATTAGACTGGAGGGAAGAGTCATCAGAACTAAACTGATGGTCCTGACAGATGCAAAAGGAAATCATACTCTACTAGGCACTAATTTCCTTCAAGACAGTGGCGTGGTGCTAAACATTAAAGAATGAAAGTGGTTCTTTGCTGATAATTCTCGGTGGGCATTTCTATTTTGTGAAGACTCCTTTTCACTGCCAAGTGACCTTTCCCCTGTGCAAGGTGAGCTAGAACTGAACTCGTGTTCACTTCGAGAGACGGAAGGCCTTGCCCTTACTTCAACACAGCGTGAAACGATGAACTGCCTCCTAAACGAGTACGAGAGGTCTTTTCATCCAAGGGAGAAGTTACCTATTTCATTGAACACCGGATACACACCATGGACCATCCACCTGTTGCAGTACCTCCGTACACAGTTTCCCCAGTAAAGAAAAGTATTATGAAAGCTGAGATACAGCGACTGTTAGAAGAAGGCATAATTGAGGACTGCGAGTCACCATATGCTGCTCCTGTGGTTCTGATCCCAAAACCTATTGGAACCTACAGATTTTGCGTTGATTATCGCAAACTGAATGCCATAACGAAGACTGATACCCATCCTCTTCCACTCATGACGACTTGCTCCACGAAACCAAGCATACATCCTACATGTCAACGATTGACTTGCGAGCTGGTTACCATCAAGTTAACGTGGCAGTTACAGACAGTGACAAGACTGCTTTCACTTGTCCATTTGGCACTTACCGTTTTATCAGGATACCTTTCGGGCTGAAAAACGCACCAGCAACCTTCCAAAGACTAATTGATCTTTTTAGAGGGGGTCTGAAAGACATGCACCTGCTGTCTTACCTCAATGACATAACTGTCTTATCAGACCTTTGAAGACCATCTGTCACACTTGAGAGCTGTATTTGAGCGATTCTTTCAATTTAAGTTGCATACCAACTGTGAGAAGTGCAACTTTGGGTGCTCTAAGATCAAGTACCTAGGTCACTGGATAACTCCGACCGGACTCCAGGCTGACCCTGAAGACTTCCGCTATCCAGTTAATGCCAAATCCTAGAAACACGAAACAGGTACAATCGTTTCTGCAAACTTATTCTTGGTATCGTCGTTTCATCCCTAACTTTTCTGAAATTGCTAGACCCCTTACTAATTTGACCTAGAAAAATGTCTCATGGAAAAGGACAAAAGAACAAAGGGCTTTCATCACCTTGAAAGAGTTGTTGATCACTCCTCCTATTCTCAAGCAAAGTAATCCTATCAAAGCCTTTCATAATTCGAACGGATGCCAGCAGTTACGCCCTGAGTGCCGTCCTAATTCAAGGAGAAACACCTGAAGAACATCCCGTAGAATATGCTAGCAGACTTCTTATTCCTGCAGAACGAAATTACTCCACCATTGAGCGTGACCTAGCTGTCTGGGCAAGTTTCGTGGTTACATCGAGGGACAAAAGATCACCATAGCCTCTGACCGTCAACCTCTGAGGTGGTTGATGATACTGAAATCTGCAACAGGAAGGTTAGCAAGATAGACATTGCAGATCCAATCCCATAATCTGCAAATAGTATATATTCCAGGAAAGGCTAATGTCGTGGCTGACTTGTTGTCTCGCCCTGTGTGTGAGCATACCGCAGATCACTGTGATATGTGTATGGTATTTATTGACATTATCAGTAGAAGTCCCAGTGACATAAGAAAAGAAGAGTTGAAAGATGAGGAGCTAAAGATTGTAGACTGCTTTGAAAGCGTAGAGAAAAGCGCAGACTTCGCAAATTGGACCGATAGAGGGTACATAATGAATCAAGGTGTTCCCCCTGACTTCGATTTGGAGGAAGCCCATCTGGTTGTTCCTGTTCTGGAACGGAAGAGGGTATTGGAAGAATACCATGATGCTCCATCTACAGGACACTATGGCGTTGAGGGCACATATCATTGGATTGCCCAGAGATACTTTTGGCCTGGTTTGCATAAATCCATTGCTGAACACGTCAAAAGTTGCGTGGAATGTGCCCGTTTTAAAGTCTTGAACCAGAAACCTTCTGGACTGCTCAGAACTCCCATATACAATCAGCGCTTTGAAACCTTAGCAATTGATCTGTTTGGACCTTTACCCGAGTCAAAAGATGGAAACAAGTGGATTTTTACAGTCGAAGACTGTTGCACCAAATGGGTTGAACTATTTTCATTACCCAATGCTACTGCCAAGGAGTGCACTGTGACCCTCATTGAAGAAGTTTTTCTGAGATATGGAATCCGAGGCGAGTTATTAACGACAATGGAACTCAATTCATTAGAGCTATAATGCAACAAGTCTGTTACAGTCTTTGAGTCAAACAGGAGTTGATACCTGTGTGTGTGTATCACCCACAAGCTAACCCTGTGAAGTGCAAGAATCGGGACCTAAAGCCTCGTCTGGCTATTCTTGTGGGAAATGATCACTCTGTATGGTCTAAGAAGTTGCCCATCATTTGTTTTGCCATGAATTCATACAAATGTTCAACCACTGGCTAGATTGCAGCTTTTCTTCATTTTGGTCAAGAACTTAAGACCACAGACGATGTCCAACATGACCTTCTGTCTACTGTCTCAAATGACAATTTTGTACCCGAAATTACGCTTATCTTCGGAAATTTGCCAACCTAAGCACGGAAGTGCAGTTATCCATGGACAAAAGACAAGACCAGAGTAAAGCCTATGCAGATAAGAGAAGAAATGCAGGGCCGAGCTTTTCTCCAGGCGATTCTGTTTGGGTGACACTCCACCCTGTTAGTAATGCCCAAAAGAAGAGAACAAGCAAGTTAATACCTCGGAGGGACGGTCCCTGTGTCATTCTCACTCAGCGATCGCCTACAACTTCCGAAGTCGCCAACCCTGCCTAACCTGGGACTCCTTTAGGGGAGTAACACGCATCTGCCCTTCGCCCTTGTCTCGCCACTGACACCCAGCCAGTTACTCCCTTGAGAAAGAGAGGAAGACCTCCAAAACCAACTCTGCAGACTGCCTCATCGAACAGTTGCCCACCTCAGAATTCCTCTGTTAGACCTCACGTGAACATAAAAGGGAATCATGGTTATCCTAATCGTCCTTATCGAGACGTCAGAACCAGAGGGGGAGGATGTAGCATACCATTATGAGCCACTTCCTCGATCAGCCACTGACTGATTAACTGTATGGTTAACCCCCAAACCTAACAGTTATCGGTGTGAGTGGCAACTTTAAAATCAGTTACTCTGAAGTAACCGAAGTATGTTGTTGTCTACGAATCTATCTCCTCCCAATTACATTTAAATAGTAGTCTCTCATATACCCAGTGGCAGAAACACCGCGACACTGTTGCGGACAATGAAATCCGCTAGCGGACAGTTTTTGTCTGCACTAATAAAAAGATCTCTTTTTCTATGTCCTCGTGACGCCACTGGAATAGCTGTTTTTCTTTAAAGTGCAGAGAAGCAGGTGTTTATCATGCATGCCGGCCCCCGCGTTTGTTTCGTTCTCCTGCACTTTTTAAGTGCACAGAAAAAAACACGACCTCTGCGTTCTATGCCCGCTAAGAGAGCAACTCATTGCATGGAAAACACGTGCTTAGAATGGTGTCATGGGATAAGGTTGTATGTGGTGTGTGCAAATGCGAAATAATTAAAAAAACTTGCACACATTTTCTAAGACGCCACCCTAATCAAGATATTCAATAGAACCAAACCTGGGCTACAAAAATCTGAAAGAATTATTTAAAAAAAGCGGAACATTCCAAGAAAAAACAAAACAGGTCTGAAGCTTGAGTAGCAGAACCAGGAAAATGTGTCTGTGGAAGATCAAGGGGAAAATATTTGCTTCGGAAGTAACGAGAACAATTATGATAAAAATGAAAGTCAGAATATTGCTGAAAGTAACAGCCGAAGCCGAAATATATTCTCAAAGGATTGTCCGGATGATCGCGCTGTAAAACAAGCTGGATATGAAGATGAAAAATTGGAAAAATCTATAACTGATGTTCTACAAGCAATACAAAATAAGTGTCACATAATTTATATTTACTTCTTGTTGGTATTTCTTTTTGTATTCAGTGAAATTACATATAAAAAAATACTCAAATTTACATACTCGCGGAAGGAGAGACTTAGTTACACACCGTTCAGCCTTCGCAGCGCCGTCCCGAGGCCCGTGCAACCGCACTGGCAGGGGGCCCCAAATGCTCTGAACATGTACTGAAAAATGAACATGTTCTTTAAAATGTTCTGAACAGTTCCCTGGATTCTTTTACAGGCCCAAACTGTTCAAGACTATGAAGTTTTCAGCCCACATTGCGAAACAGTTTTTCATACATTTTTAGCAGATTATCAGACATAGATCTCTGCCTGTGAACAAGCCCCTGATAGTTTTGTATTACGAGAAAGATTAATGAATAAGCTAACGATGATAACCATTCTAGCATTTTCAGATATTTGTTATGCTCTTGGAAAAACATCCAAAAAGTACAAGAAACCGATCTTATGCCCTGGGAGTACACATCTTATATCAAAAGCCTCATTTCATCCCTCGAAATTATGAAGACATATTTTGATGAACTTTCAACAGCAATCTCTGGAGATGAAGGGAAGAAAGCCATTCAATTTGCAGCTGCATTGACAAAACTGCTTAAATTTAAGAACATCATTGGAAATGTTTCCTCCATCAAAAAGTGGTATTTCCAGTACATACCATGATGTTCCCCTTCTCGAGACCAATTAGCTCCAAGAGTCTTAGATCACAACACAAAGCTAGTGAAGGTGATGAGCTAAGAGGTAATTTCTTATGCCTATCAAGCTATGTGAAATCTCTATTTCAACAATTCAGTGTGTATTTCTGTACAACTGAATCAGATGGTAAAGCAACATTTTTTTTTCGTCATCGACAAGAGCAGTCTTTTGTTCAACTATGACTTTTTGGTTTATCCAAAAATCAATATTAGCATAGATGAAGCAGAAGTGAACATGGGACTCACTGAAGAGAGCTTCAATGACATTTTTAAATGTGTTCTATTTTGTTGAGCCTTCTGTGGACTTAAGAAAGACTCTGTGGTTTCCATATCAGATCTTCAGTGAATGAATGTGTAATAGAATATACAAAATTGTTACGGAGGGTGATGTGCAAGATCTGAAAAACTTATTTAAAATTGCACTCCATGAACTGAGGGGAAAACTTTCCACATTTCTAAAGATTCTTGTATTTGTTGTATCAATGACAGTCTCTGAAGCTGTATGCAAAACTTGGAGGTCTCTAATTCTTATCGCTGGGAAACATAGGCTAAGGTCGAGAGATGGGACAGATGAAGTGGACACTAACGATAAGAGGGTTTTTATTCAACTGAATGGGCCCCCTTCTGGTTATAAAGGTACACAAAGGTTTTTGAAAGCAGCTTTGTTATCTATGTATGGTTCTGCTTATCCTTCCCACTTTAGAAATCCTACAAGTGAGCTGATGAAACGATTCGTAACATCAAAAGTCATAAACAAAATAAACGAGAACGCATCATGCTTACCATGTTTCAAATAAAATGATAAAAAAATTTCTGGTTTAATGTATGATTTATCCATTAAAATTACATGCAAATTTTGCAGACAGATTATGAAATTATAAACACTTGTCGAAGACAACTAGAAAACTTTCTGCCACTGGGCTCATATATGTAAATATTAAAGTAATTCCTAAGTATTTCTGACTACTCTCTTTGTCACGCCTTACTGATTGCTTCAATATTTCTATAGTATCAGAATATGTTCATGCAAACATTTTTAAATCATGGCAATTTTTAAATCATCAATAATTCTTAAAAGTTTAGAAAACAATGGTTTTTGCCCAACAATGAAATAGTGAATGTCCTGTAGTACTGTATCATAAACGTTAGGTACAATAAAGAAAATAAAAATATGTATGGAATTGATACAACCTCCAGAAATAAAAAAAAATAGTCAACAACCAAAAATGGATAATACTGCAAGTATCTCAAATAATGAACATAATTTGAAATATATAATTTACAATGAACTAGCGGAATTTTTTAAAGGTCGTAAACATATAGAAACTTTTACCCACTCTAAAGAGTTGGAAATCTAAAAAATTTGTATGCGCTTATTTTTCTTTTTAAAAAGTGCAATAAAAGTGGAAGCTTTCTAATTTTGTTAAAAATTATATTTGTAGCTACTCTTAAAATCCGTAAGTATTTTACAGAACATGAGCATTTTCATTTTAGTATTTGTAAGCACTCATACCTATCATCTCAGATCCTTCGTCTTAGCAGAGGTAAGATGAGGGTGAAAGTTGGATTTCTCACAGGCCACTATCACCTAAGAAAACACCTTCATAGGATGGGAATCTTTAAAGAAGAACCTCTATGCAGGAAATGCAATATGGTGGAGGAAACTGCCCACCACATACTTTTTGAATGCGAAGCTCTGCTTCACATAAGGCACTCAAGTCTAGGTCTTGGAACAGAACTTGATACAATTCACGAAGAACCTGTCAAAAGCCTCTTGGCCTTTCTTAACGAATCTGGCTTTCTCTGACAGGAGTATCGAAAAACAATGGGGTTTGAGGCAATATTCCCTAGTGGAATCAGCACCTAGGGCTTTCCTGACCTCCCCACTCTATATGAATATGAATATGAAGCACTTATACCAGGTCGAGCATGTATCACTTAGATCGAGTTAACTATATAACGCATAAGTTTTCAATCAGAAAAACTCCATAAAATTAGAGTAGTACTTTCAATTGAATTTTATTTTTCTCACTGCTCTTATTTGGGAAGAACTAATCGCAAAAAGATTTTTCATTTCCTATCATTTTCATAATTTTTGAGATTTTCAAAATAAAAAAATAAACTCTTACTGATAAAAATGGGGAATTTCCAATACATCATATTATTGTTTGTACTTAAGAATAAAGTAATTAGAAATTTAATAACATTAACAACTTGGTATAATGGAACATGTGCACCATGCCCAAGCTCAAGAGTTGATAGAAAAAGTAATGGTCAGAGAGGTAACATTATTTATGCAACCTGATATAAAACATGAGTTTTTCAGAGAATTCGATAAATTCTATGCCGCCAGAATATGTTTAACAAATATTTAGTCAATAATTCCAATGGATTATCATCTTAATAATGCACATCATAAGATAATATTCTCTCAGCGCTATTTCATTTGTGGATATTTAATTAATGATGAATGCATTACAAAAAAATGCACGTCTAGAAACGTGTTTATTTTAAACTTGTACTAGAAGTATGACACATCAATAATATATACAGTATTGTATCAATGTATTCTTTTCAAAGCTAAACCAATTAATTATTACATTTTAAAATTTATTTCATCATCTATGATTTGGTTTGATAAATTTTGTTTAATCATTATGCTATATTTATATTGGAAAAAAAGCATATCAAATGGTACATTCCATCTCAATTCAGGCAGAGGAGGGGGAGGCTTACCTTCATAGTCTCAGATATTTTTGAATTTAACATGTTAAAATTCAGGAAAAAGTAGGAAAGGCGGTTTTTTTTTTTTTTTTTTTTTGCTTAGTTCAAAAAAAATCCTGGCCCGAGACACAGGTTGCCAAAGATAGGGCCACATTTCTCACTTGCGATTTTCGGCAAAATTTTAAAATGCTCCATCTCTGTAAAGATTTGTGATATTTTGTTGTGGTTTTTTTCATTTGAAAGAAAATATTTTTTTAATTGAAATGATATCCTCCGTTTGGAAATAAGTGTCCAAGCTCTCTTGCTAAATTTTGTTTTTGCAAAATAAAAATAAAAAAAAATTTTAAAAGGCCAATTCTTAAAATTTTTATTTTTTGACTGTTGATTAGTACCATAGGGTACTACATTCCCTGAAAAGGAGAACTACCACTTTTGAGTTTAACAGGTTTTATAAACAATGTTCATTTTTTAGCTTCTGTAGTCATTTTTTTTATACATTTTTTTTTAAATTTATTTATTACAAAAACAGACATCTCAAAAATTCTAGGAATTATACAGAAGTTATATATCTAAGGTTACTACATATCCTGAAAAGGAGAACCCGCCACTTTGGTTCTGGAATTTTTCATTGGTTTCTTTAAAAATCCATTTTTGGACCAGTGTGCTCAATGTGGTGGAATTAAAATGATAAATTAAACAAAGTTGAAACTGGTGAAATATATTTATTCTTCTGGAATATAGAACCTTCTAAATCATTTAAGGTCTTCTGGAACAATGTGGAAGTTTCCAGAATGTAACAGAACCTTCTAGAAAAATCTGGACCCCCTAGATAATTCCAGAATGTAACAGAACAATCTGGAACCATCTGGATAATTCCAGAATGTAACAGAACCTTCTAGAACAATCTGGAACCATCCAGATAATTCTGTGTTCGTCCTAGCATATAAAATGGAGGACACATGAATTCAGTTTAGTTGTCAACAGGCAAACAAAAAGAGTGGTTCACCAAATTTGTGGTTCAACAGCACATACATAAGCTTTTATGAGAATTCTGCTGATTGAGTTGTATGGTGTTTTGTGGAAATGTCTTCACACTGGGTTCACAGGAGAGTGAAGTGTGCTGACTATTTGCATATCCATAAAAGAGTGATATATAAAACAAAAAAAGAGACTTCCTTCAGGTTGGAAATAAAAGTGCTCATTTCAAGACTGTGTTTCAAAGTGAAGATGTCTCCAGTGATGACTTTCTGTGTTCTAAATGCTTTGACAGAATATCAAAAAATGACACAAACTGAACAAGAAGTCTCCCATTATGTGGATGATGCAGATTTAGTATCTGCAGAAGAATTAGATTCCCTGAATCAGTCAGCTGTAGAGGTTGGTGTTCGTCATGTTAGGAAACCATGGTCAGTGAAGTCAATGCATAAAGCTGTATGCATGAAGAAAGTGCAGAGAAATTACTGAAGCTGTGGGTGAGTCCACGAAAAGAAAACTGACCAAACTCTTTGACATAGAAATTCCATCTTCAGAAAAAATTAAACCTAAAGAGTCTTGTGAAACTTGCCTGGAATATATGTCAAACATCAATTCAGCTGTTGAATCATGTGAATCCTAAAATGAAAAGGTGCAAGTTCTAACAATTATCCCAGTGTCCTTTGCTAAAGTACAAATTGTACACCACATTCCATCTGTACCAAAATACATGGTGGACAAAGCAAGAAATGTGAAGTCTGCGAAAAAAGTGTTTGGAAAACCAGATCTCTATTGCAGTCATCCTGTGACTGTAGCTCATGTTGAAATTGCAGTCATTTTATCTAGAAGATAAATGGGACTGTTCTCGCCAGAGCGGCAACAAAAAAGACACTATCACTATAACAATTGCAGGAGAAAAAGTGGTGAAAGTGAAAAGATACATGACCCACAGTATTGAAGAAACTTTTGCTATATCTAAGAAGGAAAATCCTACGTTCCACATTGAAACATCAATATTTAATGCACTATGACCTAAGTGGGTGTTTCCTCACCCACCTAGAGATGTCTGTCTATGTGTATATTGTGCTAATTTCGAACTTTGCATGGTGACTTTGAAGAACTTACTTGAAGGTATGATATATTACACCTTGGTTGAATGTGTGAAGTGGTTAGTAGTCTGTAGAGTGAGACCTGTTTGTTTCAGGAATGTGAATACCTTCATTGACAAACTTGGGAAATGGACAATGAAAGCAGTAACACACCAACATCTGAAGAAATTGCAACACATTACAGAAGTGAAGGGACGTGTAGAGGCTGAACAACTATGTTCAGTGCTTCACTGTGATTTTGCTGAGAACTGGTCTGATTCTGCCACAAGTAGTACAAGGGTATCACTGGAGTAATAACCAAGTTTCAATTTTTACAGGAGTCGCATATAATTTCATTTATACCTTTTCCGCCGCATTATGACGTTTCACGGCCGCTATATAACAGCTCCGCTATTTTAGGAAACCATAACTTTACCTTCGAAATATACAACAACGTACGCTAACTAGTTTAAAATCCAAGTTCTCCAGGTTTGCCATAAAACTAATAAGCTTCTCACAGAGGATTCTTTTCAAAAAGGAATTTGCAAGACTTATCAGCTTGCAAAATTTAGGAGTGCAACGTTGGCGATATATGTCTCATTTGGCGCATTTTACGTTTATCAAAGGCAAAAGTCGGAATTTTCTCTCTATATAAAAAAAAGTTGCCGTCGCAGGATTGAAAACTGTGTTGTTTAGCTCGATTCTTAGACGGTTTCCCGAGAAAGTACTGATCGGAAAAAAAATATAATTAAAATGGTTTGTTCTTTATCGTATTCCCTGGACAATTATTAAGATTTTTTTCCGATGCGGCTATTAGTTTAGGGTTTATTAAGTGTCAAAATTGAAGAAGCGAAATTTCTTCCGCGTATGAGCAAAACACTTACAAATTTTTAGTCTTCAGTCGTGAATTTTTTTTTTAAGAGTACCTCTCAACATAAATTTTTGCAGCTAGTCGAGTTTTTTTTTTGAAATTTCAATTTGGTTCTTGATAATATTTTTTTGAAATTCGGGAAAAATCGGGACATTTTTGTCACTTTTTTTTAAAACTGCCGTATCTATATCTAATTACTATTAGTTTTTAATTTTTAAAATATCGCAGTATACCTCAGAATGTACTCTTTCTTACGGTACTATTATTTTTTGAAATCGGTTAATAATTAAATTGGATGCAATCAAAAGTTGGTCATACAAAATTCGGAATCTTTGGATATTTTCGCTACTTTTTGTTAAAACCGTTATATCTACAGCAAAAACCATTATTTTTAAATTTGAGAACATCACTGAATACATTACATTACACTCTTTCTTATGGTACAATTATTTTTCAAATTGGTTAATAAATAAAATCGATGCAATTAAAAGTTGGTCAGACAATTTTCGGAACTTTCAGATCGTAATTTCCGATACAAAACTAAAACTGTCATATCTATATCGAATTACTATTAGTTTTTAATTTTGAACATATCGCAATATACCTCAGAATGTACTCTTTCTTACGGTACAGTTATTTTTAAAATTGGTTCATAAATAAATTCGATGCAATCAAAAGTTGTTGACACAAATTTCGTATTTTTTATTTATTCGGAGCAAATTCGCGGAGCATACGAGGGTTGTATTTTTGACTATCAGGTTTGCCAGATATCAAATTTATCGTAGCAACAATGGACAATATGCATGATTTTCAAATTCATTTTAAAATGAAAGAGCACGAAAAACTACGTAGAAAAGGCCACTCTAACTGCAATCTGACGACATTAACTATATTTAAAACACTTTTCAAACTGCTCTGACGTCACTTTGAACGAAAAACTGCAGTCGCTGACGATTCTTGCCTGTGACGTCATAGTACACGATTTTCCCATCGAGCGTCCTTTGAACTGTGTTGTCTCTATGGGTATATTTTTATCAGTCTTATTTTTACAAATTTTTGATTAATTTAGCATTGAAAGATTCGAAATTAGTTAAAAAGAAGAATTACAAATATTGTATTGTTCCGTTTGTGTCATAATTCAACGATTAAAACACGAAAAAAGTATTTTTTGTTGTACCAAAATATGAACAAGTTCGTAGATGGCGCAGCGTTATGAAAAGAGATGAAAATAAAAATAAAAAGCAGTCTTCTACATCTTGCTTGCATTGCTGTGAAGATCATTTTTCGGTAAGTATAAAATGCCAAAAAAATTTTGTATTTTTAATTGTTTTTAAGTAAGAAATGTGTGATTTAACCTTGTGGATGACTACTAGTGTTTTTGCTAAAACGAAAATATTCTTTCTGTATCAAGTCACTCATAATGCAGAATTTCTTGTTTCATGAAAAAGAATTTAATAAATAAATATAGGAATACTATATATTTATAAATCAAAACTAGTTAAAAAAAATATAGAGAGCGTTAACATCAATAAACATTGAATTATTATACTCATACAAATACAAATATTGACGACTAGCTACAGGCCTCGAGCCCAACAAGGCTGGTCTTTTGTTTATGAATTCCCCAATTCCCACTGACTATCCAATTGTATCTTAAATTCGTACACTCCCTTTGAATTAACTATATTTTCTGGCAACGCGTTTCAACTGTCTATTACCCTATTAAAGTAGTAGTTTTTCCTTAAATCCCGATTAAAATGTGTCTTATTCAATTTATACCCATGGCCCCTTGTTCTGTTATCCCTATTGAAATTTAAGCCCTCTGTGTCTCCTTGTTTTACAAACTTGAAAAGCTGAATCAAATCCCCCCTCCTTCTTCTTTCCAGTGTATACATGTTTAGCTTACTTAAACGTTCATTATAGTCGAAATTTGCTAGCCCCTTTATTATTTTTGTAGCTCTGTGCTGAACCCTTTCAATTGATTCTATGTCCTTTCTCATATATGGAGCCCAGAATTGTACAGCATATTCTAGATGTGGTCTTACTAAACCCTTATATAACGGCAAGATTATATTCTTATCCCTTGAAGTTAGTCTTTTTAATATACCCCAATAACCTATTAGCCTTTTTACCCGCAGCTGAACATTGGTGACCCATTTTAAAATCCCTGTGAATTATCACCCCAAGATCCTTGACTGTTTCTCCCTCCTTTACCTTTACTTCCCTGCAGACAGTACTCGGCTCCACTGTTCCTGTAACCCATATGCAGAACTTGACATTTCCCTACATTAAATGACATACCCCATTTTACAGCCCATTCGGATATCTTATCAAAATCCCCTTGTAAATTTTCTATCTGTAACTTGGTATCCACTGTCCCCCATATTTTTAAGTCATCTGCAAATATACTGATTCTATTCTTGATCCCCTGACCTATATCATCTAAGAAAATTATAAATAAAATTGGTCCCAAAACTGATCCCTGAGGCACCCCACTTATAACTTCTGTCCACTGTGAATAATTTCCTTTTACCTGCACTCTCTGCTTTCTACCCAATAACCAATTCTTTATTCATATTAATGTTTTTCCCTGAATCCCCAGCCTTTCCAATTTAAACAGTAATGCCTCATGAGGTACTTTATCAAAAGTCTTTTGAAAATCTATGTACATGATATCCACACTGCTCTTATTATCCAGCTCCTCAGTAATTTTTTCGTAGAACTTCAAAAGGTTTGTAGAGCAGGATCTGCCCTTCCTAAACCCATACTGATTCTCTGATAACAGTCCCCCTTCCTCCAAGTGTAACATAATTAGTATAGTATACATGATAATTAATTTGCATTTATTCATGCACTTGGTAAAACTGTGTTATATTTCTTCTTTAAACTGAATGATAAGTATTATGGAATAAGTGTCATTATAATTAAAATTTATAATTAAAAAATATTTTTTCTAAATTTAAAATTTAATCTTTTTTTACATTACATAAGTGTTTATAAATATAGTTATACTAAAAGTAAAAAGTTAGAATAAACATAAAATTATTTTATTACAAAAAAGCATTGTACAAATATTTCTATTAAAAATAAGAAATTTAAGTTAAAAACTAGTGTTAACAAATTTTTATAAATAGTGCTATAAATGAAATTTTTTAAATTTATATATTACTTTATTTATTTTAAAATAAGAGAATGACATGGAAAACTACTGGGAGTATCGTTTCTCTTGCAGTACGAAGCAACATAGCTTTCACCTAATTTGTTTTGCATTAAAACTAATATTTTTAAACAATTACGAATTTTGTTTTAAATTTGTATAATTTTATAAAACTTCTTGCAATTTCAATCCAACTATCACACTTACCTTCTTCATGGTTTAAAATGTTGGACTACCAAATATCGTGTTCAATATTTAATGCAGCTGCAATTCTCGCAACAAGTTTCTCTACACATGTTATTTTGGGATCATCCTTTAGTACATTACGTTTTACCGCTTAAATATATTTAAAAAAATATTTGTTCATTAACTAACAAAAATAATTTTGCTAAAAAATAAACGTAGAAAATTAATTTATAAGTTAGCTTTCAAAATTCACTCTTTTGATACCCTACAATTTTAATCTTCTTTGAAATTAGTTATTTTCGTTATATAAAGCTCTTATTTGGTATACTATTCTAATTATCTATATAAAAAATCTATTTCAGAATGAATTGTGTTACTCTTATTAAGTAAAAGAAAACAACTATTAATATTCTATTTTCTTAAGTACAACTTTTTGATAATAGCTTTACTCTTTAAAAGCAATATAAAAATACATTTTTTTTTAAATAAATATGTTGTACAAAATATTATCTTACTCTTCGCTTTTACGCCTTTGATTTCTACTCCCATAAAATTTGGATGGTTTCCAAGAAAAGAAAACATAGTTATACCATCCAATTTAGGTTGATTATCCGACTGGCCTTTTACAAAGCCTCGTTCTACAGTCGTCATTTTTAAAGAAGAAATCTGAATAATCATATAAAGACTACAATTCAACACAATTATTTAAACATAAAATTAGCGTAAAATCAATGAAAGCAACCTGAAATAACATGCAGACGGCGAATGTAGCGAGAGATTTCATGTACTATGACGTCACACCAAGCTCCACCCCGTTTTCAGTCACGTGACTTTGACGCGTTTTTTAATCGCTTATGACGCTTAAATTAAAACTTTCTGTGATTTTTAAAGTCGATTTTCGGATTGTTCATGATCGAATTTGTAAAAAAAAAAGTACCATTTTAGGACGTTTTGTGACAAAGTGCATATTCCCTATTGCCATAAAAACGATTTCTTTTTTTTTGGCGAGGAAAAAGGCTCGCTTTTTTTCCCTCTGTTCTCAGACGGTTTACCAAGAAAGTACAAAGTACAGATCGTAAAGTTTGGAGATTAACACGGTTTACTTAAAATTGTACAGGGAACAAGATGTAGAAGATTTTTTTACTCATGCGGCTATTAGTTTAGGGTGCAGTACGTGTTAAAGTAAAAAAAAGTGAAATCACTTGCGAAAGAAGTATTGGTTTGCGAAGCAAACCAAACGAGATTGCGTAGCAATACCCGGGGGTCGGCGAGCATAAGCGAACACGGGGCGAAGCCCCCGCTGTTACGTCATGGACCGGAAAGTGAAACAGGATAACACGAATTATTCAGACAGTTTCACTCTGCGAAAGGAATGTTGGTTTGCGAAGCAAACCAAATGGGATTGCTACGCAATCCCCGGGGGTTGGCGAGCGTAAGCGAGCAGGGGCGGTGCCCCCTAGTTTCGTAAAAAATTATAAAAATCGGTCATTTTCTCAAAACTTTACGAAAAGTCGGAAGAATCTCATCCTTGAAGTAAGGACATATTCACACTTTCATTATTATTATTAATTTTTTTTTTTACATTTATTCTTTGGCTGTAATTCCATGATAAAATTTAATTCTAAAGAAAAAATTGTAGAAAAAGCGGAAATTCTCGGAAGAATAAAAAAAGCGGAAATCCGCGTATATGCGGAAGATTTTCACCCCCGAGTTATAAGTGATGACAGAGGACATGACTCAGCACATGCATTGTTCGCAATATGCAAAATTCAACAACAGCTGCAATCACAGCCAGAAAAGATCATCATTATTTCTGATGGTGTTCCTAGTCACTTCAAAAATCGTTACCAACTGTTTGAAGTGACTACCTTGCTTGTGCCAATGGAGTGGGTATACAGCCTGACTGGTGTAGGAGACCTGCTGAAGTACCACGCTACAAAACATAATCTATCCAACCCAAGTACAGATGCAATTCAGAATGTCAAGGATTTTACAAGAGTGGTGAAGTCATACGCATCAACAGCCCTCATCCTGTTGCCCAAAGAGGACGTTGAATAATTCCAGAAAAAAGAATGGTCAAACTAAACTGCTGTGTGAAAGGAATTCAGAAGTTACATGTGTGGACTCATTGATGGGCTAACATATATTGCCTGAACTTTAAAAGAAGCAAGAAAGAAGAAATTTCATTTGACTAACCAAGTCTCAGAAACGACAAGGGAATAAAAATATTCATAACCTACAATGAGGGATGTTTGTGGGATGTGTTTATGACTGTGACTGGTGGATTGCACAGGTAATAGATATATCAGCTGAGTTAAATGAAATCGTCGTGAACTTTATGCTACCACAAGGACCGTATGCTGGATATAGATTTCCAGCTGCAGGACAGCAACACAAGAGCTCACTTCCAATTCACGATGTTTTAAAGACTGCGGGTGCCCTAGTTCCTATTGATTCAACAGGAAGGCATCACTCGATATCAAAGGAAGATACTGATGCAGTTCAACAAGTTTTTAGTTCCTTGAATTGCTAACTTCAGTTCTAAGCAGAATGCACAGAAGTGGTATGCTGTGGAACCTGTAATATGTTTTGGAACTTTTCATATTTTTGGAAGCTTTAATATGTTTTAAAAGCTGTCAGTTACTTATCTTTATTAAGAATTTAAATGACATATCATGAGACAAGATTTTGATTTCATGAGACCAATATGAGAGTATGTGGTAACAGAAACTGGTTTTCTTTGGAAAACTTGGAAAATTTCCTCATTAACCAAGGGGTATGGTTTATTGATGAATTTTACCTTTAGTAATTAGCTAGACGGGTTCCCCCCAGGAGCATTTTTTATTTCCTTTCATTTAATTGTGCATTGGACAGGGAAGGAGAGTGGGGTATATTTATGATTTTCTTGGAAGATGGTCTTGCAGAGGCATACTGCACATTTCACACTCCCACGAACTCTACTCTCCCATTGGTTAGTTTTAATTCTGTTTTCACACAGCATTTGACGCAAGTTCTTTACCTACCATCTAATTTTCTTCTTTTATGGCTATGTGGAGATGTGGATGGGCTTGGAATACTCTGCCTCTTTTTATTCGAATATTTTCACTCGATAATTGAAAGAGCCCCACCTGAAGTCGGGGAGTAGAGGCAAAGCTCGTCTAATTGGTATGGGCAGACTGAGTCAAGTGCTAAATGCAACTATATGTAAGCAATCTTTATTTTCGTGTCACGTTTCATAAAAAGAATCAATGCTTGAAGGTACGAGAGAAATGTTACTAAGAAAAAATTATCAGTTTCTCTAACTCTTAAAAAGATTTCCCACAGTATAAACGACGCCAAAGAAAACTTCAGAAACCTTTGAGTTCAAGTGGTCATGTCTTAGTTGTTACTACCCTTTCAGTGACTCAGGAAATAATTGCGTCTTACAGGCATACCAACAAGAGGTGATAAGAATTGACACTCTCCACGCCTCCTGGGGGAAGGCACTTCGTAGGCAGTCTTCCCGTAATGAAGTGACAAAACGATATTTCGAACGTCCTTATGTAGAGGGTTAAAAATTCTACAAGAATATTTTAAGAGCATTTTATATTGAATAATAAATGGGGGAATGATTTAATATTCAATTGCTGAAATACTTAAATACATATTATGTTTTATGTAAATGTAATGCTGACTTTACAGTATTAAATGATTTTGAAATGAAGAAAAGTATCATTGACAATTTTCGTAAACCAATCACTGGCATAATTATTTTTAAGTACATCGGATGTGTTTAATGTAAAAAAATCCATTAGCTTATGAAGGCCTAGGGGGAAAAAAACACCTAGCAATATAAAATACTCATTATACCCAATATGAATTAAATTAATTTCACAGTAGGCTATTCTAAGGGGGTGGGAAATAAGGTGAATCTTTGAAATGGGATGGGGCGCCAAATCATCATCTCGCATCTACAATAAATTTCTCTCGGACCGGCCTTGGAGGTGCCAGTACATTTGGTGTTAACCCTGCACTGCCTATTCCATCAACATCGTGGTAGACAATTAGAGGAAGTGCAGTATCATAATAAATGCACATAGCAAGCTTTATGTGATAGAAATGGAACCATGAATGCTCAACTTTGTCAGGATGCTATTATTCCTCAATTACGCAATTTTCGTGGTGCTGTTGAAAATTACTTGATCTTAATGGATAATGCTGATTGTTATTATTTGGTCTGTGTTGATAACCTGCTGAACACCAAAGAATAGACCGAATGAAGTGGCCAGATTATTGTACTAACCTTTATCTCACAGAACATGCATGGGTTGCTCTTGAGAGACTCATGGCAGAGCAAAATCCCGCATCATATCAAATAAAGCCGGGTTATTGTATTGAAACAGGAATGGCAATACCTATCTTAAGATTTACAGGACTATCAAGTGAAGAGTATTTGCAACTAATACCATTCATGCACTAGAATGAGGGGTGGACATATTCCCTATTAAACTTTGACAGGGAACAGTATTTGAAAAGTTATGAAAATTTTACTTCTGCTTTGACAAAGAGCAAAAATGGTAGTTTGATAACCCCTGTAATTTATGGACACCAGTGTACGGTAGAGATGTATTATCCGATATGTTAGTCGCCAAATTAAATATTTGTGCCAAATCAAGATGGCGGCCAATCTAAGCAATTCCAAGATGGCCACCATATAGCAAAATCCACACCGTGAACTTTTGTATACAGTACATAAATAGAAATAATTTTTTTTTAAAGGAAAAAGAAACATTTAATACAAAGCAACAAATTTCACTTGCAAATATTATAATTTTTCTGTGTGGTATTGACTCTGAACATGTTTGTTATTTTGCATTGTTTCATCAATTAAGCCCAGGTTTAAAAAATTTTTCTTTAAATTCTTGGAATGATGAAAAGAACTGGAAAAAAAAATGCCTGTAAGCCAAACATCCGGATTTGGGATTTTGTACTGTATATGGAATTGAAAAAAAGGATTTTTTTTGTAGATAAATTGGTCGTTTTCTATGATCCTGATAATTAACCAGATATTTTTCAATGAGAGATAAAGCAATGGAGTTTGTTCTGCTATCCATAAGTGGGATGGAATATCATTTTAGAATTATTCTAGCAATTTACTTAGCATTATGTGGGCATCTCGATGATGATATTCCTGGCCAGAGATGAAGATATGGAATTGAAAATGAGGAATTTTTTGCAACCACAGTACCAGAAGGAATATTTTTGTATATAAATCACAGCGCATAATGCACGAGGTTTCAATGTGTATAAACCACTTTACGGGGAGGAATTTTTTTATAGATAAGTCACAGCGTATTACCCACGACCCCTGTCTGACAGCAAGACACAATCACTGTTGGGTTCCATGCATATAAACCATTGTACAGGGAGGAATTTTTTTATAGATAAGTCACAGTATATAACACAAGGCCCCCACCTGCCAGTGAGACACAATCCCCATTGGCTTCCATGCGTATAAACCACTGTACTAAGTGCCCACTCAGGCATGGTTCAGTGTCATCCTCATTTTAAGGTCCTCAGAATTGTACATTTTGAGAATTTCCTAGACAAAGGCCATCCAGTGTTTTTGATATAAATTACTGGAATATATCTTTAGTTTTTAAATGTATGCGCTCATCAAACATTTTTGCGAAAAAATAAGAATTCATGCGATTAGTTATACAGTACAAAGTTTCAAAACCGGACGTTTTTCTAAACGGCGTTTTTCTCTCTCAATTTTTACATCTTTCCGGAGTTAAACCTGGACCTAATTGATGAAACAACACAAAATAATGCACATGTTTAGAGTAAATACCACACAGAAAAATTAGAAGATTTGCAAGTAAAATTTGTTCTATTGTATCAAAAAGGTTTTTTTCCTTTTTAAAAAATTATTCTTATTTATAGAAGGTACATTCAATAAATAACGAGCCATGCTCACCTGTGACAACATCAGTTCTTTTTATTAAAAAATAATGACCCTGGTGGTTCAAGCATTTATCCCATTGTGAAACTAAGTGGGATATTCCCCTCTCATAGAAAGTCTTTGTTTGCTGCAAGAACCAATTTCGAACCTCCTCCTGCACTTCATCGTCTGACTGAAATCTTCCATGCAAATGTTCCATGCAATGGTTTAGGACCTCCCACTTAAATTTCACCAGCTGATCTTTGACGGCATTTGCTGTATGGGGACGGGCGTTATCGTGAAAGAGAATAATGCAGCATGACAGTTTGCCAGGCCTTTTTGGTTTGTTTGCCTTTTGCAAATTGGTCACTGTTTCTTGATAACGGGCAGCGTTAATTGTGGTGTCTTTTGGCAGGAACTCTATGAGTAGTGGTCTGTGTTGGTCTAAAAAAAACGTCAACATGACTTTGCCCCCACTGCTGCGAATGGCCTTGCTTCGTTTTGGCGGTGGTGAACCTGTGTTTCCACTAGAGACTTTGGCGCTTTGATTCCAGTTCCTAATGGTGGCACCAGATCTCATCCCCTTTAACAATGTTGGATAAGAAATTCACACTTTCGTACACAAAACGTTGCTGAAATTCCAATGACATGCCCATGCGAAAGGCTTCTTGTGCTGCTTCCAAATGATGAGGAACCCATTTTGCACAGACTTTATGGTACTGCAATGTGTTCTTGATAATGGCATGAACTGCACCGATACTCAGGTTAACATTTTCCGCTATGTTGGAAACACTTATATGTCGGTCTTGACGAATCAACTCATCCACTTTAGCGACAATGTCATCACTAACTCGTTTTGGAGCGTTCCAGGTCGTTCATCATCTGCTAGCGATACCCGGCCTTCGCGAAAACATGCAATGTTCCTCGTAAACAATAGACATTCACCTGTAAATTTCTGTTCCTCGAACTCCTTCTGTAAGGAATTGCACTACGCCTCGATGTTCCTCTTCTGATGCTTCCATTTCAAAGTGAGAACATGAAATGCATTTTGGACAGCGCTGGATCTCGTTTACCACACTTTCACTTTTTCACCACATGCTGCGACACACACGCCCTCTTGCGTCAATAACGTGTACGGAATAGTTTCTACATTAGTTCAGCGTGTTTCCCCCAATACTGCTAAATTTTAATAAGCCGATTTGCCGTAACAGGCTCCCGCTCATTATTTATTGAATGAACTTTATATATCTGATATTTTACTTTACTTTTCAAAACGCTACTAGCAAAAGCAAAATTTGAGGGATAAACTCAAAAAAAGCAAAATAAAAGTACAACTTACTTGAAAGAATCTACAAATACCAGAATCAATGTTAATTCAACGAACGAAGCATTGCAGAATTTTTTTTCTATAGTGTTGCCTTAAAACTGTAAGAAAAGCATGAAAACTCACGAAAACTGAAAGGTTACCACATTTGACGATAAATCGGCCAGAAGTTGTAACGTATCGAATAATACATACCATTCTAATATAGACGTTAAATGTCTGCAGAAAGATGGCTACTATAGAATCAATTTCAGAATTTGATGCAAGTTCATGGTGGGATCTGTATGCTGATCAAGACTCACTTACAACATAATCATAAGATTCAAAGGATCAAGGAAAAACCTCTTCCTGCTGAGAAACATGATGATCTAGAGCAGTGGTTCCCAAACTTACTATGCCCATGGACCCCTTTTTAGAGCTAAAACGAATGACCATGAACGACCCCCCACACTCAAGTGAATTAACTCTACAAAACTGCATAGTATAAAACTACAAATTTAAATTTGATGTCTTGAATGGTATATGGTGACGTAAAAATAAAATATTAAAAAAACGTTTTGATATTTAAAGTAATATGTATTGAAATTATAACATGTTTTAAAATAGAAACACATTTTTTTATTGAAATGGGTGGACCTGATGGTATGATGTGAGATTATTTATGTTTGGCTCTTTGTGAATGACATTTGTGTCTTCCCTAGCACTAATTTCCAGACGGTTTCCTTTTTCATGATGAGGTTCATAACTGCACTAAATCCACGTTGTAGTAAATAGGAAGACGAGAAAGCTATAAACAGCTTCCGTACAGTGACCCATAATGAATGATCTTGAAATTGGTATCTGTTTTGTAACCAGAATTTGTGGTATCCTTGTTCAAAATGAGGAGTTCAAACATTGGTTTCAACTCCTCATTTTTAGATAATTCAATAAACTGTTCCTGTATTACAATGGATTTATCCGAGTTTGCGGGTCTAAATGCAAGAGGATACAACACCCAATCGGGGATAACCAAGTGAAGAATGTCTTAAAATTATTGGCTGAAGTCAGAATGAAGAGTCGTTAAATGTCAATAATAAGCAAGCAAATCTTCATCTCGTTTTTGCATTGCTCTAATGGCATAATCTAGTGAACCATGCAAGCGTTCACAAAGATTTTTGGCGATTAAATGTTGTTGAATGACAAAATGTACAGATAATACATTCGTTATAGCTTGGTTTAAGTATGCCAGAAAGCATTGGTGTCGTCTTACCATAGCACCGTCAGTAGCAATGGAGAGGATATTACTCAAGGGTATAACTTTAAATCGAAAAATCTTTTCAATTCATTAAATATTGTTTCACGTTTCATACCAGTTTCCAAACATTTGGCAAATAATTATTTTGAAATTTTTCCTTCTTTTACAAATCTTACATAAACTAAAAGTAAAGCTTCGTTTCCTGACAAAGTTAACTCCATCAAGCTGTATAGAAGATTCAGATGTTTTAAGTACTCTTATAAAGAATTTTCTAAGCATTTGAGCCATTCGTCAAACCTTCTTGTATTTTATGTACCTATATATACTTATATTTTACCCAAGACGTAAAAATTGCTAATTTCTCTATAGCTAAGTGTGTATTTAAGTTTTCAAAATAATAAAAATGAGTCACAATTATTTTAATGGTGGAGTGGTAGCATGCGATACGTTAGGCCGCCAAAGCGATTGTTTACGCCAAATCAAGATGGCGGCCGATGTAAGCAATTCCAAGATGGCCGCCATATACAACGTGAACCTTTGCATACAGTGCATAAATAATAATAATAATTTGTTTAAAAATTAAGAAAAAAGCAATATAAATTTCACTTGAAAATTTTCTAATATTTCAGTCTGGTTTTCTCCGAACATGTACGCAATTTTGCGTCAATTTCATCCTAGTTTTGTCACTAAAAAAAATTAAAATAAAAAATAAAAATTTATAATTGTTTTTAAAAAAAAATTAATAAAATAAAATAAAAAATCGCGATTTTTTTTAAACGTCCGGATTTTCATCAATTTTGAATTAGAAACTTTGCAATGCATAGAAAATTCAAAACAAGAAATCTTTTTTTAATAAGGTAGTTCTTTTCTGTGATCATAATCCACACAAAGGTTTTTGATGAGAAAAAAAAAAAAATCTAAAAATTCTTCTGCTATCCATAAGTGTGAAAAAATATTTTTCCACAATTTTTCTAGCAATTAGTATTATGTGAGCAACTCAATGGGGATATTCCAGGTTATAGAGCCATATATGGAAAAGCAAGACAAATATTTTTATTGTAACGACTTTACAAGAGGAAATTGTTTTTTAGAGAAGTCAAAGCGTATTGCGCTTGTTTCAATGCGTTTAAACCAGTATACCGGGAGAAATTTGTTTGTATACTCTGTTTCACCTTAACTTGTCAGTATTGGGAAAGGCAGAAATGATGTTCATCCGCATGAAAAATAATTCCAACTTGATTTGGAATTTAAAATAAAGAAAATGCATATAAACGTGTAAAAATTGTCCTACAATGAAGGAGTGATTTTTGAACCTTTATAATCGGTTATTTATTTGTAAAAAGCATTTTTTTTTGACCGAAGCGAATGAATATATCCGAAACGGAATTCTAAACCGGTTTCCATGGTAACATTTCTGGCGAGCTAAATACGCTTTCCGGCCAAGTCTGCGCCATTTCGCTCTGCGTCTTTGCTAGCGTGTGTATTTACGTTCATATCTCTGTTGTGCTATTTTATTGGAGTGTGTTTGATACTCTGAACATGGCTGAAAAAGGAACGTCACCATCCAAGCTGTATACGCCATCAAAGCAAGGAAAATCAATTGGTAGTGGAGCTCGCAGGAACATATTGAATGTTTATTCTAGACTTCGAGAAGAAAACCATAGTGATTCCATTAACCAAATCGTCGGAAAGGTGTCTCAACTAACTGGTGTTTCCAAAAGAACTGTTTTTCGTTTGAAAAAAGAAAAGAAGACGACAAGTCCTTTGAGTACTCCAGGAAAAAAACGACCTTATGCCGTTGGAAAAAGAACAAGAATGATGAAATATGACAACTTTACTTTATCGTGCATCCGACGAAAAATTCATGATTGTTTTCGTCGAAATGAAATTCCTACATTGGACAAAGTTCTAAATGAAATTAACAATGATAAGGATATTTTTTCGACAAACATTAGCCGAAGTACACTGTACAGGATACTGAAAGATTTGGGATTTTCCTTTGAAAAGCGAAAAAGGCAGGCTATGCTTTTAGAAAGACACGACATAATTTTATGGCGAAGAAATTATTTACGAAAAATTAGAGAACTGAAGAATGAAAATGCTTCAATCTATTATTTAGATGAAACATGGGTGAATGAAGGACACTCACAAAGTCGAGTATGGCAAGACAAAAACATCAAAAGCACCAATGAAGCTTCCTCTTCAAGTTTGACAACAGGCTTGGCTGCACCAAAAGGAAAAGGAAGAAGACTCATCATTACCCATATCGGAAGTGATGAAGGATTTGTACCTGATGCGGCTGACATTTTTGTAGGAAAAAAATCCGGTGACTACCACGAAGAAATGGATGGTAACCATTTTGAGAAGTGGTTTGAAGATATCATGCCTAAATTGAAACGAAACAGCTTTGTAGTGATGGACAATGCCCCCTATCACTCGGTGAAGAAAGAAAAAATTCCGACGACATCTTGGAAAAAAAGTGCAATTCAAGAATGGCTATCGTTGAAAAACATTACGTGGAACCAGGACATGATCAAGATTGAACTGTTGAAAAAAGTTAGCGAAATCAAACATATGTTTGATAAATACAGAGTTGAAGAAATTGCCGAAAAATTTGGACATAAGGTTTTGAGACTTCCCCCGTATCACTGTGAGCTTAATCCCATTGAAATGATATGGAGTCAAGTAAAAGGACACGTTGCCAGGGAAAACAAGACTTTTAAACTGAACGATGTGAAGGATTTAGTCATCCAAGGGATTGAAAAGGTCTCTGTACAAAATTGGAAAAACTGCATAAACCATGTTACTGAAAAAGAGAAATACATGTGGGAAGTAGATGGACTTGTGGATGATATTTGGGAAAGTAAGAACTTGGTAATTTCTTTTAATAGTGAGTCTGATAGCGATTCGGAAATGTTAAGTGATGATGATGTGTAAATTCATGTGATGAATAAGTATATTATAATGTAAATAGATTTGTTATGATGTTTGCTATGTTTTACATATATTGATGATGTATAAATGCATGTGATGAATAAGTAAAACGTAAATATAGTTTTCTCATTGTAACTACTATTCATGAAAGAGATTGGTTTCTTCTGTACACTTTCTTGTAAACTATTTTAAATTATTCATAAAATTAATAATTTACTACTAATCAACCCGACACCGTTCCGCGAGTTTCAGAATATGTTTCACACATATAAGGTTTATTTTTTTTAACTCTAATTTTTAAAATGGTTTCATTTTTTTTATTATTGTATGTGTATTCACTATATTTGTATTTTTTATATTCTATTTATTTATTGTGAATGTATTTTATATCCTCTATGTTATATGTATTTTTATTTGTTATTTACTTTCTTTAATATCAGAATAAATTTGATTTAATTTGGAGACTATATTTTGCTGTTAAGAAAAACACATATTTTAGCAGACGACGCACTCTCCCCTACCTTGTCCAACCAAATGTAAGACCAAAGGAGTAATTAAATTGGATTAATTTCCTTTAATAAAATTATTAAAATTGAAAAAAGAAGTATTAATCAAGGTGTTTAGCTTTCAGGTAAGTAAATTCAAAAAATGAATTTTATGGTTCATCACATCTTTAAATAGACTGTTTTTTTAAACAACATTTATTGTAAAAAAATTTTAAATATATATATTTTTAAATAACTAAAAATAATACTCATTTAGAAAAATCAAAACGCATTTATATTAACATAGAGTAGCTTTTTGTTTAATTAACAAATGTAATGCAAGAGCCATTAGAAATTAAAGATCTGTGAAACGTATAGAATTTCCACGTGCATTTTATCTCTCCTTGCCAAAAAGGGCGAATTTCCTCGCTTATAGCTGACTTCTTCTGACATTGTAACCCTAGTTTCTACGACAACGGCTGTGATGCGGTCAACGTAGCCTTTACTCTACTGACAAGTTAAGGTGAAACAGAGTATAGATAAGTCACAGCGTATAACGCGCGATCCCCGCCTGCCTCGCAGCCCCTCCGGGGCCGGCGAGGACCTTTCAACGTTGGCTTCCATGCGTATAAGTCACCGTATTGGGTGCCCACCCAAGCATAGTCCAGTGTTTGTAATATAACCAAAAGCTAAACAAAAATCAAACTTACCCTCATAGCCGGGTCCTTGAAATTCTGACTATGGTTAACAGTCATATGCTCGAATCGATAACCCTTGAACTCTTTGTCCTTCGGGTATTGATACCAGCATATGACTTCCAATAGTCAGAAATTTTTGTAGTTCCTTGCAAAATTCAGCTCTGAATTACCTCAGCCAAAACTTTCTGGTTCCTATTTTTCACCTCGACCATAAAACATTTATCCGTCCCTCGTTCAAGTCCTCCAAACATCCATTTACCCTCCAATTTCTTACTCCTGTTATACTTTCTTTTGCCAAACTTTTGTCCCATCTTTCTACATTTCCACTCCTACCTATCACCAGCATCCATTCTCAATGTTAAAATCATATCATTCTCACATGAAAGACATTTCACCCTCTTCCCAATCAAGCTACTACATGTTTGCAAAAAAAAAAAAAATTCTAACGTTCAATAACACTATCCACTGCTATATCAAATCAACTAAGGGGAAATGAGCAACCAAAAGGGGAAAAAAATTCTAAATTCCAATCTGCAATTTCAAAAATCAAATTTAATCCAAATTTTTTTTTGAAATTTTAATTGAAATTTAAATAAAGTGACAAATTTAAAAAATTGTAACTTACAATCTGCTTTCCAAACTTATCCTAAAAATTTTGAAAATTAATAAAACAAGTCGATTTTATAAATTAAGAGCAAAATTCATATGCACCCAACAATTTCAAAGACTGTCTAAATTTTAATTCCGTTCTACATTCTACATTAAAAATAAAAGTGGAAAAGCGTATTTTCTTCCTTAACCAATCATGAGACCCGTTTATTATCGTCAGGAGAAAATATCTAGGGTTGCCTTAAAACTAAGAAAAACCCGAAAATGGGAAGGTTACCACAATTGGCAATACATCGCTCGAAAGTTGTAACGTATCGGATACTACATACCATCCTTTAATATTTATGCACATGCAAGCACTAGTATAATCTGCTAGCTGTAAACTCATAAAAGTAATTTAAATTATTCTTTAACTGCAACTATAATGTGAAACGACATGACTTGTTAAAGGGGCGACTCCGAAGAGTGCCAGCACCGTGTACGAAACTATAAGGGTCATTCTTGTGAAATAGGAAAAATTGGCTTCTTAAAATTTTTTCAATCGAAGGTTTTTAAAACTTTATTTTTTTGGCCTAATAGTTTTCTACTATGTTCATTAAGTAAATTAAAAATATCAGCAATCTAAATTATTAACTTTTTGTTAAGGAAAAAAATATTTCAAAATATTGGAAGGCAGGACAATGACGAACCTGCCAGGACAATGATGAAAATAGAAAAAAACATATAAATTTCTTGTTGAACATTTCATATGACCATGTATTTTTAATTCAGCTGATTAAGTACATAAATAAAATTACTAGGAACATGACACTTCAGGAAATTATGGATTCTCGAATATTTAAGTATTATTAGAAAGTAGGAACATTGTGGATAGCTATTACTGCAACTTTTATGCTTTTTTAACAGATTACGTGTTTTGCTGTGTGGTGTTAAATTACTGCAATCAATTCTCAGCTATTTTTGATCTGTAGTATTTCTTTTTGTATTTTTCCATTTGCCTTGTATATTTAAAAAAATTTTCTTCCAGTTTCTTTATACGAATATAGGTCTCTGCTCTATCTCTTCTAACTTTTTTTTCTTAACATTATCATCTCTTGTTGTGTCTGGGTTTGAAGAACCTGAAAGTTGAATATCTATACCCCTTTCACTTGGTTTGGGTAGCCAATTCTATCGGATGACAATTTCTTGTTCAAGTGATAGAGTTTTGAATTTTCTTTCCTATTTTTATAATTCCCCTTTTCTGCCTCGAACTCATTTTAGCTATAAGCTTTACCACTCCTTTCTTCTTTTGGTTAACATATATTTCACATGCCTCTTCAATTTATCTTGTATCAAACATTATGGAATTTTTTTTTAATATGCTCCTGACGACGTTTCTCAGCTAACCTTTTCTTTAACAACCTTTCCTCATATGATTGTTTCTTTTTACCACTCATATCTGTCCATATATTGTTTACAACTTATAAAAAAGAGCATGTGATAAAGGATATTTAGTAATATCTAGACATTTTTAGGTGCAATGACAAAAACATTATGTTTTAAATAAAAGAAACAAATAAGTTTAAAAATTTCAAGCCCATTATAAGGTATTTTACTATTAAAAAAATTACAATGGAGAATAAATAATCAAAAGTTAATAGTTAAAAGTAAAGAATATATTTATCTTGTTAATAATTTAAATATTTATAAAATACTGAACACAAAACATCATTTTCCTGTCTTGACATCATTGACTTGGTATGTTAAAGGCAGGACAATGATGGCCAGGATAATGATGAAATAGGCTTGTTCAGGGCTTAATGGATGAACCCTTAAAAATTTCAGTTTGAATTTCACACACATTTAATAAATATCTTTTATACACATGATAATAATAAAAAATTTAAAATTTACTACAAACATTTAATTTTTATCAAAGCCAGGAAAATTATCTTCAATTTACATAAACCTTGAACTCTGAACTTGTATGTGCTGACCAAAAAAAAAGTTGATAACTTTTCAAAATGGCAGTTATTTATTTAAATAACCTCAACCCCAGGTTACTTGAAAAGTATTCTTTTAACTCAGTGCTGTCATCTATTAATTGCCCACATAATGATATCTGAGATGCCAGGAAAATTATGATATTACTTGGGACAACAGTTATTGAAGTTACTTTTGGAAATTTTTGGAATAATATTTCCATTACTGTAACTAATAACCTTTCAAATGTATAAAGAAGCAGAATAAATTATTTACAAGAATATATAAATAAGTATTAAAACCCTAATGAATGAAGAAATTGTAAAATTTCACTCAGGGACATGCCAGGACAATGATATTTGATATTTTAAAGTTTTAAAAATGTATAAAATAAAAAAATATGTCATTAATTTTCTAGTTCTGTAGATTATAAAAGTGATCCTAAACTATTCTTGAAAGTTGACAAAATCTTCAGAGTGATAGAATTCTATAAATTTTGAAGGGACATGAATTTTGCCTATTTTGCAAGAATGACCCATAAGTACTTTACATTTTCGATAATAATTGTTTTTCGATTGAGTTACTTGTTTGTACACATTTTTTAGTGACCTGTCTATAACACTTTATGTAAAATTAATTATGTAAGCATTAAATAAACATACTATGACAATACTAAGCATTGCTCAAAAATTGTCAATGTGAAAACGAGTTCGTATAATGTCAAACTGCCAAGACGCCAAGAATATTCGGAATAAAATGGACCTGTGGATATTATGGAAGTTGCTGCTATGCTTACTCAGCTTGAGAAAAAATTAGAAAAATTGCGGAAAGGGAAGTTAAAATTGAAACTTCTTTAAAAAAGTTCAACATTTTGTAAACTCCTGAAATTAGTCCCATATCAAGAATTTAAAATGAAAATTCCACTAGGAATGTATACATAATCAAATCCATTATAAAAAGTTTTAATTTGTTTCTGAAAGCCCTCAATATTACAAAATTTGAAAAAGTTTAAAAACCATATATATGTACTAATCTCACAAAATGATTCATAATCGTGTCAGAAGATTGCAAAAGTAACCCTCATGTCCACTTCCTTCATAAGCTGGGATGCAGTTGGTGTTTCTGATTCGGCATATTAATTTGTGCAAATATTTCTTGTAATTTTTTAAAGAATTGATTTTTGAAATGACATTTTTAACATTGATTTGAATACCTCTAAGAAAGAAAAATAAAAGCACAGTATTTGAAAGACATCAGGGCATGAATGGTATATTTTCCTGAAATGTATAGAAAACAAACATCTATGCCCTGATTGGGATTCGAACAAAAAACTTGCTTTCACCAGTAGAACATGAAAAAGTGACATTCTGAAACCTTGGCAGACTTTATAGTACAAAAACAGTTTTAGCAATTCGGAAATGACGTTTAATGGATAATTTAAACATCGTTCACAAAATAAAATGTCAGATTAGATGAGATGTAAAAAATTCAAGGAATATTTTGTTGCGCTGGTTACTTCTCCATCACGTAAAAGTTTACAGAAGTTAATCAAAATTGTAAGTTAAAACCTAAGAATATTTTCACATCAAGAATCGTATTAACTTTTCAACATATTCGGATAAAATTCAGGATTTCGTATCAAAGAATGGCGATGTTTTATCTGCAGTTGATAATTTCAATTATCTGTGTAAAAAGTGAATTTTTGCACACAAATGATTTCTCAAGATACGTCTAAACGAGTCTTTCAATTTTAAATATAGTAGTAAAAAGTAAAACAGCTTTTTTTCCCTTACCTACAAAAAACTGTACAAGTTTCGTCAACTTGACTTACACGTTGACAAATCAACTGAAAAACAATAAGGTTTGTTTAATAATGAATGATTATTTATGTAGAGGGTTTTGATTTGAACCGATAATCGGGGCCCGGCATGAAAGATTAGAAACTTCATTCCTTCTTCCATTGTCGTGTTATCTGAAAACGTTTGGAAGGTAGTTGAATTAACGTCCCACTAAATATATGTAACGGGTTATTAATTCTGGTCATGATAGGTAGGAATTCCATATAACGTCACACTGGAGCAACACAATGGGCGGCGACGGTTCGGTATCAACCTTCTATGGGAAAGATTCGAGGACAACACCACGTAATTTTGATTCACCGTCAGATGACGAGGTCATCTACATGAGCAGGCACCCCATTCTCCATACTTCTACAACATGCCAAAGTGAGGTCACTGAAAGTTTAACATGCACCAGCCCTCTTTGTACAAGATGGTCTTTGGTTAGATTCGAACTCTCGACCCTCCGGTTGCTAGAAGCGGCTCAATCCCATGATAGTACTTTACGCAAGTCCAACTTGATTGGCTAGTTTCACGGGCTTGGCTTCACTTGGATATCTCGCCAATCTGATTGTTGCAGTAACCATTTGATTTTGAATATGAGCGTTGTTTCGTAGAAATACAATACTTACACTGGCGCCTCAGCGTACAGCGTAAGTGTCCGACAAGTTCACTCTGATTTGCTTCTCATATATATGTTGTATGGTTGTTAGTAGTATTTCTTGCTAACTTATATTAAGGGTACTTATACTTTTAAAAGCTTCTTTTAGTGAAGCAACGATGGCCTAATGGCTAAAGTCACCCACTTTTTGTTTAGCGTCGGCAGCGGAGAGTGACTTCCTGAGTTCGAACCCAGCTGGCGGAAAAATTTTTAGATCCTCCAAATTATTTTTAAAAAATTCCAATTTAATTCCTTTTTCTTCTAATTTACTTTTCCTAATTTTTAATACCCTTTTCATGTTTTTCCAAGCTTCCGTTGATTTTACATAAATAATCTAAGAACCACTCCTGAACTCACTACCAGCTGATATTTTTCCGCCCCTCTGCCGTCCCCTTTGCTTTAGGATGATGGTGTCGTATCCACAGCTGGCTTAGGACCATTCTGATGTAACAAAAAGCATACATAAAACACTAACTTATATAATTATTAACTTATATAATAAAAGGATACAATTTTCGGCTCCCACCTCTACCCACCCATAGCCATGGATCTGAAAAGAAAAGAAGAAAGCAGAAAGGAAGAGATAAATCGCCAATAACTATAAACCTTGATGACATACGTATCTAGGTCATGTGATCCGATTTAGCCAATCAAGTTGGACTTGCGTAAAGTACTATCATGGGATTGAGGCGCCTGTCCGGTTGCTAGTCCGTTACTCTTCCAGCCAAACGCCTTTGGCCGTTATTTATGGAAAGTATCTTTTGGGTGCGAAATGCAGCGCCTAGGGGCACACTAGGTTGCTATAGAATTTCGGAGGTTGCTATAGATTTCGCCGTCTTGGCTCAAAAACTTTTTTGGCATGGGATCCAATACGATCCAACTCAGTTTAAGCCAATTTTGGAATGCATTGTAGTGGGAAATCACGCCAGTCGCTTACGAAGGCTCGATGCCTGTCTGTGGATGTGATTACGCTCCTTGATATCGCGCAGCTTGCTTGGAATCGTTTATCCTTTTTCTTACATAATATTTTGTTATTTTAAAAGTTATTTTGTTTATGATATTCATTTTTGTATTTCTTGTGTATGTCAGTTCTCAAATATTTTTTACTGTTTGCTTTTCGCACGTTGTGTTTCCATTGTTCGCTTTCGTGATTTTTACTCTTTGTTGAATTATTTTATGAGTTCATTTTGCATTTTAAAAATTGAGTGATTGCATTTGTGCTGCAGTCTTTTTTGATTGGTTTCTTTGACTAGAGAGAGTTTCTCTGCCCTTCTCTTAATTGCTCTTCCTGTCTGTAAATTGTCCAAAAATTGTATTGCAACTATGAAGGTTTTAATTATTGGTGTGGATTCGATGGTCAAATACGTAGATCAGTATTTACCATCACAATTACATGGTAATGTAATACATGTTCTAGCTTTTCCAGGAATCACCATTGAACGTGTAACGAATAAGGTTTCATCTTTAAAGAATCGTGACTTGATTCTGGTTCATGTAGGTACCAATAACACCTATGATTGCCTTTAGAAATGCTTCTCAAAATTTTAGGACCTTTTGCAAAACATAATAAACTGTAACCAAGAGACGTGCATTGTGATTTCAGCCATATTGTCTCGCCATAACTATCTCTCCCTTGAAAAACAAGCAGATACTTTTTCTGCAGAAAGTGAACACAAAAAATTATCTTCTAAACCACAGGCTGTTTTTCTACTGCCAAAAGAAGCAAAAGAATTATTTTTGTAGATTCCAGTCACTTGGAAAGGTAGTATGGCAAGGGAGGGCCTTCATTTTTAACAGGTAAGGAAACTTTCATCTAGCATTTAACTCTTTGTTGCAGTGCTAAAAGAAGCTGGCAAGGTTGATGTCGAAAAGCAACAGGTTTTCCATGACTTACCTGCTGCTCAGTTTCCATCTTTTAATTCTTCATCTGAGAGTTTAATTCAACCTGTTGATCTACCTGAGCCCAAGGCTGTTGAACTCAATTCTACAATTGTTACAGAAGGTTCTGTTCAATGCAGGTATTAATCTCTATAATGTTGTACATAAAATATTATTAAATGTGTAACATTGTTTCCATATTCATTCTCTAGTTGAGGCTTGGATCACAAGTTCACTTTTTTTCACTAAACTTCCAAGTGCTCAATATAACAATACAGCCTTCCAACTTTCAGTAGTAAGAACCCTGGAGGTAGGAATCACTGTTTTGTTAAAGCATTCCAAGATTGAGGAATTTCTAATTTTCCCAACAGTGTTATTGATGGATTTTAATGATTCTTTGTGGTACGAATTCTTCAAGTGCCACGAGCTTAGAAACGGATTATATCTATAAGACTGATGAAATATTATCTCAATTGGCTGGAGAACAATTTGCCCATAGTGAAAATTTATTTATGCTTTTAAATGAAAATAATCTGGGTTCTATTGTTTGAAAAAATTTGATTTCTATGAACCCCGCGGTACAACTTCTGCTCAAAATTACAAAAATTCCTTTCAATTACAGAAAAATCAGATCTGTAAAGTTTTAAATCTTCTGGAAGATTGATTAATTTCATGCCATACTCACTTTAACCAGACAGATAAAACTGAACTCTGTAGCTACTGTTTACCCATCTAGCAATAAATTAGTTTCATTAAATGTTGAGAAGACAAGACAGCTTCTGGTTGTAAAAATTTACTTCAATAATTTGTATTGTCAAGATCATAAGATGTAATAAAACTTCAAGACTTTATTGAATAAAAAAAATTGTTTTATCAAGAAATATTTCAAATAAGCAGCAAATAAGTACGGATACAGTAGCCTTGCATATTCTTAAGTCTAGCTACTGCTAAGAATTTAAGTGGAAAATTCGATATGTAGCGATTTTAAGCTATGAAAATAATTTGCATTGTGATGATTATAAGATGTAATGAGGTCAAGATTGTTGGATTAAATTGTCAAGAAATATTTCACAGAGGTAGCAAATGAATACGAATAATTTTAAAGTAACCTCAAACATTCATAAGACTAGTTACTGCTATGATTTTAAGTGAGAAATTTGAGATGTAGCCATTCAAGATTCATGTAGGTGAAAAGCATGGCAACTACTTGAGGGTAATTATAAAAAAAATCAGTGTATAGAAAGAAACAATTCTTGTTTTTAGGATTCTGTTGGAAAAGTTTGTATCATTGGTTTTTTTTATGTAAGAGGAAACATAATTAATTTTTCTCTTTCAGGATAAGGTTAAACAGAATAGAGTTGCATCCTGAAAAAAGAAAAATTCAGAGCTTTGTATCATTGTATTTATGAATAATAAATTTCCTTCAGTTAAGAGATGGCTTGTTAAAGATTATACAAATTCAGAAACAGTTCACCTGAGCCTGTATAGAATTTCCTTGCCACCTTGATTATAAATTCACGTTAACTTTTTCATCAAAACAACTGTTATGCTTCTTGATAAACTAAATGATGTTTGTTTTTGGTGATCATTTCATGTCATCAATAATGAATTTCTTTTGGTTCAGGTAATCATAATGGAAGTGCAACATTAATGAACATCTCATCATTTAACCCATTACATACTACTCGGCAGAATATTATTTACTTATTTGGTTTAGGGACCAGACAGCTTACTGATTATTATTATTATTAGGTGGTATATTCAGTAGGTTTTATATTTTCCATGTAGCACCTTTTCAGAAATACAAAGGCAATAATGGTTTATCACACAGTAGTGCGAAGCTTCAAATTGAATTAGTTATTTTAGAAAGTAAACTTAGTGCAGCTTTTAGCTATAGCCCCCTATATCTGCAACTGTATATATATATATATCTTTAATGTCACAATTCGACCAATTCACAGCAAATTTGGTACACTCTTTATTTGACAACTGTGTTTAACACATGCTATATACAGTTGCAGATATAGGGGGCTATAGCTAAAAGCTGCACTAAGTTTACTTTGTTTTATATATATACAGGGTGGTCCCGAATTCATGGTACAAACTTTAATGGTAGGTACAGGACATTGTAACAATGATTTATTGTATAGGAATGTATAGTCGCAAGTGACGCGGTGAGGCGTAAACAGGGGAAATAAAAGGAAAGAGAAATGGAGTGATCGGTTGGTATCATTGCCGGTAGAGGGCAGTAGATGTCTAGCCGCTGTTGAACATGATGCATCGCAGTAGGGAAAAGCGCCATTCACAATTGTGCTGCCGTAGACGATGGGTGACTTTACGTATGCAGAAAAAGCAGACATGCATTACATGTACGGCCGTGCAAATGGTAACGGCAGAGCTGCGTTACGAATGTATCGCGCGGAGTATCCTGATCGACGAATGCCGGATCATAGAAATTTTCAACGGTTACATCGTCAACTTTGTGAAACAGGTGCGTTCGACGTCAACAGACATGGCGCTGGTCGAGTAAGAGCTGTACGCACTCCAAGGCTGGAAGAAAGCATCTTGAACATTGTGGCTGATAGACCCGAGTCAAGCACAAGAACTGTTGCGCGTGACGTAGGTGTGAGTCATCAGACTGTATGCAGAGTGTTAAACGAAAATCGCTTACACCCCTTCCATTTTCAGAAAGTACAAGCATTGAATCCGGCAGATTATCCTCGCCGCGTGAACTTCTGCTTGTGGGTGATGCAGCAATGTGCGTTGCAGCCGGATTTCGTAGATTATGTGCTATTTACAGATGAAGCGACATTTTCACGCGAGGGTGTCTTTAATGCGCACAATTCCCATGTGTGGGCAACCGATAATCCACATGCAACGCGTCGACATGCGTTTCAACAACGTTTCAGTATTAATGTGTGGGCTGGTATTGTGAACGACTTTTTGATTGGCCCATACTTACTACCCACGCGGCTCACTGGCGGAAGCTATCTTATTTTTCTGAAAGAAGTGTTACCACAACTGCTGCATGATGTTCCGATCGCCATTCGTAACCGCATGTGGTTTCAGCACGATGGGGCGCCAGCACACTTCAGCATTGATGTACGGAATTACCTGAATGCCACGTTTGGTACTCGATGGATTGGGCGTGGTGGACCAGTCCCTTGGCCACCCCGATCTCCCGATTTATCGAGCCTCGATTACTTTTTATGGGGACATCTAAAGCATCTTGTTTATGAGACTCCAGTTGACTCAGATGAGGATCTCGTCGCTCGCTTATCTGTAGCTGCTGCAGGTGTGCGTGAAATACCAGGCATCTTTGAAGGTGTACGCCAATCGCTCCACCGACGCTGTCAAGCATGTATCGATACTGGTGGACGCAATTTTGAACAATTACTGTAAACATGACACTTGTCAACAACGCTTTCAATAAAATCTTTGTTTTTCCTTTCGGCCGTTATTTCCCCTGTTTTCGCCTCACCGCGTCACTTGCGACTATACATTCCTATACAATAAATCATTGTTACAATGTCCTGTACCTACCATTAAAGTTTGTACCATGAATTCGGGACCACCCTGTATATATATATATATATATAAAACAATTCTGTGATCCAAATTGGAATTATATATATATTATTCCAATTTGAATCACAGAATTGTTTTTTACCCCTCTCCAAACCTAAGAAAAATAGAATAGGGGTTAATATATAATAGCCAATGTTTTTTACAGGATGAGTGTACCTACCATATGGTTGGTCTGAATTCTTCAGTGATCGTAAAAATAATCTAAAAATGTTATTCCCATTAGGATTTCTAATTGTTTTTAAATCCCAATGAACACCTAGGTCAAGTAGAACTGGGGTAATATGTTGCCTACGTTACCCCCAGAGTTATGAAGAAAGTGTTGGAATGGACTGGTTAAACGGTGTAGATCTGTATAGAGTATAGACACACGTCAACTGTGCTATATATACATATATCCCCTTGATGCATTATGTGACATATTTATCTTGAAACATATTTTGTTTCTTATCTGAAATGTTTATAATTAAATGGTAGTATATCGCAGAAATAAAATAAAAAAAGCTATACACTTTGATTTGGGGAATTCAGATTTTAAAAATTTAGTCACCTGCTAGCAGCATAGTGTTAAAGAACCAGTTTTTGGTTTAGTCACTTCTTATAAGTAATTTGGATAAGTTTTTAGTACAAGACTGGTAAATTTTATTAATTTTAGGGTGGTGGAACGTCTTATTATCTTCAAATTGTAAAAGCTCGGTATAGGCCTGTTCTAGGCACATTAAGAGTATAAAATTTCTCACTTTTGGTAGTGTAATATCTAGTAATTGCTCTAGAAAAGACATACAAGTACTCATCACTACTTAAAAAATTTTGCCGACCAACCGGTATAGTGGTTAAGGTGTTAGCCTCTAGATCGGAAGGTTCCTGGTTCGAATCCGGGTCCGGGCATGGATGTTTGTAAGCGTATGGTGTAGAGGCGGCTGGTGCACCTTAAATCTGTCGTGGCCGAAAGTCCTCACGTTGGGTTGGCGTGGAAGTTTGGAGAGTGGGGTGCCCGCTCAGGTGTTGCTTCGTCATCTGACCGTGGTTCAAAATTACGAGGTATTTGTCCTCGGATCTTTCCCTTAAGGGACTGATCCCGGACCGTCGTCAATAGCCCGTTGTGTTGCTCTAGTACGACGTTAACTAAAAATACCAAATACCTTAAAAAATTAATTTAGTTATATACAAATTACATTTATCGACGTCTTTACCCAGTTTCATTGTTTGCAAAAGCTATTTTATTTTTTTTCCAAAGGGTTAATTATCCATTTATAATAAATTTTTGTGAGAAAGAACCAAATTCTTTGTCGCATTTCTGGCCCACTGGTCATCCGCTTCACCAAGTCATTCGAACTCCACCAATTACCGCACTTCATTAAGTTTTCAGTACGTATTGAAATATTAAACTAATCAGTTGTGCGTAGTTTAAAGCGTATGTCATGTGGTTTTGATAGAAACTAAAACCATACCTTTAAGTTTTTTATTTCCGATCTTTTTCTTAGAATTTACGTCACATAATTTTATTAATTGCCTTGTTTCTTCTTTTTGTGTGTGTGTGTGTTTCGTAAGAATTTAATCGTACTTCAGATTAAACAGTTTGAAAAGTTTTCATTTCTAAAAGTAAAGCAGAATTGCAATAAAAATAGTTTCGAAAATGATTCTAAATTTTCAATTCAACTTCTTTTTCCCGAAGAGAAAGATTTTCCTGTAGTGTAGACGATTCCAGTGGGCAGAGTGCAGCTTAAAAATACAAAGGAATCGCAGGAATGCCGTTTGGCGCGCGCGCGCGCGCGCGTTTACTTTATCTTTATTCTCAACGAACACGCCACAGGCATAAGCCGCGTCCACACCGGAGAAGCAGAGCAAAACATGGATGATTGATTAACCCCGGAGACAGGTTTGATTGGCAGCTCGTTCAGTGTAGACGGTGAACGAACATTTTGAGCACGAGCAAAGTGATCCGCTTCTAGTCGGTACATCAAAGGAAAGCAAGTGCTCGTGCTCGCTCTATTTGGACGGCGTTTTTTCGTTCCCTTGCTCGACGTTCAATCAATCACCGGGGTCATCGTTAAGAAACGGGTCGGGGATCGGAAAATAGAAATATTTATATTTCTCCGGATTGTAAAGTGATACTATTATTTAAGTAGTCTATTTGTAAGCATTGTGTGTTTTGCTATACATTGTTGACGATTAAAACTCAGTTGTGAAATTGTAATCTGCCCATATTAGTGTCAAAATTGATGTGTCCATCCATGTGTATTTAGATGGTCTATATTAGTGGTCTTGGGGAACTTTGCACGTCAAATCTCTGCTATTATAAAATGAAGTGTCCGACCTCCACTACGCAATGTCCGGACGAATCTATTGCACTTACAATAATGAAATTTGGCACACGGGTAGTCCGAAGTTTTTGCAATTTTTGTGTCCAGCCTGAATTTTAAAATTCAATCTAAAACATTTAAAAAATAATTTATTGGAATTTAATTATTATTGTCTTCTTTGGAATAAAAGTTGCATAAAAAGTTAGCAGATTCTAAATGTATTCTTTCCGCTTCCGATTTCATTTTGCGGAGAAAGATTTGTCAGCAGACTAAAGTTTTAACTTTAGTTATGTAGTTCTTTTTTATTATCTCCTTGATCGACAATTTTCAACGGATATGAAATCTGAGGAAAATTTCACATTAGATCTATACCTAAAAATATGATTTTCGATAAATGAATAATTTTAAATTGAAACTCATATTTTTTCCAACACGAACGCCACTTTCTGTGAAGAATGACTTTCGTTTGATTCGAGATATCACAGATTTCATTTCCTACACTCAAACCATTTCACAGCGAAGAAAAGCAAAACAAATGAAAAAAACATATTGACTGGCATTGTTATGTACTGTTTTGTAAAATCGGGATCGTTAAAGACAGATGAAAATTTCAACAGATTTGAAATCTGAATAAAATCTAAACCCCTAAATCTCTACCTTCCATTTGATTTTCTTTTAATAAATAATTTTTCAATTAAATATTTATATTTTCGCAAGAGATTCTGACGTCACGCCGATTGGATCTCTTCGCAATTCGAATTTGGCAATGACGAGGTCATTACGGCGTTGCCCGAGGTGTTTGTTTGCGAAGCAAATCATAGTTCATAATATTCATAATTTAGTTTGCGAAGCAAATCAAATTAGAATTTGCTGGGAATCCATTCCAATAGGCTACGAATTTCCATTTGGTTTGTGAGGCAAACCAATGCCATGATTGCTGTTATCCAATAGGCTTCGCAAACCAAATGGGAATTCTTAGCAATCACCACGCAGTGGCTAGTTTAAGATAAATAAGAGGCGGATATTTAAAATGTATTTAAACTTTTTTGCAATTAAAGAAAATTTAAAATTGTTGCACTGCAATATTAATACGTTTTACCGAAAAATGCTGAATTGAAAGAGACATTCAATATGTTGGAACATATGAGTGAAATATTCAGTAAGAAATTTTTATTTTGTAGGGAAATAATCTGCTAATATCAATTTTGCAAGAACGTATGGATATAAATAAATAAATATATATATTAATAAAGTGGTTGCCGCAGCCACTTAATATTAATAAAGTGGTTGCCGCAGCGCAGGATTGAAAACACGGCTTGTTCAAAATTGTACAGGGTTAACGATGAAGTGGATTATTTTCCGAGGCGGCTATTAGTTTAGAGTTTATTAAGTGTCCCAGTAGGAAAAGCGTAATTTATACCGCGTGTGAGCAAAAGACGTATACATTTTCAGTCTTTTGGCTCCTGAGAATATTTTCCATCACGGGTGTCACCAAATGTCGCCTTTTTTGGGAACTTTTCTTCCTATTTCTCTTTAATAAATCTTTAATGATAATATACGCTGCACTCGCGATTATGCGCCGACTTCGTAAAGAACGGGACCTTAAAACAATTTGCTTCAAACAATAAGTTTGCAGTTTAACTTCAACGCACAACCAACCAGATTGATCGCGAGCACATGGAACATTTTGTGTCCGAGCTGTCAAACCAGAAAAACCAGAGAGATTGATTCACCAAACCTGTCTCCGGGGTTAATCAATCATCCATGTTTTGCTCTGCTTCTCCGGTGTGGACGCGGCTTAGGTGTCCAAAAACTTTCTTGATTGAAACTTGCAATTTCTTTTTTTTTTATTTCAAAGATAAATTTACATGATGGGAAAAACACTAAAACCAATTTTTTGCAAGAAGCAGTGACAGCAAATTTTGTTTCGGGTTTGAAAACAGGAATATTTCCAGCCCTCGCAAGATTTTTGACTGATAAGAAAGAAAAATTTTATCAAGTGTTTTTTCGGACAAATAAAACTGTTTGAACGTTTAAAATTCTAACATAGTGGGTGTATCGTATTCGAAACTATTTTGTATTGCATTGAATTTGAACTATTTTAAACTGTCTTTACATGTTTGGAAATGCATTATTTACTGAGATAAAATTAATAAATATGTCGAAAAATCATATATTTACTGGTGTATTCGCGTATTGTAATTACATTTAGAATTGATGAATTAGTATCGACAATTTCAACTGTCGTGTTTCTCAAATTTTGCATAACATTAACGTTAGCTGGTCATATAATAAATATTTAAAACGTTATTAATTATAATTATTCACAAGTTTTGAGTTTAGACATAGTTAAATTTAGCATAATAATAGTAGTAGGTAAATTTAATTTATCAAAAGTTGGTGTGTTGTAGTATTTCATACACATTTTCTATAAATATAACTAATTACGGAGCTAGTCATTTTTCATACTGAAATGGTCAAACCTCCATTGATTGAAAAATGGACTAAGCGGTCGGTTAATTAACTTTGTATGACGTTTTAAATGTATTCGAATTGTTTTCACAAATTCCGAGATCAAATATCCAGTGTATAAATTCAATTCAATTTCCAGTGTATATTTACATAGTATAAATTAATAAATATCTTTATTTTCAGGTGACCTTGAGAGAACAATATTTTTTAATAATTTAAATATTTGACTTTATCATAAAAATAAGTTATCTAGTCTACATAAAAAGCACCTATTCTTGGCCAAGGAGAGGCAATGGGGTCCTGATCAGATACCAACACTCTAAAATGAGACTGAACAAAATAATGAAAAATTAAATAAAAATGCGATGCATTACCTCGAAGTCGAAAATAAAAGTTATGCATAGTCTGGAAATTAAAATGTATTAAACTTGAACCCATAAATTTAACTTGAATCAAGTTACAAATAGTAAAATATCGATAACTTTTTAATAATTTAAAACCAGTTCTATTTATAAAACCACTTCTTAATTGTCTCTATAATTTATATTATAAAACTATTACACATATAATCCAGTTCTCGTTTGTCTGTTCTCTATACAAATGTACACCGTTTGACCAATCCACACCAAATTTGCTATACTTGCTCTTTAGAACCCTGCAAGTAACATAAGCTACATAATAACCCCCATTATATTTCTCTGGGCGTGAAGAGAGGCTAAAAACAATTCGAAATCCCCATATTAATAATATTGAGTATTTTTACGATGTCAGACCAAATTTGATACATTCATTCTTTAGAATCCTGCGGAAAACATAGGCTATGTATTAACCCTCGTTCTATTTGTCTTAGGACGAGAGGGAAATCTCTCCTAAGATCCGGACCCCTCACATAGTGGGGGTCTCTAGTCATTCCAACTCATTACAGGACACCGAATATTGGAACTTCTGTGCGAGAGAGAAGAATGAGCTATTGCCTACGGGGATGGATGTCCGCAGCTGTCTTGACAAGGCCGGACCGCAGTCTCCCATAAGTAGACACTTTTCTGAGAAATCTTCTGTACCCCCATTGTGAAGATTCCAATGGTATATCCGGTCTACTGAGGGGCAGAACATGAAAAGACAGGACAAACTCTGAATCAATTTTGGAGTGGAAAAGGAATGAACAAACATCAATTTATTTAGAGTGGATCTAGGTTGTTTTTTGAACGACCTTTTTTTTCTACGGTAGAGTCGCGTATCTGGGATTTGGAGTATAGCTTCTTTATTATGGTTGGAGAGTTTTACGTACAAATTTAATAATTCACCTCCCCTCAGTCCCCTTTCCATAGAAATTTATGGATGGTATAAACATTGCCATCCTAACCTCAGGATTAGTTAGTAAAGTTTCAATAGCATTTATTATTTGAAACTGCTTTAGTTAACGGGTAGAGGCATCACAAACAACAATTAATGACGTTTTATAGTATTTTTTAAAATAAACTAAACTTAATGGATGTGAGATTTCAAACAAATGTACAGAATATTTAAGCACTACTCAATGTGGAATAAAATCTCAAAACTAAACTTATTACTCTACGTCTGGAAAAATTACACAATTCTTTGTGAGTTTGCGTTACCAAGAACTGATGAAGTGTCGGCGAGTAATGAAGGAGCGTAACTGTATCGGAAATTGGAATAATCCCTTATTACGCATGTCGTCTTGGTCCTTGGTTCGAATCCCGGTCTGGGAAGAGATGTTCGTAATATTTCGGAACAGTGTTGAAACACAGTGTGTGAACACAGGAATTTTATTATTTCAAAACAAAATGGAGCCAGCTTTCTTATAAATTCTTTGCTGGAAAAAATGACTGTCCCAATGCTATATTTCGTGTAGTGTTTTGTTTTCACACTTTCTCACGTTCTTTTCAAGAGAATGCATGATAACTATGACACACCTTACTGTTCTCTCATTTGAATGTTCCCCAACAGAAACAAACCAAAGTGAAAGCCTCTGAAGAAGCCTTTGGTTGGTTCGAGTTTCGAACTCCAAACCTTTTGATTGCTAATCCGCTCCTCTAGCAAACATGCTACCATGGCCCTTGGTGGGAGAATAAGATATTTATACATCTTTCAAATTAATTTGCGGTCATACTGATCACTTCCCTTCTTCTGGTGTTAATAGTAAAAAGTACTAACTCTTGCTCGATGATAAAATTTCCTTTTGATTTGAAAAATAAGACATATATGTAATGTTCGATTTCATCTAAAAATAGTTTGCAAATGCTTTTTGTTGGATATTTTGGAGTTATTGTTGTATGCTGTTTAAAATAAAGCTCTTTTTCAAAATTTAATTTGCCTATTACAAATGCACATACTTTCTACAAATGGATTAACATGAATCTAATGATTAAAGAATATATCTTGAACAATATATATGTTAAATTAGTTCTTAGTGATACTAATTCAAATGAGAGAAATCAGAAAAATTTTACTTTCCATGTAATCCATTGCTTAGTCACAATTTTTCATGCATGGAGCTTACTTCTCTACTTCTCCACAAAGGAAATAAATATAATTTTGATATTGATTGTTTTAAAATTTTATTTATGGATTATTGACGCGTATATTTTCTATGAATCGCTAAACAAGACTCCAATAACTGAAGAATTCAACACACACACACACACAAGACTCCAATAACTGAAGAATTCAACACACACACACACTTCAATGGAAACCTCTCGAAACTCTAGTACTCCTCGCAATATGTCTTGGCGATACTTTCGAAATAATAGATACAACCTGTGCTTCATTTCTATTCCTCTCTTCAAATTGTAATCAAAAATTTGTTTTAATTAAAATACTTTCCAATACGCCACATTAGGTATTCTGTGGAAATTGTGATAAGCCCCTTTAAACTTAAAGTTAATTGTAGAATATTTCCATTCACGTCTAAGAACTCTTCCTGCGGTGTGGTTGCTCCAATTTGTAGTTTTTCATAAAAACTCTAATTATGTTCCTTAGTACTCGTACTCGTGCACTTTTCAAACAATGCTGTAGTTAATTATTTCCAATTTTGTATAGTTGTCCTGTTATATTTCACACGGGATCTGCACATGGTGAGTAAAGGTTAACAACTACGATGACACTGATTAATTTTAAAGAATAAATCCTGTAAGTAATCTGTAGTTGCACAAACCGGTTATTTTAAAATAAAATAGGATGTCCTTAATAGAGTGTTAATCGCGTTCAATGAATTGAAAACATACTCAAATATGTGTAAACATAACTAAATAACATCTTTGTACTACGCTAATTAAACACAAGAACTTAACGCATAGGAATTGTAATCTATTTATATGATGCTGTGAGGAATCAAATAATGATTCCCACGTTTCTAACACTCCTCGAAAAAAAACCTCAAGTACCGCCGCAAATTCCTTGCGACAAGGCACCCGGGTCCAGACAAGATGTCTGGACTTCTGACACTATATTTCAATAGACTATTCATTTCGGCACGCCTTTGACGAAACAGGTGTCGCGAGGCCTGAGAACGACTTCAGACTGAAAAGGGCGTTACATAGACTTGTTGTCGGGAGCGAGCTGGCAAGTAGGGTTCTCCGGAATTAGCGCTCGCCTGCCGTCACAGCCAATCAGGGAGTACTAACTCGACATGACGTCAAGACCCCCAAAATTTCGAGCCGAGAACGAGAAGAGTTTTTCAGCAGACGACGTTCACGCTTGGAATTAGACGACGCTTCCATTTGTGGAACAGAAAGAGTCGCCTCGGACCTAGAGTCCTAAAACGGATTCCCAGGACGCAAGTGCCTGCTAGATCTTCGGATCGAATCGAATTGTGGAAACACACCTCTAGGAAATCGTTTCTGAAAGACCCCGCGGTCTGGAGCTCGTTAATTCTTGACTGCTGCGAGAATTCAAAGATCTTCGGTCCATTCAACTTGAACTCTCGTGATTCCACTGCAGGAGGCCATCTCCTGTATGTTTATGTTCACCGTGGACTCTTGTTTGATTTGTCTAGGAGGCCATCTCCTGTGAAAAGATGTAAATAGTTTTCTATATTAATCCAGAAACCCTGAATAAATCTCACTTTATTCCGGGCATAATCAATAGTGCTGTTCCCTGCATATTTTGTTATATAACCGCTACCCAGGGTTAGGCGAGTACGTCACAATGCACAAAGGAGGTTCTATTTTTTATTAAATACAGCAATAAAATCAAATAAAAAAGTCATGCTATGTTTTCCAACGATTCTTATTTTCAAATCATATTAAATTTTATCATGAAAAAACGCGAATACTACACTGCTGAATAGCGAACAATCGCCTTTCACGAAGCAAATCCCTTGAGGATAGACGCATGCCTGGTAAAACCGCGAAACAGGATTGTGGCAAAACAGAAGTTATAGAAAACTACAACGTATAGCCACCAGCCAAAATCATAAAAGGGTATGAAAACTTTTTCTGGACCTTTCCGAGACCTTTTATAGCCCGTCGGGCAAAAAGGTTAGAAAAATTCTTTGACAAATTTTTGTCTTTTCTGGTCGGATATCAAAGGTCAAAAAAGGTTTTATTTTTTCCCGACGGTATATAAAACGCCAAGCTTGACATGGAACTGGACACGGACCATCGGAGTCACCAATCGCTTGACATGGGGGAAAACAAAAGTAGAGAGTGCATCGGGTAGGTGTCAATTGAATGGGAAAGATACCGACCCATTTTGATGAAACCAGTAGCCTCGAATTCAATTTCCGATCCAACCAATTAATCCTACACACTGTGTTCAGAGTCTGCGATTGAAATGGTTAACATAATGTCCTTCACACCAAGATTGACTACTTTTTCATTAGCATTCCTTTTAGAAAACTAGAGTTTCACTGCATCAGTAACCCTTTGCAGCTCAGAGTACATGTCCCATGTGTTCTTTCAGACTATGGAGTTCTTTCAAACATGTCACGAGGTGTTGTCCTCGGATCTTTCCCTTAAGGTACTGATCCCGGACCGTCGTCAATAGCCCGTTGTGTTGCTCTAATACGACGTTAACTAAATTTACCAAATTACCATCTTTCAAACTATGTGATGGTAATGGTAATTTTAGTTAACGTCGTATTAAAGCAACACAACGGGCTATTGACGACGGTCCTGGATCAATCCCTTAAGGGAAAGATCCGAGGACAACACCTCGTCATTTTGAACCACGGTCAGATGACGAAGCAACACCTGAGCCGGCATCCCACTCTCCAAACTTCCACACCAACCCAACGTAAGGACTTTCGGCCACGACAGATTTAAGGTGCACCAACCGCCTCTACACCATACGCTTACTAACATCCATGCCCGGACCCGGATTCGAACCAGGAACCTTCCGATCTAGAGGCTAACACCTTAACCACTATACCGGTTGGTCGGCTCAAACTATGAGAAGATGTCTCATTGAGACAATTCAGATTTTATTTTCAGGCTTAGAATGTTTATTGCTCACTTTACAAAACATTTCATAGCAAGGATGATGATTGGAGTGCATGGGGTCATTCACAACCCCTAGTGGGGACTGGTGTACGTTAAATATGTAGAGACGCATGAATCCTATCAATCCGGTGAGGGTTTCACAATGGTGAACAGTCAAACACCTTCATAGGTTTACGTTCTGTTCATGATGGTATTCACATGATTCATCCTTTCTGGTGGAGTCCCACTGAAATCATTTCAAGGCAGAATGACCTTTGAAGAAATGTTTAGTTTCACGCCAATCGTTTGACAAGAATCGCTTGACAGGAATATGGGACGTGTTGGATAGAGTCAACAATCGCTTGACATGTGGGGAAAACATATCTTGGGTGCACCTTAAATCTGTCGTGGCTTCTATCTCGAGAAAAACTCAGCTCTATTAAAATGTGTTCAAAGCGTTGACAGACAGGAATGGAAAAGATACTGGCTTCTAATTCGACACACTAAATAATCCGATGAAGGGATCTGCGATTGAAAATAAAATTTCAATTGGCTCATTCGAACGACATCCTGAAATTTTTAACAAACCGTTTTTCTCAAAAAAATTTTAACAAACGTTTTAGGTAATGGTAATGGTAATTTTAGTTAACGTCGTTCTAGAGCAACACAACGGGCTATTGACAACGGTCCGGGATCAGTCCCTTGAGGGAAAGATCCGAGGACAACACTTCGTAATTTTGAACCACGGTCAGATGACGAAGCAACACCTGAGCTGGCACCCCACTCTCCAAACTTCCACGCCAACCCAACGTGAGGACTTTCGGCCACGACAGATTTAAGGTGCACCAGCCGCCACAAACGTTTTAGGTAAATTGTTTCAATCAAAAACCATAACACGCCTCAAGCAAACTGAGGCACCTCATGATACCAAAGTCTCTGAAAAGGTAGGATGCCCTTTCCAAAGTCGACCATTTGCGATTGGTCGGCCGAAAACATTCAACACAAAAAATTATAGTATTTTTTAATTAACGTCTCATTGGAGCTACACAACGTGCTATTGGTGCCGGTCCGGTATCAACTCCGAAGGAAAGAGAGGTTTGATGACAGCACCTTGTTATTTAGAACCACGGTCAGATGACGAGCATATACCTCAGCTGGCACCAGACTTTCTAAATTTCCACATTGTCATCTGACCGTGGTTCAGATTTACGTGGTGTTGTACTCGGATCTTTCCCGTCGGGATTGATCCCGGACCGTCGTCAATAGCCTGCTGTGTTGCTCTAGTACGACGTTAATTAAAATTACCTCACCTTACTTTGTACAAGATGGTTTTTGTTGGATTCAAACTCGCAACCCTCAAAAATTAAGTGTACCAAATTTATTGTGAATTAGTTAAATTGTGATAGAGATACTGAACGCTATTCCTATTTAGATCTTGGATCTTTCTGTACGGTATTGATCCTGGATCGTCGCCAATAGCCCGTTGTATTGCTCCAGTTCGACGTTACTTTAAATATGTAACTACTTACCTATTTGGATTACGAATTGTTTTTACCTCCCTCTCGTCGTAAGACAAATAGAACGAGGGCCTATGTTTCCCGCAGGATTCTTAAGAATGAATGTATCAAATTTGATCCGACATCGTAAAGCCGCGTCCACACCGGAGAAGCAGAGCAAAACACGGATGATTGATTAACCCCGGAGACCGGTTTGATTGGCAGCTCGTTCAGTGTAGACGGTGAATGAACAGTTTGAGCACGAGCAAAATGATCCGCTTCTTGTCGGTACATCAAAGGAAAGCAAGTGCTCGTGCTCGCTCTATTTGGACGACGTTTTTTCGTTCCCTTGCTCGACGTTCAATCAATCACCGGGGTCATCGTTAAGAAACGGGTCGGGGATCGGAACATAGAAATATTTATATTTCTTCGGATTGTAAAGTGATACTATTATTTAAGTAGTCTATTTGTAAGCATTGTGTGTTTTGCTATACATAGTTGACGATTAAAACTTAGTTGTGAAAATGTAATCTGCCCATATTATAGTGTCAAAATTGATGTGTCCATCCATGTGTATTTAGATGGTCTATATTAGTGGTCTTGGGGAACTTTGCACGTCAAATCTCTGCTATTATAAAATGAAGTGTCCTACCTCCACTACGCAATGTCCGGACGAATCTATTGCACTTACAATAATGAAATTTGGCACACGGGTAGTCCGAAGTTTTTGCAATTTTTGTGTCCAGCCTGAATTTTAAAATTCAATCTAAAACATTTAAAAAATAATTTATTGGAATTTAATTATTATTGTCTTTTTTGGAATAAAAGGCATAAAAAGTTAGCAGATTCTAAATGTATTTTTTCCGATTTCATTTTGCGGAGAAAGATTTGTTAGCAGACTAAAGTTTTAACTTTAGTTATGTAGTTCTTTTTTATTATCTCCTTGATCGTAAAAGATAGAGTACAATTTTGAACGGATATGAAATCTGCGGAAAATTTCACATTAAATCTATACCTAAAAATATGATTTTCGATAAATGAATAATTTTAAATTGAAACTTATATTTTTTCCAACACGAACGCCACTTTCTGTGAAGAATGACTTTCGTTTGATTCGAGATATTACAGATTTCATTTCCTACGCTCAAACCATTTCACAGCGAAGAAAAGCAAAACAAATAAAAAAAACATATTGACTGGCATTGTTAAGTACTTTTTTGTAAAATCGGGATCGTTAAAGACAGATGAAAATTTCAACAGATTTGAAATCTGAATAAAATCTAAACCCCTAAATCTCTACCTTCCATTTGATTTTCTTTTAATAAATAATTTTTCAATTAAATATTTATATTTTCGCAAGAGATTCTGACGTCACGCCGAATGGATCTCTTCGCAATTCGAATTTGGCAATGACGAGGTCATTACGGCGTTGCCCGAGGTGTTTGTTTGCGAAGCAAATCATAGTTCATAATATTCATAATTTAGTTTGCGAAGCAAATCAAATTAGAATTTGCTGGGAATCCATTCCAATAGGCTACGAATTTCCATTTCGTTTGTGAGGCAAACCAATGCCATGATTGCTGTTATCCAATAGGCTTCGCAGACCAAATGGGAATTCTTAGCAATCACCACGCAGTGGCTAGTTTAAGATAAATAAGAGGTGGATATTTAAAATGTATTTAAACTTTTTTGCCAATTAAAGAAAATTTAAAATTGTTGCACTGCAATATTAATACGTTTTACCGAAAAATGCCGAATTGAAAGAGACATTCAATATGTTGCAACATATGAGTGAAATATTCAGTAAGAAATTTTTATTTTGTAGGGAAATAATCTGCTAATATCAATTTTGCAAGTACGTATGGATATAAATAAATAAATATATATATATATATATATATATTAATATATATATATATTAATATATATATATATATATATATATATATATATATATATATATATAGATATAGATATAGATATAGATATAGATATAGATATATATATATATATATTAATAAAGTGGTTGCCGCCGTCGCAGGATTGAAAACACGGTTTGTTCAAAATTGTACAGGGTTAACGATGAAGTGGATTATTTTCCGAGGCGGCTATTAGTTTAGGGTTTATTAAGTGTCCCAGTAGGAAAAGCGTAATTTCTACCGCGTGTGAGCAAAAGACGTATACATTTTCCGTCTTATGGCTTCTGAGAATATTTTCCATCACCAATGTCGCCTTTTTTGGGAACTTTTCTTCGTATTCCTCTTTAATAAATCTTTAATGATAATATACGCTGCACTCGCGATTATACGCCGACTTCTTAAAGAACGGGACCTTAAAACAATTTGCTTCAAACAATAAGTTTGCAGTTTAACTTCAACACACAACCAACCAGATTGATCGCGAGCACATGGAACATTTTGTGTCCGAGCTGTCAAACCAGAAAAACCAGAGAGATTGATTCACCAAACCTGTCTCCGGGGTTAATCAATCATCCATGTTTTGCTCTGCTTCTCCGGTGTGGACGCGGCTTTAGGTGTCCAAAAACTTTCTTGATTGAAACTTGCAATTTCTTTTTTTTTTATTTCAAAGATAAATTTACATGATGGGAAAAACACTAAAACCAATTTTTTGCAAGAAGCAGTGACAGCAAATTTTGTTTCGGGTTTGAAAACAGGAATATTTCCAGCCCTCGCAAGATTTTTGACTGATAAGAAAGAAAAATTTTATCAAGTGTTTTTTCGGACAAATAAAACTGTTTGAACGTTTAAAATTCTAACATAGTGGGTGTATCGTATTCGAAACTATTTTGTATTGCATTGAATTTGAACTATTTTAAACTGTCTTTACATGTTTGGAAATGCATTATTTACTGAGATAAAATTAATAAATAAGTCGAAAAATCATATATTTACTGGTGTATTCGCGTATTGTAATTACATTTAGAATTGATGAATTAGTATCGACAATTTCAACTGTCGTGTTTCTCAAATTTTGCATAACATTAACGTTAGCTGGTCATATAATAAATATTTAAAACGTTATTAATTATAATTATTCACAAGTTTTGAGTTTAGACATAGTTAAATTTAGCATAATAATAGTAGTAGGTAAATTTAATTTATCAAAAGTTGGTGTTGTAGTATTTCATACACATTTTCTATAAATATAACTAATTACGGAGCTAGTCATTTTTCATACTGAAATGGTCAAACCTCCATTGATTGAAAAATGGACTAAGCGGTCGGTTAATTAACTTTGTATGACGTTTTAAATTTATTCGAATTGTTTTCACAAATTCCGAGATCAAATATCCAGTGTATAAATTCAATTCAATTTCCAGTGTATATTTACATAGTATAAATTAATAAATATCTTTATTTTCAGGTGACCTTGAGAGAACAATATTTTTTAATAATTTAAATATTTGACTTTATCATAAAAATAAGTTATCTAGTCTACATAAAAAGCACCTATTCTTGGCCAAGGAGAGGCAATGGGGTCCTGATCAGATACCAACACTCTAAAATGAGACTGAACAAAATAATGAAAAATTAAATAAAAATGCGATGCATTACCTCGAAGTCGAAAATAAAAGTTATGCATAGTCTGGAAATTAAAATGTATTAAACTTGAACCCATAAATTTAACTTGAATCAAGTTACAAATAGTAAAATATCGATAACTTTTTAATAATTTAAAACCAGTTCTATTTATAAAACCACTTCTTAATTGTCTCTATAATTTATATTATAAAACTATTACACATATAATCCAGTTCTCGTTTGTCTGTTCTCTATACAAATGTACACCGTTTGACCAATCCACACCAAATTTGCTATACTTGCTCTTTAGAACCCTGCAAGTAACATAAGCTACATAATAACCCCCATTATATTTCTCTGGGCGTGAAGAGAGGCTAAAAACAATTCGAAATCCCCATATTAATAATATTGAGTATTTTTACGATGTCAGACCAAATTTGATACATTCATTCTTTAGAATCCTGCGGAAAACATAGGCTATGTATTAACTCTCGTTCTATTTGTCTTAGGACGAGAGGGAAATAAAAACAATTCGTAACCCAAATAGGTAAGTAGTTACACATTTAAAGTAACGTCGAACTGGATCAACACAACGGGCTATTGACGACTGTCCGGGTAATGGTAATGGTAATTTTAGTTAACGTCGTACTAGAGCAACACAACGGGCTATTGACGACGGTCCGGAATCAGTCCCTTAAGGGAAAGATTCGAGGACAACATCTCGTAATTTTGAACCACGGTCAGATGACGAAGCAACACCTGAGCTGGCACCCCACTCTCCAAACTTCCACGCCAACCCAACGTGAGGACTTTCGGCCACGACAGATTTAAGGTGCACCAACCGCCTCTACACCACGTTTACAAACATCCATGCCCGGACCCGGATTCGAACCAGGAACCTTCCGATCTAGAGGCTAACACCTTAACCACTATACCGGTTGGGACGACTATCCGGGTAATGGTAATTTTAGTTAACGTCGTACTAGAGCAACACAACGGGCTATTGACGACTGTCCGGGATCAGTCCCTTAAGGGAAAGATCCGAGGACAACGCCTTGTTATTTTGAACCACGGTCAGATGACGAAGACGATCCAGAATCAATACTGAAGGGGAAGATCCGAGATCTAAATAGGAATAACGTTCAATATCTCTATCACAATTTAACCAATTCACAATAAATTTGGTACACTTAATTTTTGAGGGTTGCTAGTTCGAATCCAACAAAAACCAACTTGTACAAAGTAAATTTTAATTAACATCGTACTAAAGCAATATAACGGGCTATTGACGACGGTCAGGGATCAATCGCACAGGGAAAGATCTGAGGGATGTACTTGGTAATTTTGAGCCACGGTCCGATGACGAGGTCAACACCTGAGTTGGTACCCACTCTCCAAAGTTTAACATCGCACCAAAATTTGGAAATTTGAGGCCTCGACAGATTTAACGTGCACCAGTCCCCACCTGCACGACGGTCTTTTAGTTAGTTGGAATTCCCAACCCTCCGTTTGCTAATCCGCGACTCTTATCAAACAAGGTTACCGCGGCCCCTACAAGGCGGGCTATGATAAAGAAATTGTGTGTGTGTGTGTGTGTGTGTGTGTGTGTGTTTCTAATACTTTTAAAAACCTTCTTGTAGTCGCATGGTTAGCCGTGTTACACATTTCCAATGAGAAGCCAAATAATTTGTTTTGGCATCCCGTGAACTCGACGACACTAGATCAGTTCTTGATTACGCAAACTCACAAAGAATTGTGTAATTTTCCCAGACGTTCAGTTATAAATTTAGTTTTGAGATTTTATTCAACATTGAGTATTGCTTAAAGATTCTGTGTACATTTGTTTAAAATCTTACTTCCGGTAAGTTTAGTTTATTTAAAAAATACTATAAAGCGTCATTTATTTGCGATGTCTCTACCCCTTAACTAAAACAGCTCCAAATAATAAATGCGAGAGAAACAAAACTGAAAAGTTATTCCTATTGTACGAAAGTATCGATAGTTGATGAGACATTGACTTTTTTCAAATTAAACTTGCATCAAATTATTTTTAAAACAATCATCGAATCGATCAAGGTCTTGCACATTTTCTCAGCCGGTTGTGAGGCACAAAAAAAAAATCCATTCCATTGTTAGCATGTACTTTGCATTAGTTTCTCAGAGACATTCGTTTCTACCTTGTGACCGCGATTTCGCAGTTCCATGTTGCGACCAATGGTCACTTACGCTAGTCCTGTCTGGGGATTTCCTGCGCTGAAACTCACATAAAAAAACAGAATCACTCCAAAACATCACCCTTCGAAAAGCTACAGACAGCCCATTATTCTACCGCAACATAAAAATTAGGGAATAACTAAACATGTACGAGATCAAAGAGTTTATAATTGAACTCAATACAAATTTCTACGCAAAACTCTCCAGCCATAATAACGAAGCTATACTCCAAATCCCAGATACGACTACCGTAGAAAAAAAAGTCGTTCAAAAAACGAGATCCACTCTAAATAAATTAGATTGATGTTTGTTCATTCCTTTTCCACTCCAAAATTGATTCAGAGTATGCCCTGCCTTTTCATGTTCTGCCCCTCAGGGTTCAGTAGCATCGACCGGATGTACAATTGGAATCTTTCCCAATGGGGGTACAGAAGATTTCTCAGAAAAGTGTCTACTTAGGTCAGCCGTCCGGCCTTTTGTCAAGACAGCTCTTAGGTTCAGGGGTCCGGATCTTAGGAGAGATAAAGATCCCAACCCCGGCATTCCTGTCTTTGTTAGTTCTAGTTACATTTGCACCGGGATCTAGGGATGGGCAAATCGATTCTTTTGAAAGATTCGATTCTTTTGAATCGACTCAGTTGAAAGATTCGTTCAAGTTGTTCACCGGAAACAACTCACTTGAACTTCCGGTACAAGTAGCGCCACCTGGTGTTGAACTGTCGTACTATCTCGGCTTTTCTCCGAATTCATTTCTTGGAGGGGGGGGGAGAGCGTTTGTAAAACTTGTTTCGTGGGGTTTTTTCTTTCTGAGAATCACCTAATACTCGACTTGGTGTGGTGTTTTCGTCGCGCTTTCTTTGTTAATCCTATGTATTTATACCCAAATCCTATATTACTGTTGTCATTCTACTGATGCGTCTGTGAAATTCTCACAAATTTTAGAAAAGATTACACGATTTACACGATGACGAGGAAATACCTGAGCTCGCACCCCACTCTCCAAACTTCCACAACACTCCAACGGGAGGACTTTCGGCCAAGACAAATTTAAGGTGCCGCCTCTACACCTTACTTTTACAAACATCCATGCTCTGACCCGGATTTGAACGATCTAGAGGCTAACACCTTAACCACCAGATCGGTTGGTCGGCCATTAATAGACATACATATACAATGAAAGTTTCACTGACACAAAAGAGAGAAATGCATTCAAGGAGGGAATTGAACCTGCATCGTCTACAACTCGCACATTTGGTAGAGCAGTGGGCATACCCACTTGGCCCTTTTTCACGAGGGTAGTATACCATGTTTTCTCATAAGTTCTCAAAATGTGCCCGGAATACTTTTGGCTACTCGGGAAAGGGGGTACTGTGGCTCTGTAAAGCCCCTAATCTATCAATTATCTATTCAAAATCAATCCTTCTTTCAAGAATGTCCTGGCTCTCGGGCCTTAAATTCTTGTTTCACGCCTCAAATTCACATTGCATATCCTGTAATATTCATGAATATTGACGCTGTATTTTTTAATGAGATAGAGCTAAAGAGAACAATGGCAAAAAAAAGTATAGATTTTTCATTTCAGTTCAATTTTGAAGACTAGTTTCAATCAGAAGATTGTTAAAATATATTTGTAATAAAATCAGTCTACAGAATCTTCAAATTCAAATACAATATGCGCAATGTGTATGTCTGATAAAATTTATTTTTCATTGATAATTTTTATTTTCCCATAGTAGTTCATCTACAGAGTTGTTTTTGCTATTGTATCCAATAAACAATTACACGTTATTTATGGCATAAAATTTTTCTAGGAAATGTGTTAGCACAATTAAAATTTATTTTTATCCTTTAGTTTTCATATCTTTATAAATTTTTTTAAAATTCAAGCATAAGAAACAAATATGCAATATAGTGTATTTACTTATAATTAGATTTTTTGACCTGACTTTCTAATATTGTGTGAAATGATTGATAATTTTAGAAAATCATTTATGGTGTTATATTTATCCTTCAGATGGCAGCACAATTTTAGTTGAATTTCAAGTTTCCCGCACACTGTCAACTTGAAAAGGTCGAGGATAAATTGAAACGTGTTGAATGGTCACATAGTTGGTGTGTGCGTGTGTGTGACGTAGTGTGTAAAATCAGTCACCGACACCAAAAGATTGCCAATGCTGATTTTAATGATTTCGCATCCTTTTTAGCGAGGGATGAAACATTCGAGAAAAGAAATGAGCTTCACAAAAACTAAAGATTTTGTTAGGGATGCATTTTCCCCGACTTTTATGTGAAATGTCACTTTTTAAGAGTTTAAAAACCCAGTTTCCAGTTGTTGGGAAAAGTTCTTCTCTTGAGAAACAAAGTGATGTTGTTTATTTCGTGTGCTCCTGTGTGGTTTAGTAATTAAAAGGACCTATTCAATTTTTGAAACTTTGTTGGCAGACAGTTGGAAATAATTTTCCCTTGAAAATCTGCACGTCAGTTAGTTCTGCTTTCAAATTATAGGCGGATGAAATAAAATATTTTTACCTTTGATGGCCAACTAAGGAATTCAATTTTTATGTTAGAAAAATTCAAACGCTCAACGCAATAACTGCTGGCATGTGCTGCTTTTTTTCATGACCAATTTTATAAACAAAGTGAAAATTTCTGCAAAATGACTAGTTTGCAATTAACACGTAACTACTAAATCATTTCATTCAAGGGGACAGTAGAGTTTTAAAATAAGCTGTTGCAGTTATTCCAACCAATTTAAGCAAATCAAACTTTCTTCATGTAAAGAATTGAAAAGTGGATAGGGCGTTTGGTAAAATGTGTACGCGTGTGTATAGCAGTAAATGCTGACTCCTAGAAAAATAAGTTCTGAAGTTGTAGAGAAATAAATTTTCTTCATTTTGATAGAACTTTCATTATTTTAAATAGTTGGAAACGTATTTTACACGATTGCTAAGTAGTATGTAGTTAATTAACGTCGCACTTGAATGACACACTGTGCTATTGGCGACAGTCCGGGTTTAACGAGCAAGACATTCTTGTAACAGATTACTTTGGGCAAAAAGAGACCCCTGAAGCTCTTCCTCTCAACGGCCTGTATTTATATTATTAAAAAAGTAGCCATTTTCAATGAATGATCATTTCGTTTCTGACGAGTAAAATATTATACAGTACAGAGGCTGTTCGCACATTTTTTAGACGATTTTGGTTAGCAGTAATAAAAGATCGTTTGCTGCAAAAGAAATAATTGCAATTGTACTATCTTTTTAAAAGTCAAAATTATCGTCTGCGGCTTGAGAGGTTTGTTTTTATTCAAAATGGCGTTTTTAACTAAGCAGTGGTTCGAAGGCTATATTTATGCTCTTTCCGAAGAGAAATATTCATATTCCGTTATCCAAAAACGATGTGACAGTCATGGTTTTGTGGTATCCAAAGCGTCGATATGTAATATCGTCAGCAAGAAAAGAAAAAAACGTCAAATTGGAGCCTCAAGTGGGACAAAAATTCAAAACAAGTATCCAAGGAAGAAACGGACATCTTAGACTATTGCAAAGGTACGTTGTTTAATGTTAAAAGAAAATCCTCCTAGTCAAAGGACAGTTGCAAAATCATTAAAATGCTCGGTGTCCACTGTAAACAAAATGATAAACGTTGATTTAAATCTTAAGAAAGCGATAAAACGCAATGTGTATCGTCTTTCTCCAAAGCATATCGCTGAACGCAGGACACGCTGCCGAATTCTATATGAGAAACACTTCTCCAAAGAAAAATGGAAAAAAATTGTCACAATAGATGAATCATGGGTGTATTTAAATGATTGCAGCAAAAAAAGAGCAATTTATTATCATGAAAGGGGAGAAAAAAATTTAAGTACATGGTTTACAGAATCGAAAGAAAGTTTTTCTAAGGGATTCATGATTGTTGCTGGTTTTTCATATAATGGCAAGTTAAAAATAAAGAGAGTGGAAAAAAATCTATCTACTATCAGGAATCATTAATACTATCAGGAACATATTTTATCGCCAATTTTTCTGAATGAAATACCATCGCTTTAACCCACAGTTCCATCAATCTGTGGAACTCCATCAAGACAAAGCTAGCAGTCACACATCAAAATCCACTGTAAATTTCCTAAAAGAAATGGAACAAAAAAACGGTATCAAGGCCATACCATTCACTGATATCCCTTCTACATCTCCCGATGTATCACCTATGGGTTTTTGTGCTTTCGGACTTTTAAAATCTGCATTATCCAAACGTCGTCCCACAACACTTACAGGACTCTGGAAAGCTGTTCAGGAGGAATGGGATAGAATACCTCTTCTGACACTTCAAAAGGCATTGTTATCCTGGAAATTACGGTGTCGAAAGATAGTTCAGAATAAGGGCTATCAAATAGAACATTTAAAACACAAGAATTTTATGTAATTTAGTTTTGTGAATACAATATACATTGTCTAAAAAATGTGTGAACAGCCTGTATGGACAGATGGGCCGATATTTGATTTGATTTGATATTTTTCACTCCCTTTCTTCTGATTATTGGTATGCATTGAAATGAAGACACATTTTTAAGTTAAAAGTAAATTTATTTTACAGAGAAAACAAAACGCGAAAATTTGCTGAAGATAGCTTCATGCGTGTTACTCCTACGATATAAACCTTTGGAATGAATTGCAGACTAAACGTTTTACATTTTGAGATATGCTCGCGTTAATGTTGGTGATATAGGTAAAAACTTAATTAACGTCGCATTGGAGCAACACAACGGGCTATTGTCAACGGTCCAGGATCAATCCCAAAGGGAAAGATCCAAGGAAAACGTCTCGTCATTTTGAACCACGGTGAGAACACCTGAGCTGGCACTCCACTCTTCAAACTTCCACAACATGCCAACGTGAGGACATTTCAGGCCATGACAGATTTGACGTGCAACAGCCCCCGAGTACACGACGGTCTTTGACTAGACCGAACCCTCCGGTTGCTAATCCGTTACTCTGCCAACTGGGCTACCGTGGTCCACGTTAGTGATATAAGTAGCTTACTTACCTTCAATAGCGACAAAACAATTCTTTGAGGCGATGGTTTTTCTCTGGTCTGAAGAGGTTAATGAAAGCATCCTAATAGCGTTATTAATCCATAATAATAAATTTTTCTATGTATGATTCTTTTAAACCAGGGGTTAGTTACTATGTAAAAAACAAAGATCTATCAGAAAAGCTTCCATAACGCAATTTTTTTTTTCATTACGGGAAATATACCTTTCTCCTAGAAATTATTAAAAATGATCGCGACAGTACTGTTGGGACAGGTTTTATCTGTCCAATGACTGTAAACTACCCACTAAAAAATTAATCATCACTGATGAACGATTGATTAGTTTTAGATCTCTTCGAAGTTTATTAATGATTGATTTAGTTTTAGTTTCAATTAAATCATAATGAATCAAGATTATGATTGAAAGAGTCTCCATTTAACATTCTGAATCTAATAAAAGTGGTATGTGCCGATATATAAAGTTTCGCAACAAACACTTTCCTACCCACGTGTTCAAGAGGAAAATTACAATGAAAGGAAAAGAGAATAACGTAATAAGATGAGTTATTGATTTATATTATACAGCTCATTGAAATTCAAGTAAGGCAACGAAAAATCAAAATTCAAAAAAAAAAAAATGAATCAAATAAATAATTAAATATGTTGATTAAATTAGCTCGTTTAATGGCAATGAAGCAATTTAAATTGTTTTTTATAACTCGCTTCTCAAACATATTATCGGCTAAATTATGAAACATTTCGAAAGATTGTGTTTTCATTACAAAGGAAAATATTCAGATGATGGTATGGGTAATTCGAGAAAATCATGTAAACTAAGAGTAAAAAGTATTGGCCAAGTAAATTTGTTTACATCTACTATTGGAGGATTGTTAACGTGTTTACGACTTAAACCAATGAGTTAATAATTAATGGCTTATTGATTTAGTCAGGATTAAATCATAGTTAACTAAGCAATAGATTGGAAAATTAGATTGCGTTCAACATTGTGCAAGAGATACTCATACCCTAACGTGACCATTTATTTTTTCCCCCTCAAAACGGGACATCTATTTTTTAGGTAATATTATGAGTATTCAAGAAAACACATAATTATTTATAGTTTTTATTTATTAATGAAAAGAACAGGAAGAAACACATGAAAATAAATAATTTATGTGGTCGTATATTTTCTGAAGAACAAATTTGCTTAAGTACATTTGGTGTTGATTTTAAATAAGAATGAAATTCTTGGCAGGATTTCTTGAGTTTTACTTTTGTGTTTTATGAACGGGTACTTAGTTTACAAGTTAACATTAAAAGTGCACTTCCTTTTAGGCATTGTTCAAAGAAGGTTTCACGTACAAGAAATTTAAATTGACTATAATAACACACGTTGTTAAAAAAACAACAATCAATCGTCAAGAAAGATGCACGTCTATGTACTCTCAATCGAGGAGCGATCTAGCAGGCTTCTGACTAGGGATGGGGGAAAATAACAACCTGATCTTTTACAATGTGAATTCCGAAATTCTAGACGTCTAAAGTGTTTACAAGTACTAAATTTAAATATTCAGTCCAATATATTCTCGTTTTTTTTCTGTCAAAACAAGAGAAAAAAGACTTCCCGATCTTCCCCAATGTAAAATATTTGATCGCGAAAACGATGGCAATAATTTTTTGGGCTTAAGATTTTCCGGAATTATCTACATTAAGCACTTACAAAAAGATGAGGTCCGTAGGATTTTTTTTATATTTCTCTTTGGATTCTCTGTTGACGGATTCTTTTTGAAATTGTTACCATGGGTTGATCACTTTCTGAAGCTATGCTTGGGGACAACGGGACAGCCTATTTAAAAACGGGACGTATGGCCACATTATCATACCCAAACCCTGAAGTCACAGGTCTGCGATCCTTCACCACCTACCGAGACCTTCTAGTCAGGAAAGCTTTGTTCTCTTATTTACGTGTTTATTTTTCCAGGGTGGTCACAGGTTGATAGGTTCAGTTAGTGGATACTGACATCCCTTGCAGGGAAACAGTAGGCATCCCGCTGCTACAGGGTATTTATGAATGGTTTAAATCTTGGAGAAGTCGTACACAATAGCCGTTTATACATCCCGGAACAAGAAGGCAGGCAATGAGCTGATTTATTGAATTCGTAAGACTTCGATGGATGTTTCTGAAGAGCGGTTGTTAGCGGAGGATCTTCTGAAACACGATAGTAGTCAAAATCCAGGTACTCATTAGCAGATTGTGATGTGTAATGTATCATGCTCTCGCGAATTGTAAAATGTAATGTATCATAAACCTTTCATACCATGGATGTTTCTGAAGCTGCCAAAGGTAAAGGAGGATCTATTTGAAATACGATAGTAGTCAGAAGGCGTGTACTCACTAGCGAATGGGAACGTGTAATGTATCATGCTCTCACTAATTGGAACGCGTAATGTAACATAAACCTCACAAACCATGGATGCTTCTGAAGAGTGGTAGCGGAGGATTTTTTGAAACACGAAAGTAGTCACAAGGCGTACTTTTACAAGCAGATTGTAGGGTGTAATCTATCATGCTCTCACGAATTGTAATGTGTAATGTATCATTAAACCTTTCATACCATGGAGGTCTAAGGGTGGTTGGTAATGGAAGAACTTTTGAACTTAGCGCGACGTCACGGTCGAGGAGGGTTAGCAAAATCGGTTTCCGTGTCTGGAATAATATGAAATAGACGTATAAAGTTGAAAACTACTTCATTGCATAGTTTTGTCAGTAAAACAAAATCACCCAAAAGCTGTGATTTTAGCGAAAAAGAAAGATACCATTATAAGATAAAAAAAAAAGAGCCCCAAAGGGGTGTAATTGCGTCTAATTCTGGTTTTAAACTGCGGGAAACAGTTAAACGCTGTCTAGGAACGTGATGGTAGTCTTATAAAGACGTGAAAATAAGGAGAGTGTGAGAAGGTGGGTAAATTTGAATAAACGCCGCACTGAAGCCACACAACGGGCTATTAACGAAGGTCCGGGATCATGGGAAAGATCCGAGGACAACACCACGTAATTTTGAAAGCTGAAATTCCTTCTTTCAAACACCATCCAAACTTAACATGTGTGAAGTAGATAACACTTCGGTTTTACGATGCAATTCCACCTAACACCAAAACCTTGACGAACTTTTGCATCAACCCAATCGATTTGAAACATTTATTCCTGGTGTGTGTGTTGATTCTGAAGGTCTCTTTCTCACATACGTGCACACATATACATACAATTTTAGGGCTCAGCAGAATTTGGAGTGTGTAAATTTTTTGTTGAATCAACTTATTTAGTTATTCATTGGAAAATGTTTAACAAATCCTAGACGCGTTTCGGGTATGGGAGCTTTCCACAGAAGTATTTGGAGAGCCCTATGGGTTCGAGCCCCTAGGAGTCGGCATCCGTGTTGCTTGTTGAGTTGATTGGTTGGGTTGTATGACAGGTCCATAGCTGGGCTAAACACAAAACCGACAACGTGAAGAAAGGATTCACATACAAGGAAAGTTTTACAGACACAGAAGAGAGAAATGCACATAGGATAAATTACAGCGGATAATATCACAAATTTAAAATTGTATTTTGAATAACAACAAATAGATTGTTGACACTGTTTGCTGAATTTACTGCTTTATAGACACTGCCACAAAATAAAAAAAGTGAAACATATTTGTTAAAAATATTGGTGGTTATAATTTTTCAGACATATTAGACATAAACTAATATTCATCCTAAAAAAGAATGCTTTACTTTAATTCCTTGTCAGCATCGTCAACTTGGAGAAGTCATAGGAGGGCGAAAGTAAACCTAGATGCTATATGCACACTACTGTTTGTGAAAATTGTAACACTATGAAAGAATCATCAGAAATAAATGAATTTATTCCACGAAGTGGGTTTAAATATTCTAGTGATTTAAATAAAGGATCAAATTTACAGAGTAATAAAACAAAAATAATGCCGAAAATCAATAGTGTGCAGCCGCCACGCGCAGCGATGAGAGCCTGTACATGTCGGGGCATCGAATCATACATATTCTGAATGTCATGCTGAGGAATGGCATTCCAGATGACCTCAATCTGATTCCAAGGTTCAGCCGTACTCTCTGCTCGTCGAGTGTGGTACGAACGAGTCGCCGACCAATGTAACCCAAGACATGCTCAATGGGTGACATATCAAGGGAACGTGCAGGCCGTAAGAACTGTCGTGCACTGAAGAAGGCTTGTGGAACGTTGCAGGAAAGGTAGGGGCTCCACAACTTCCCTAATGAGCTGTTCAGGATCCCCACAATTTGGAATAGTCGGGATCGCCTATGATATCCAACAGCACCACAGACCATAACGCCAGGTGTTCGTCTAGTATGACTCTGAATTAGACACTCCGGGACTCTTTGTAGCGTCTGGCGAGTACGCGTCCATCGTTATAGTCTGAATCGTATAGATAGTCATCTGAGTAGACGACTTGTTGCACGCCAGTGGCAGTGTTTGGGAGTCCATTGTAGCCGTCGATGGTTCAGCGTCAAGGAAATCCTACACAGAGAAATCAATGTACGTAGCCCATGGTGGAGTAGACGTCGACGAATCGTGGGGCAGACGATGACGCACCTGTATACGTGCTCGAATGTTGTGTAAAACACACGAGAGGACGCTGCATTTACCTATGCAGCAAATTGCAGGTTCTCAAATTCAGATTGGCTTCTGGAAATTAGCATTTTCCTTTCCATGCACTACCCTACAATAATGGAACGGACAGCAAGATGTGATGGTATAAGGGAAAGAATACATACTTAAATAGGGGTATGGTCCCTCACATGCGGCAATTACACTAGCAACCCTTTTGGGCATACTTTCAACAAGGTTTTCATTCACAGCTATGGGTATTTGTGTCCATTCCTGCTGCAAGAATGCCGTCAGCTCAGCTGTAGATTTCGGACGTGGTTCCCTTGTTCGTCCCTTGAACTAACTCGTTCTACAAATATTCTATGCCGGGTTTAGGTCGGGACTCTGAGCAGGCCAGGGAAGACGTTTTACATCCATATCTTGATACCACTGCTTGACAGAGGCTACAACATGACATAGAGCGTTGTCGTCCTTATAGTAACATTCCTCGATTACAAAAAATTCATGTAGGCGTCGGCGTTCAATTTACGATGAAAAACATTCAAATGTCTTAGACAATAATATATATATATATATATATATATATATATATATATATATATATATATATATATATAAATGCAACACAACAGAATGTTGTTGAATGAAGATTCAATTGTTCTGAATTCAATTTCAGGACAATTGAATGATTTATTTCAGAGTTTGACCGTTACAAAGGGAGAAAGTCAATAAGGCGTTCGTCCATCTCTGGCCTGGATGCAAGCTGTCACGCGGCGTGGCATAGACTGAAAAGTTCCCGGATGGTGTCCTGCGGAATTTCTCGTCACACTGTCGAGATAAATGGTCAACATTCCGGGATGGTTGCAATCGCCTTCCCATAACGTCCCAAATTTGCTCTATGGGTGAGAGATCAGGAGACCTAGCTGACGAAGGAAGTGTTAGGAAAACTTGAAGACAATTCATAGCAACACGTGCATTATCTTAATGAAAAGTAAGTCCGGGGTGTTGCAAAAGGAACGGTATCACAACCGGTCGTAGAATGGCGTCTACGTACCTCTGTGCTGTAAGTGTGCCAGAAATGACTACCAAAGGGGCTATCAAAGGAGATGGCACCCCAGACCATAACGCCCTGTTGTGGGATAGTGAGGGCAGGATACCCACGCTGTCCTGGACGACTCCAGAAACGTCTGCGATTGTCGTCAGGGCACAGTTGTAAACGGGATTCGTCACTAAAGACTCTACGTCCCCAGTCAGCGTCGTGCCAAGTTGATCGAGCCCGGCACCACTGTAATCGGACTTGACGGTGTAAGGCATGAGAGATTAGCGGCGTAACGGTAGGCGCGAGCATAAATTCTGCTCTCTCAGTCGTCTGCAGAGGGTCATGTTGGACACATGCGTGTGGGCCACTCGTTGGAACGACGAATCCGGTGCTGTGACAGTTACTCTGACAATCGCTCTGTCTTCCTGTTCTGATGTGGCCCTAGGTCAACCGCTGCCGTCCTGACGTCGACATATGCCGTTCTTGACCCATTCTTGCCAGCATTGTCTAATAACCGCATCGCTTTGACCTACATGTCGAGCGACTCTTCGATTCGTCAGACCAGCTTCCTTCAATCAGATAGCACGAACTCTTTCAAACTCTGACATATCCTCGTAATAAGCACGAATGTTTCCACGAGTATCCAGTCGAAATGCAACAGAAATTTTGACCACAGATTGAGAATCGCTCCTTATATACACCTGCTGAATGCGCAGTTCCGATGCATTAGAGCCCTCATTATTCATTCATTGGACAACAAATTTTAATCATTTGCATGTTCGTTCAAAATATCTTTGCTTACAAAATTTCATTACATTTGGACAACTCCTTCTTGGTGCGTCAATTTTTTGTTATAGAGTGTATATATATATATATACACATTCTAAGACAAAAAAAGTTGCACCTGGGAGGAGTAGACCAGTATGAATGAAATTTCGAGAAGTGGTTGTAGGTGCAAATGATTAAATTTTCAGAATCGTTTGAGCATGCGCCACGCGCAGGGCAGCTCTCAAACACTCTGCATACAAGGGCATAAAATAATATCCAGTAGTGCAGCAAATTCATTTTGACTCATGCTGTTGTGTTGGTTACATCGTTTCTCATTGAGTTACGTCTCGGAAAAAAGTTCGCAAGCAATTTAATAAACTGGGAGAGTTTGACAGAGGCCGAGTAATTGGCCTTTGAGAAGGTAGATGGTCTAATCGACGGATTGCGCAACATATTGGTTGTAGTGATGCTACTGTTTCACGCTGTTAACAGGGGTGGATATAACAAGGCACATGACAGCATCAAACAGGCTCAGGAAGGCCTAGAGAAACCGGACCGAGAGAGAATCAACGGGTTGTGAGACATGCGGGTACTGATCTAACAGCCCTTCTATAAACCTTGTCCAACAGCTACTGTTGCAGACATCCTACGGGCAGTGGAAACTTCTCTCGATCATCCAATAAGTGATCGCACCATTTGTCGGCGGCTTCACGATGTGGGAATAAACTTACGTAAACCGTTACTACCTTTAACAGCATTGCATGGCCGGAATGGTGTCGTGCCAGACGGCAAAGACTGGAATGGTGTCGTGCCTGACGAATATCTGGCGTCGAATGACATCGAGTGATCTTCACTGACGAATCCCGCTTCTATCTGGGTGGAGCCGACAATCGAATCCGTGTATGGAGGCAAGGTGGTCAGCGCCAAGATTCACGGTTTGTTGTGCAGCGTCGCACGTCCAGAAAACCGGGTGTTATGTCTTGGGGTGCAATTGCGTATGATGCTAAATCAACTTTTGTATACGCTACGGGCTCTTTAACAGACCAGCGTTACATACAAGAAAGTTTATGGCTAGTTAAGCTCTCATTCCTGAACTCCCAGGTTCTTCCGCTTTTTCAATAAGACAATGTTCGACCTCATATTGCTCTACAGCTCGTCTACGACACAATGACCATGACCAGCATACTCACCGGACCTGCCTCGATCGAGAATGTATAGAGTAATAATTTTACTATCTCTCCTTAATGGTGAGAGCTAAAAGGAAGTAACTCTACTATTATTAAGGTTCAAGGAGCAGATCTATGGTGGTTCCAAACAAATATGTTTATTTGTTACTCTGGATTATATACAATGATAAGAATAAATACAGTTTAATAACAATGCAAATAAAAGTAATAACTATACCCAGGGATGCATCCTTTAAACCTAAAGAAATAGTAGAAGAGAAAACGTTAGTAACAAGAGTTTAAGCGGTTAGTAAAATCAGAGCTCGATGCCATGGCGGCAAAATCGGGGCCCTGGAGAAACGCTAGCTTTTTCGAGAAAGAGAGAAAGCCTAGCAAGGTCGTTCTTAAGAAACTAGAATCCAAAGAATGCCCTCTTTCGGACTGGGGCTATTCCCCTTCTATAAACCTTGGGCTATTCCATCCCAAACAGGTTGCTATTACGCGCACTTAGCGCCAAGCGCATTACTAGGGCAAGTATGTATCGCCCTCTTTGGGATTGAGCCTTACATATGGGATAACATTGGACGAGATGTCACCACTCCACTCGTACCGCGTAATCTGCTGGATCTACGTGACAGGGTTCAAGCAGCATGAGATGGACTGTCGCAGGACTTCATAAAGAGCCTGTATGACACAGTACCAAGTTGCTTGGCATGCTGCATCAGGAATAATGGCGGTCATACATCATACTGAATGACACCACTTTTTTTAATTTTCCTCAATAAAGTTTGCATATTTATCTTAAATTTTAATTATTTACACTTTCATAAGCATTTTACCAACCTTGTAAACTACATAATCTGACCTTGGTTCAAAATTACGAGGCGATACACCGAATGGCATAGGCTGGGATGGTGGTAACTAGTTGAAAAATATTTCAGTCTCAAATTGTAATCATTTACTCATTCAAATATGCATACACACACACCACACTTTACCAACCTTGTAAATTTCATTGCATTCTGACAATTCTATCTAGGTGCAACTTTCTTTTTGTCTTAGAGCGTATATATTATATATTATATGCTTTTAAAAATATAACTCAATTCCTCCCTCTAAAAAGACTGATAATATATATATATATATATATATATATATATATATATATATATATATATATATATATATATATATATATATATATATATATATATATATATATATATATACACCACTCATGCGTTTGACGAATAGTGTTTTGACGGACAAGTGTGAACAGGCTTTCATAGGGGCTCCAGCTCCAGTAGTCCTCCTGCTCAGACATTACTATTAAATATGGAGAAAATTTAAAGAGAAATTAAATAAATAAACATTGTTGGTTTTGAAACCTTCAAGCCAACCTTAAGTCTCACTCATTCTAATTCTTTAAGGGCGCGATATTTGCGAGCAGTGTCTTGTAGATTTTACACAGCAACACACTTAATGACTAAATAGACCTTGGATTCTATCAATTTTCAGAAAGATTATATTGGCCCGTTCCTTAGAGCGGGATGCGAGTTCAAATGTTGCTCTCGTTATCTGATCATGGTTCAAAATTACGAACTGTTGGTTCTTTCCCTTCGGAATTGATTCCGGACCACCGCCGATAGCCGTTGTGTTGAGGCTATCACAGATTTCCTCTAACTGGGCTATAACAGCCCCCAACTATGTTGCATGAAAAATATAGAATTAATTCTGGCATTTAAATAACATGCCTCTCTTGTACAAAAATACAAGTTAGGGTGGAATGGAAGTCTGGAGAGTGGGATTTCATTTACTTTTTCATATGGCCGTAGTTCAAAACTACACTCACTTCCAAAAGTTAAGCACGGATAGGAAAATGTTAATTTCCAGAAGCCAATCTGAATTTGAGAGGGTGCAATTTGCTGCAGAGATAGAAGGAAGTATGCAAATGTATTATGTAACAGCCAATCACGGTTTCGTGTCGAGAAATATGCAAAAACTGCAGTCGTATAAGCTAGCATTGTGAAGGGTTAGAGGAGTTGCATGTAAGTGCTGATAAAAAGTGTCTAGACGTGTTTCTATGGCTTCCAGAAGACAAACACAGCAGATAGTGAGCGCTGGCGTTCTGTCGGACGCCTTGAAGCTGGACAATCAATCACTAATGTTGCTCTATTCTTCGGTGTTCATCATTCCGTCATTTCACGATTATGGAAACAATTCCAAACACGGCAAAGAGTTGTCCAAGTCCTGTGGCCGCCCGCCCAAGGGTTACGACCCCCGCAGAAAATCGATATACTGCTGTTGTAGCGAAGCGGAATCGAAGGGCGACCTCCACACGTATGACATCTATGGTTGCAGCGTCCATTGGTAAGGCGATATCTGTCACTACTATGAGCCGAGGCCTTTTCATGAATAGACTGTACGCCCGGGTACCACGAGTTTGTGTCCCTCTATCCGTCCAATCCAGAGGGGTGCGATTAAAGTGGTGTCGGCAACATGTGAATTGGACTGTCTGATTGGGCTAACTTTATGTTCACGGATGAGTCAAGATTTGCCCTGGAGCCAGATGAGAAACGTGTAAGGGTCTGGAGACAACAAGGCGCAAGCAATCGGCCCCAGAACATCATCGAGCATCACGCATTCAGAGGTGGAAGCATCATGGTGTGGGCCGGGATTTCGTTGGGATATTGCACCGACCTGCACATTTATAGACAGAGTTCTGTGACGGCTTTCCGGTATCGGGGTGAAGTCCTTGAGCCCACTGTGATATTGTACGCTGCAGAAGTTGGTCCTTCTTTCGTTTTAATGAATGATAATGCGCGTCCCCATAGTGCTGGCATCGTCGACGACTACCTCGAGCGTGAGAGGATTGCGCGTATGGTTTGGCCAAAGTACTCGCCGGACCGTAATCACATTGAAAATCTTTGGGAAGCCCTCGGCCGTGTTGTGTCTGCACATTTCCCACCCCAACCACTCTCACAAAGTTTCAAACTTCTCTACAGGAGGAATGGCGATTACTTGACTCTGGGGTGGTTGATCACCTCATGAGAAGCATGGTCATACGCTGTAAACTTTGTATGAGGATAAGGGGTGGTCACATACCCAATTAATTTTTTTAAATTTGTTTTGGATTTAAACATACAAGGGTTGTTCAAATGAAAAGGTACGAAACGACACTGTGGGTGTAAATGAAGACTTTATTCAAAGTATACACCATAGGCCTGAGCACAGCGATCCCATTGATTAAATAGCCGAAGGATTCCTTGTTTCCAGAATTCCTGTGGCCGTGACGAGACCCAGTCCTTCACAGCGTCCTTGATGTCGTCGTCCGAGTTGAAGCACTTCCCTTTAAAATGTTTCTTCAGGGGACCAAACACATGGAAATCGCAGGGCTACATGTCCGGGCTGTAGGGCGGATGGTCAAGCTGCTCCCACTTGAACATGGCCAGTTTCGCGAGTGTGACGCTAGAGACGTGTGGACGCGCGTTATCATGGAGCAGAACCACACCCTCTGTGAGCAGTCCCGGTCTTTTGTTCTTGATGGACCTGCGTATGTTTCGGAATGTCTCACAGTACACATCGGAGTTAATGGTTCTTCTGTGCTCGAGGAATTCAACAAGTAGTGGACCTTGGACGTCGCAAAAGACCTTGAGCAACACCTTCCCTGCTGACGCCACTGCTTTGAACTTTTTAGGGGGAGGTGACGACGCATGCTTCCACTGCATACTGTTCCGCTTTGTCTCTGCTTCGTAGTGATGGCACCAGCTCTCATCACCTGTGACGATCCGCTCCAGGAAAGCGGGGTCTTTATGATACCCAAAACAGATGTTGAAGTGCTAACCCCATACGCAGTTCCTTTTGCTGGTCGGTGATCTGCTTCGGAACCCACTGCGCGCACACCTTCCGAAAACGCAACCTGTCGTGAACAATTGTCCTCACTGTTCCAACGCTGACATCCACCTTCACCGCCAACATTCGCAATGTGACACGCCGATCACTTCTCACTAGGTCTTTCACCTTGTCGATGAGATCGGCCTTGATGACTGTGTTTGCCTGATCATCAACCAAACTCTCACGGCTTTGCACGAAAACGGGCACTCCATTTTCTCACTGACTTGTCGGACACACACTCTTCCCCGTATACGGTCGTCACCATCCGGCGATGAATAACGGCCGGTTTAACACCTGTCAGAAATCGGATAACGCCTCGCTGCTCCTCAAACGTCCAATTTTGCAATGTGAACGCCATCCTGTCCTCACACGCGCTCTCTATAAGAGCCTCTGCTCTCCTGCACATGCTCCGATCCACGCCGGAGATTCCAATCGCATCCCTGGATGTCTCGCTACGTTCTCTCACATAGCGACATAGACAAATATGTTAACGGTTACGTTGTTACGACGTTTCGTACCTTTTCATTTGAACACCCCTTGTAATTTTGTTAATGACTCCAATATGACTTCATCTTATACTTTATAAAAATTCAATATTGTTTTCATCTGTGTATTTAATTCTTTGTTTTGTTTCATGCATAAACCTATTTGCTATTTTCCTGCAGCATTTCATGTTAATCGAAGTTGTTTTTTCGCATTTTACCTTACATGCTTAACTTTTGGCAGTGAGTGTACTAACATAGAGGGAAAGTAATTTGTGTTGTAAGTTTCTATACAGAGTTCCTAACACACCAGCCGTCATCTGACCTTGGTTTACAACTACGCGGTGTTCGACTGTGATCCCCTACCGTCGACCGTCCCGTTGTGTTGCTTCAGTGTGACGTTAAAACTACCTACCTACCTTAGAATTGAATCCGTTGGAAAGATTCTATTTCTCTTTTCCTTATCGAATCCTATGAAAAGATTCCATTGGTCAAGAAGGTCAATATTGGTTCCAAGTCACGCAGGGAAGACTACAGCTTGGTGGAATCGTGCATGCAAACCCCTCGTAGGGTTAAAACGAGCAACGAATTTAATTATTTAATTATTTTCTAATGTCACGACTAGTATAATTACCGAGAACTTGTCTTTAGAGCCATCAATTTACTCTACTCTCTCTTTACTGCAGGGATAATGTATTGCGTTGGCAATTAAGGGTTATCTGCAGGAAAGCCGATAAACGAACTAGAAAATGAAAGGGAACTGGGAAAAAAATGAGTTCTCATCTTTCACCACCCGCTGATACTTTTAGTATTAGCATGTCTAATGGAGGGAGGTAAACGTCGACGAGGAAGCAAGAGGTCTGCGCGTTTCTTGGTGGTCCCAGATCGTTAGCCAAAAGCGGTACCCCCCGTCGATCCTTCTTCTTCAAGGGACGTCCCGCTGTCCAGGCTCGGAATTAATAAACGATACACGAGCCAACCATCTCATACCCACCCTCAACTAGGCTTAACTTTGCAGGAAGTTTTTAATAAGCGGCAGCCAGGTAGACTGCATTGAAAAGGAGAAACAGAGGCTGGCTAATGACATTTCATGAACTATCTCGATTACAGGATTTTCTGAGTGAAATTCTTCGTGGTAGGAAAGTGCAGACAGGCTACTTTACTATGAAGGCGCGTTATTACATTATTTTTTTCAAAAAGTAACCAGTCAGACTTTTTAAATAATTATATAAAGGTCCCTCCAACACTTACACATCTCGTTACATTATATGTTACAGTTCGATAGCGAGTACGGGACTTAATGTCGGCGAAAATGGTGACCTAATTTTTTGATCGATTGATTAGATTAAATAGATGGATTAAGGGACAATGTTCATCAATTCTTTTAAATTGGAAGTACGCTTTTTGCACAGGTGCCAATCTGTAGGACCTTCAAAACAATTTTTTTCGAGTTCGAATCCAACCATAGACCGTCGTGTTCAAAGGGGCTGGTGCACAATAAATCTGTCGTTGCCTCAAGTGACCTCACGTTGGCGTGGAAGTTTAGAGAGTGGGGTGCTAGTTCAGGTAGGACCTCGTCATCTGACCTTGGTTCAAATTTACAAGGTGTTGTCTTCGAATCTTTCCCTTCCTGTTTAATCCCGGACCGTCGCCAATAGCCCGCTGTGTTTCTCCAGTGTGACATTAGTTAAAATACCTACCTATCTTCTTGACAATTTTATGGAAGAGGGCTCCCCCAACACTTGCAAATATGGAAACATTACACTTGAATATCTGATTTCACAACATGTTGCACTTCGTTGTTGCAATGTCGTTAAAAATGGTGACCTAATAGTTTGATTACTAAAGACTGTTTCAGAACTTCAATTTTTACATTGCCGATTACCCATCTGGATCTCTTAAATAATTTCATAGAAGAGGTAACCATTCACCAGTTACATGTTACAGTTCGATAGAATACGTAACTTAATGTCGTTAGAAATGGTGACTTAATAATTAGATTAACCGTGAACGTTGATTTATTTTTTATCAGACGGACTTTATCGGCCAACCTCCTACACAATTTTAGGGAGGAAGGTGTTCTTCCCAAAAACTTGCATGATTATCTAGTTTTATTACATGCCACAGTTCAATAGTGAGTACGTGGTTTAATGTCATTGAAAATGGTGTCGTTGATTAATGGAGAATGTTAATTACTTTTTTATTGTATCAGAAGTTCACTTTTAACACAGCCGCCCACTCACTTCAATTCTCCTAACACTTCAATCAACTACATGCAAAGTGCATCACTCAACACTTAACATGTTACTGTTCGATAGCGAGTACGTTGTTTAATGTCGGAGGAAATGGTGACCTATTAGTTTTATTAATGGAGAATGTTGATTAATTTTTTGTTACCAGATTTTATCAGACCTGCAATCTTTTCACTGTCATGCCACAACAGTAATGCGTGTGTGGAATAGATGGACAATGGAGAACCGGATAAGTCGAAACCCCGGCAGTGGGCAATGCAATATGACGTCACCATGGGACGAGCACTTCATCCGCATGGCGTTGACGGACCTTACAGCATCGCCTCGTGTGTTGGCCCAACATTGGAGCACGTTATTGTCTGCCCCCACGGTTCGTCAACGTCTGCTGCGCCATGGGCTACGTGCAAGGATTCCTCTGCGCGCGATACCCTTGAAGCTGAACCACCGACGGCTTTAATGTAGCTCTCCAACGCTGCCAATGGCGTTCCGATTGGCAACAAATCGTCTTCTCAAATGAGTCCCGCTACAATCTGGACTATAACGATGTACGGGTACTCTCCAGACGCTACAGAGGTGTACGTCTTCTCCCGGAGTGTATTATTCAGTTTCATACAAGATGAACGCTCGGCGTTATGGTCTGGGACGCTAATGGATTGCATGGGCGATCTCGTCAACTCCAAATTATGAGGACCCTGAACAGCGGGTGCTACATCAGGAAAGTTGTGGAGCCCGAAGTTCTACCCCTCCTGCAAGGGATTTCCAGAGCTGTAAATTTCAGCAAGACAATGCCCGTCCATATGTTGCTCGGAATGTACAAGCCTTCTTCAGTGCAAGACAAGTTCCCCTGATATGTCACCCATTGAGCATGTCTGGGGTTACATCGGTCGGCAACTCGCTCGTTCCGCTCGGCGGGCATAGAGTACGGCTGAACTTTGGCATCAGATAGAGGCCATCTGGAATGACATTCCTCAGCATGACATTCAGAATCTGTATGATTCGATAACACGACGTGTACAGGTTCTCATTGCTACTCGTGGCGGCTGCACAAGATATTGATTTTGGTCATTATTTTGGTTTGATTGCTCTGTAAATTTAATCGTTTCTTTAAGCCACTATAAGTAATACGTAGAATAAATTTTATTTATTTCTGATTGTAATGGTAATTTTAGTTAACGTCGTACTAGAGCAACACAACGGCCTATTGACGACGGTCCGGGATCAGTCCCTTAAGGGAAAGATCCATGGACAACACAGCCGACCAACCAGTATAGTGGTTAAGGTGTTAGATTCTAGATCGGGAGGTTCCTGGTTCGAATCCGGGTCCGGGCATGGATGTTTGTAAGCGTATGGTGTAGAGGCGGCTGGTGCACCTTAAATCTGTCGTGGCCGAAAGTCATCACGTTGGGTTGGCGTGGAAGTTTGGAGAGTGGGGTGCCAGCTCAGGTGTTGTTTCGTCATCTGACCGTGGTTCAAAATTACGAGGTGTTGTCCTCGGATGGGGGACTGATTAAGGGACTGATCCCGGACCGTCGTCAATAGCCCGTTGTGTTGCTCTAGTACGACGTTAACCCAAAATTACTATTACCGTGAACAACACCTCGTAATTTTGAGCCGACCAACCGGTATAGTGGTTAAGGTGTTAGCCTCTAGATCGGAAGGTTCCTGGTTCGAATCCGGGTCCGAGCATGGATGTTTGTAAACGTATGGTGTAGAGGCGGCTGGTGCACCTTAAATCTGTCGTGGCCGAAAGTCCTCACGTTGGGTTGGCGTGGAAGTTTGGAGAGTGGGGTGCCAGCTCAGGTGTTGCTTCGTGATCTGACCGTGGTTCAAAATTACGAGGTGTTGTCCTCGGATCTTTCCCCTCAGGGACTGATCCCGGACCGTTGTCAATAGCCCCCTGTGTTGCTCTAGTACGACGTTAACTAAAAATTACCTACCTACCTCGTAATTTTGAACCACGGTCAAATGACGAAGCAACACCCGAGCTTTATTTCTGATGATTCATTCACAGTGGCGCAATTTTTTCGAACAGTAACTGTGGCAACGATCACTATGCAAATTTCAAGCACTTTCGCACGCTGCTGTCATCTGACAGTTCTGCGCGGAACAGAATATAAAGTTCTGTTGTTTCTCTTACTCGCCCACTCGAAATTATAATTTCTGTTTGCGATATCTTTTCTCAAGAGTCTCAATGTCAGACCTTTTAAATCTTATTTGCTATTATTAAGTTAAGCTAATAAATTACGTTTTCCTGTTACTGAAGTTAAGGTAAGGTAGTCGTGCTAGAGCAACACAACGGGCTATTGACGACTGTCTGGGATCAATCCCCTAAGGGAAATATCCGAGGACAACACCATGTAATTTAAAACCACGGTCAGATGACGAGGCAACACCTGAGCTGACACCTGTTCCTGAAGTGTATTCTTTATAAAGCTGACAATTTGTTGGAATGGCAGCCCAATTGCTGTTAGTTAGCATACGAGTTAGGGTCAGCAAGGCAGGCCCATTAACAAGTGCTATACCGTCATTACTGGAGATTGAGGGGAAAAGTTCTCCATCAGCACTTGATTCTCTACAAATAGCTTAAGCGGTATCTGGTTTAATTTGACTCCTGGTGGACAAACCATTCGACTTATAGTTAGAGACATTGAAAATAGTTCAAAATCTTTAATAGAGAGCTGAACCCACTAATTTCAGATATGGGATTGCGTTCCAATTTTTTTGTTGAGAAAATGCGGCAGTCTGGAATCCAATGAATTAATTTAAGGAACTCAAAACAATTGATTTTTATTCCAGATCGGCGATTGATCCCGGACCGTCGCTATTGATTTTAACCAGAATATTATAAAGAAAATATATTTAATGCGGTTGTGCAATATTAACAAATTGAAAATCATAATCGTGAGCAAAGCATTTGAAAAAAAATCACTAGTATAATATATTTTAACACACCTAATTTCTATTTTATTTGTCATCAGAAACAATTGGTAATTTTTAGTTAACGTCGTACTAAAGAAACACAACGTCGGTCCGGGATCAGTCCCTTAAGGGAAAGATCCGAATCATCAGAAACAAAATGACCTAATATATAAAATATATAAGTTAAGTTGTTAGAGTTTGAAAGTTTTTTTTATATTTGAAATGTGTAATGAATATTTAGCTTAGTACCAATTGAAACGATTATCGTCTTTACCGAAGGACATGGTAGCCCGGTTGGAAGAGAAACGCAATTAGCAACCGGAGAGTTCGAATCCAATCAAAGACCGTGGTATACAAAAGGAGATGGCGTGGTGTATAAGTTTGGAGAGTTGGGTGCCAGCTCAGGTGTTGCTTCGTCATCTGACCGTGGTTCAAAACTACGAGGTGTTGTCCTCGGATCTTTCTCTTGGGGGATTGATCCCGTCACCAATAGCCTCTTGTGTTGCTCCAGTGCAACGTTAATTAAAGTATCTATCTACCGAAGGACACATATATGTTGTGTTATATGCGTTGTGTTAAATATCTATGAAATATCGTATGTTAATTAATAGGAATAATTAAATAATAAAAGCCCCTTTGAATTAGAAAAATAAAGCAAAAGAGTGAACTTGCTTGTCTTAAACAGCACTTAGGCCTAGTAGCGTCTAAAGCAATTAGCGATTCCAAACTTCGTGACTAACATGTGACCTGCTGTGAACCCAATCTAATGAAGACACAGAATATTAGAGAAAAAATGCTTTGAGCTTTTGTGATTTTTTTTAGACGTTACGAAGCAGCAGGAGAATTCGTTTCATTACCTCCTCCTTTGAAAAGTATCATTGAACCACTCAACTGCCCGATCAACGAGAAGCCCTACTTCGAGTGACAAGTCTCTAATTTGCTGAAAGAAAGCAGGTTTCCCCTTGTCAAAATCGCGATAGATAAGTAGCAATTTGTTCAAACAAAATGTGAGTTAGCTTTCTTATCTAGCGATTCGGTGAAGAGAACAGTTTTGACTCCTACTTACAGAGCTGCCCATCTAATTATCTGTAACATTTTTATTTGACTAAAGTTATTGACAGACACGAAGTGCTTTTGACATTTTAATGCCGATGTTCCGAACTAATCGCAACCCGCTGGCTGCTTTTTCTTCGAGAAATCTACGACAAATATTCTGATTACTTCTGATTGTAAGTTGATAAGCTCGGTGACTGCGTGATCATACAAATTAAGATGTTCCCATTTCTAAAATTGCACATTTGAGATGCTTTTGGTTCTTGCGAGGCAAGCAGGGCAATGAACATTTACAGCAGACAAAATGTAAGGATAAATGGGAGCCGTGTAGAGCGCTACGCGAATATTTTAATAATGAAATTGAATGAAAAACCATTCATGTTTTGCATGGTTTACTTGGTCAAATTTAAGGGAGATTTTCTTTAGGCGAAAAATAATCGATTTTGTATTTTCCACGTAATTTTTTTTTTTATGGTTTTAAGTACATGTATGTTAAGCCAAAATTCGCAAAATTGACCCAGTTAAATAAGCCTTCGTTCATCAAGATTTGATGAAATTTGTCAATGACTTGTGTATCTTGCCATTAGAACAGTCTCAATTTTTTGATGATGACAAGAAATCAAGATCCAGCCAGCTTTTTTTCTGTTGATCGGATACTGCGTCCCTTCAGATCTGCTAATGACGGGATACCTGGTTAAGACCAGAAGGATTAACAGAGGTTCAAGATGTAGAATTCAAACTTGTCTTTTACGAACAGATTTTTCGGGATTGGTTGATATGATATGTAGAAATCGAATATTATTAAGTTTATTACTTCTGAAACATAAGTAGAATCTATAGATTATATACGTATATTTATACACTTGAATAGATTTATACACTTGGAACAGAAAGTCTAGGGGCAAATACCCTTTTACTGTTTGATGTAGTCACAAAAAAAAAACCCGAATCACCGCCTTTACTTTGAGCATTGTTCATACTAGAGCAAATTCAATGATAGCATTCAGTAGGGAATAACGTCATGTACAAATTAAGATCCAGAAAAATTGCATAACGGGATTATATCAAATTTTTTATATCAAATTTTGCACAAAAATCGAAATTTCTTTTGAAACACCATGTTTTGGTGCCAGAATCAGATTCTGTATCGTTAAATTAGTCTAAGTGTGAAACGTCATGACCTTACAAGCTTTATATCCGGAGATACTCAACCTAAAGTTGGTGTACATTTCAGGGATCATCTCCGCATAGAAAGTCGCTATTCATTATATAGAGACCCGAATTTCAAATGTGAACCCTATTTCAAACATATTTTTCAGCGATCCGAAAGTTACTATCTGAGGGGAGTTTTTTAAACATTTGGTTGCACTCTAAAATCGTCAATAAGGAGGAAATTTAATGTAGCTCCAACACCAATAATCGGAAGGAGCTGAAATTTTGCAGGGCCATATTAGTAGTCCTTTCGAGTCCGTTCCCATCAAAATATAATAAGGTTCCAATTCATAATTTTTGCAAACATTAACTTAATAACTATCCTTGTAAACTAAAAACAATTTTTAAAATACAATATTTGGTGGATTTTGTTTGGGGTTGTTTGACATGTCTGATTTAATATTAGGAGCTCCAATCTTTCTGCACTCATAACTTCGTAACGGTAACAATTAGGTAAGACCTAATGACGTGAAATTTGATATCTGAAAGTAAATTTTGACTTCGGTTTGAAATTGTGTGCCTAAAGAGGGGGTTGCTATTGGAAATCATAAAGTTGGTGCTCAATTTATTATGAAGACGTCCCCCTCATGCAAATTTTAGGAATTTTAATTAATAGAAGACGTTAGTTCTTGCCAAACGCCATCTTTGAAGTTTTTATGCTGTTCAAGTTCCTCGAAAGAAAGGTTCGTTTCTTTTCCGCGAATGTACCAGAAAAGCGACCCCCATGCTACGTTTCTATATTTATATAAAAACCCTTTGAAAAAAAAAAGTTTTGAAAAAAAAATTAAAAATTTAGGATGTGACAGGTCACTATTTCCTCAAATATTTTCCAAAATATTTCTTATTCATTAAACGCGCGATAATGTGTAGAAAAAGTGTACCGTTCAACTTTTTTCGTTTAATATTACTTTCGAGTTGAGGTATTTAATTAACGTCGTACTAGAGCAACACAATGGGCTATTCAACCGAAACGCGATTAAATATGAAATAAATTAAAAAAAATATCGCTAATTTGTCATCAATAATCAGTGATTTTGTCGTTAATAATGCTCTTGCCATTTGAAAAAACTTTCATCATAATACAAAAAAAAAAAAATGATTAAATGATCGTTATTTTAACAGTCTTTAATTTCAATATTTTTACGTTCAAGTGAAATTCTTTACCAAAATAACACTGAAGAGCTTCACTTTAAAATGATGGTAATGGTAATTTAGTTAACATCGTACTAGAGCAACACACACAACGGGCAATTGACGACGGTCCGGGATCAGTCCCTTCACAACACCTCATACTTTTGAACCACTGTCCGATGACGAAGTAACACCCGAGCTGGCACCCCACTCTCCCACACAAACCCAACGTGAGGACTTTCGGCCACGACAGATTTAAGGTGCACCAGCCGCCTCTACACCATACGCTTACAAACACCCATGCCCGGATTCGAACCAGGAACCTTCCGATCTAGAGGCTAACACCTTAACACCACTATACCGGTTGGTCGCCTCACTTTAAAATGAAGTATTAATTAAGATCTGTATATGCTATGTTGACCAATTTATAATTAGTTACTTTTGCATTAGTAATTCTTTGCGCTGTACCAGGATGTGAGATGAAAAGATGAATTATGCGATTTTTTGAACTGATGTCAAATGAAGTGATCAACACCCGAACTGGTACTCCAAACTTAAGCACCATGCCAACGCCAGGACATTTAACGCCACGACAGATTTAACTTGCACCGGCCCGACATCGGTGTCAAATCACCACAATCCAAGGTTTAAAAAGTAGGGATCTGGTGCATCTACCGGATGCTCAACGGTTTACCAAGAATAAATAAACAAATCACACAAGGACTTCTAGATCAACCAAACACCTTTAATTAAGGCCATAGAAAAACACAGCAAAGATTTACAGCTAGATGCTCTCGCATATCACAATCTGCCTCTGAAACTCGGAACAGTTCTATTTAAACAAATTCCATGACGCAGAGAGGTCGCTCGCTTTACTTCCCTAAAGAAAGAAACATGCTCCCCACTTTTTGAGTTGGTTACTAGGACTCAAACATACAAATGCTGGTTAAACAAATCAAGACTCTTAAATGTTTTAACACATCGTCCAGATCTGGTATATAGACATTTCACTACTTCATCATTAGAAGATCTTTTGTTTTCATTACATCAATTTACATTACCACTAGAGCCGCGGTAGCTCAGTCAGTAGAGCGTCGGGCTCGCATCAGAAGGGTTGTGGGTTCTGTCCTCGGCGGAACCTGCAATTCTGATGATTGCGAGAACGTCGCTTCGACCTGGCTAAAGACCGTCGTGTTCACTAATGGTGGCTGGGGCACGTTAAATAGGTCGTGATCACAAAGTCCCCCATGTTCCAATACCAAGTCAATACCTCTGAGGGTACCTGATCAGGGGGGTTATCGGCCTCTGATTGGGATCTAAATTACGATATGTGTGAGTGAATGGATGTATGTATGAAAGGGACCTTCCTGTAAAACGGATGTGTCATTAGGGTGGGCCGAAAAACAATTTTTTTCGAAATCGCTATTCTAATAGTGAGGAAAGGGTTCTCTCTGGGTTCAATAAACACGGTATAAAATATTTTTTTGATTGGATAATATCTTCTACCCCCGCATCGCACTTGGATTTTGGAAATTTGGTTAAAATTTGGCAATTTTTAGTCGGCGTAGGAAATATAATTATTTTTACTATTGCTATTCTAATAGTGCGGAAGAGGTGCCCACTGGGTTCAATAAGAAAGGTGTAAAATATTTTTTCGATCGAATAATATCTTCTGTTCCCGCATCGCAATTGAAATTTTGCTATTTTTGAAGAAAAGTGCGCTTTTTCTCGTCTTTTCATGCTCCCTGTATCTGACAGGAAGTGAAAGGAGGGGAGGGTGTTCACAGTTCACATTCCTCTGCAGATATATCTGTAGTAGGTTTTAATCTGGTCATTTACAAACTATCGACATCGAACCGTTTAATATCTCTTACTGATCATAAGTACCAACAATTAACTAACTCCGTTTGTATCTAAATCATCACAAATGCGACTTGGCCTCCCTTCAACTGCTATGGTTGCCGACAGGTTTGGAGTCTCGGACCGGGCTTCAATTGCTTCAAGTGTTCAGGACTCATAACTAGAAACAACTCAGATTTGGTGGTTGACAAAAACACAAGCTGCTAAGGGAAAAGGCTAAAGTTAGAAAGGATTTAAAATTTCAAGTCTTAAAGCAAAGATCGGGCATTACCGTTGAAGGGGGCTGTACTTCGATGGTCGTAAAGATTCTACATTCATAGAGGAGAGAGTACATACTAAAAGATACACGAGAAATGCAAAAGAAGAACATTTATCTCTTATTGAAGAACTGGGTTCACGCTACATCACTCATTTGAGTCCATCATTTGGCACCGCAAAACAGATTTCCGCAACTATTAACGGATATTTTGAAGGGATCACAAGAGATCTTTCACAGCTTCTGGCAATTGGCTGTGACTGCACATCTGTTAATACCGAATGGAAATCCGGTGTAATTTTGTTTTTGGAATTGAGACTTGGTAAACTTCTGCAGTGGATAATATGTGTACTGCATTTTAATGAACTAACTCTGAGGCATCTGTTTGAAACGTTGGATGGGCCAATAAATGGTCCAAAATCATATTTTGGTAATATTGAGTAGGCGCTCCTTACAAGTGAAACTTTGCCAGTGAAAACTTTCGAAATTATTGGCGGCGAGTAACCAGCAACTGATAGACGTGACTTAAGCAAGGATCAAATGTACTTATAGAAAAAAAAATCAAGCGGTGCGATTGGGTAATTGTTCTGATGAACTGGGTAGACGCAGTCCTGGTCCATTATCACATTCACGCTGGCAAACAACAACGAACAGAGTTCTAAGACTATATGTTAGTTCTCCAGATCCTTCTTTGAAATTGAAACAAATAGCTGAGTTTGTTATGAAAGTTTACACTGCAAATCCTGAGAATATCTTGCTGTGTATGTTGAAAGATGAAATACCGCACATCAGAGAACTTGTTGCATGACGTATAATTAAGTATAGAGAGTCGTCTTCCAATGTAAAGTCAGTACATGTATTTCTCCCACCAAAACTGAATTTTGAAGCTGCTGACTATAAGGAATTGATTGACTGGTCATCAATTACTATTACTTCGCCACCAATCCTCCGTGATATATACACTGTCGTATTTAGTTCCATTGTGCATGATAAGAAAAATCCAGAATGGGACTTAGTTCACTTCCCATGTCACACGCAGGCAGTTGAACGGTGTGCCAAGTTAGTGACAGAAAAAACCCCTGAGGTTTATGGGTTTCAATGTAGAGACGGGTTCATTAGATCCACATACCTTTCCTGATTTATTATGCCTGAATTCGACCATATGGCTGATTTCAAGCCTCTTCCTGCTGATTAAGTGTAAGTAAACTCTTGGTATTGGCATATCATAACATTCTATGGTTACTATATATTCTTAACAAATATTATATTAATATATTACAACTCTGCTATTATTTAATAATTTTCAGGAAATATAATAAAAAGTAAAATACAATACAGCAATAAAAAAGTTTTTGTACCCATCTATTTTTCGTGTTACCATTTATTTCTATAACATATAAAAAAGTGCAATTTTCTTCAAAAACTGCAAAATTTCAATTGCGATGCGAAAACAGAAGATATTATTCGATCGAAAAAATATTTTACGCCTTTCTTATTGAACCCAGTGGGCATCTTTTCCGCACTATTAGAAAAGCAATATTGAAAAATAATTATATTTCCTACGCCGAGTAAAAATTGCCAATTTTTACCCAAATTTCCAAAATCCAAGTGCAATGCGGGGGCAGAAGATATCCAATCAAAAAAATATTTTACACCGTGTTTATTGAACCCAGAAAGAACCCTTTTCGCACTATTAGAATAGCGATGTCGAAAAAAAGTGTTTTTCGGCCCACCCTAATGTGTCATGTATGTCGAGCAAAGTCGGACATCCTACCAATGGGGCTCACTTACATGAAAGGCGCACCCCCTCGCCTCTTGCCGTCTTCGACGGGCCTGGTACTTCTTTGGTCTGCCAGTGTAGGCATGAGAAAGAACAACATTACCACTTGCACATTTCTCTTCACATTTTACAACATAGTTATAATCATCGCATTGAATTTCGGGTAAATACGCTGCACAGGTCTCGGAAGTCCAGACTGTGTTTCAAGTTTAACTGTTCGAATTCTGCCATCACGTCCTGCTATCAAAGCTACAATTATCTCCAAAGGCCAATTTAGTCGCTTTTTCACATCATCAATTAATACTACTTGACCAATTTTCGGTACTCTAACATTCTTAGTGGAATCGTGTTTCTGTACTAAAACACTTAAATATTCTTTCCTAAAGCGATATCTCAAATCTTGTAAAAGTTTCATGCTGTGTCTGAGGTGTTTACGTAGATATTGCGACTCGACATTATCTATATCAGTTACATCGGAAGAACGACTCTCTATTAATAACATAGAAGGGGTAATAGGAATTAGATCATCCGAATTTTCAGAAACATAAGTTAATGGACGTGAATTAATTACAGATTCGCAGTCGCATAACACAGTCCCGAGTTCCTCATAAGATAAAATCGAATTTCCGAGTATGCGCCTTAGGCAAGCCGCACACCGGAGAGACCGCAAAGCGACGCGCGATAAGTAGTCGACAGAACGTCTGAACCCACAGGCTTCCACTCGCTATGTCCGCACACCAAAAAGACCGGCGACAGAGAGTCTTTTTCCGGTCGCTTTCCTCTAGTATCGCTTGTCGCCTGTCGTTTGTTGCGTGCAGCATTTTTCGGCGAGTCGCTTACGCGTTGCGCGATAATTGAAGTCAAGAACATGGGCAGTGTAATGATCAGGTTAATGTCATTTTAATATTCCAACTAACCACATTGAATTTCTTCATTAATATTAATTTGATTTCAAATTTGCTTGTTTTTCTGTTGAATTTCTCTCGCACTAAACCTATTATATATTTTCAATTTCATAATGTAGAGATGATTTATATGGTTTTTGAGTAAATACTCCTTTTTTAATATGAAATATAAATTTACTTGATTCAAGAAACCCTATTAAATTATCCTGTCTCCTATGTTAATTAAAAATTTTCTTATTAGTTATACTAGCTTAAATACCCGGGATAGCACTGGGTTTTAAAGAAAATTATCTGACTCAAAGAACAATTTTTATCTCCCATAATCTTTTCTCAACATACTCCATTATCAGATGAGTGAATTCACTTTTATATTCCAAATAAAAATTCCATAAATACTCCTTTTTTAATATGAAATATAAATTTACTTGATTCAAGTAACCCTATTAAATTATCCTTTCTCCTGTGTAAATTAAAAATTTCCTTATTTGTTATACTAGCTGAAATACCTTAAGCACAGGGTTTTTTAAAGAAAATTATCTGGCTCAAAGAACAATTTATTTTTATTACCTCCCATAATCTTTTCTCAACATACTCAATTATCAGATGAGTGAATTCACTTTTACATTCCAAATATAAATTTCATAAATATTGAATATTTATTCCAGATAATGTAAAGAATTCTGAGGGATCAATGTATAAAATTTCTCCATATGAATTGAACCAATGTAACAAAATGAAAAAATTAAAATGGGCAATTAATTATAAAGATTTATGTGTAAAATTTAAATGCTTCGTGATAATAAAGAAAAATTTTCATCGTGTGTGTCTCTTTAAATTTTTTATGAACAGACTACAATACTAAATAAACATCTTGGAACAAAGCACGCTTTCATAATTGTAATAATTTGAGTGAATATATTTCGAGCATCTTCACTCAACACATGGCGAATGGTTTAAATTGGCCATGTGCGATTTGTAGCCACTCAGAATGTTTAAAACAAAATTACAGCTGATGGACATCTAATGGTCAGTGGCCCAAGATGAAAATATTTGTCTGGTAATTATGATCCCAATCAGTAAGTATTGATATTTATTCAAAGGGAGGATGATTTTCAATATAATTCTGGGGTGAACTCAGTATGATCAAAGTTTTAAACGTATTTGAATAAAATAACATACATCTTGTTCGGTATTTCATTTTAAATATTAAACATAACAGAAAGAAAAATGCAATGTAAAATTTTGATTTAAATCAAAGTTCTTTTTAAAGAAAAATCACTTGGATTTAAATCGGCATACTCTGATTAGTAATGACATAAAAAGATATGATTGTGAAAGTCTCCCATTTAAAATTTTCTTGTATATTTGTTTCCAGTTGAACAGAGTTGTTCCATCGCATTGTCATCCGAGGAATCCGCCATAATGTATGAATAAACAACAAACATTAGCGGCTTTTTTTTTCTAAACACTTGAAATGCGCATGCGTCGAAACCGGTCGCCTGTTTCTGCGGTGTGCGCATAGTTTGTCGTCGCGTAGAGATATCCACAGAGGACTAGAAACCTGAAATCGACTGCGTATCGCGTGTCTCTTTTCGGTCCCTCCGGCGTGCAGTAAATGGCGAGTAAGTAGCCGACAAAATACATTTTTAAATGATGGTTTTCCTCGAGAATGAAGCGTTTAAATCATAATATAAATCTCCTGAAATGCTACAAATGGAGAAAATGTTTGACATTTCCCCGTGCAATAATTGACGTGGACTCACTGTTGGCATTCCAGTTATCTTGCACTCCAATAGAGAGACGCATTCGTTTCAGCTCTATGGCAGTCAACGGCCAGTCTGAATTACGTCACCTCGTGTAAATAGATAGGGAAATCTAATACCCGAATTATGTCCTCCGAAACTCACGGAAGTTCTGCATCGCTGATATATACGAAGTAATGTCTTCCAATCTTTTCCAACCTAGTCGTAACTGCCTCTTCAGGTTGATGTATGAGAGGCAAACATAGGAGAGACTATAAATTATAGGGTGGAGAAGAGAGCGCCAGCAGCACTCTATTCTTTTTATTGATAAAGAAAGAAAAAAAGCTTTGCTGACACGAGAGGCCCGACAGGCCTACTCCGCCTATTATGAATGACTGACACATCCGATGTGTTTTAAACTTAAGGGTACCTAAGTCTGTTTATTTAGTATACCTGCTGCAAGTGCTTGCGTATAGGTGGTAAAAGTGAGCCGGTGATTGATAGTATTTCAGCTGTAGCTATTTTTCATCGCGCTCTACAATGCTATTTGTCCTCGCGCGCCAGTTACATTTGCGATTCATATAGGAATACCGAAGGTGCTTTGTTTGAGAAAGTTTCAATTTCAAATAGCAAACCGTTGGGGATTCCGTTTTTTTTTGTATCTTAACCTCTCAGTGCCGAGAAACCCTCTCCTCAAAAAATAGTTTAGAGGCAATTTAAAGTAGTGTGACTCAGAATTGATTTAAGTTGAGTTTAAAAAGTGAATCTCAACAGGAGGTAAGGTGTCCTCTTCGCTTGAGTTATATTTAGGATTTTCATGAGAACTAGCCACTGTGTGGCTAGCACGGCGTTACCCGTGCTGTACTTTGTGGGGTTAGGTGTGTCAATTAAGAACGCTCGACAACCACCGGTGTTTGCTACGCATTCCCATTTGGTTTGCTTCGCAAACCAACACCACGGTCAACACTGTGATGGCCTCGTCATAGTGAAATGCGGCCAAATTCGAATTGCAAAGAGATCCAATCGATGTGACGTCACAATCTCTTGGAGAGCGGGGTGCCTGCTCAGGTGTTATCTTGTCATCTGACCGCGGTTCAAAATTACGCTGTGTTGTCCTCGTATCTTTTCCAAAGGGGATTGATCTCAGACCGTAGTCAATAGGTCTTTGTGTTGCACGAGTACGTTAATTAAAAATTACCAAATTTCGTCGGATATTTTCCTTAGGGGATCAATCCCGGACCGTCGTCAATACCCCGTTGTGTTTCTCTAGTACGACGTTAACTAAAAATTACCAATTACCCGGATCATCGTGAATAGCACGTTGTGGATTGATCCCGGACCGTAGTCAATAGGCCATTGTGTTGCTCGAGTACGTTAATTAAAAATTACCTCGGATATTTTCCCCAGGAGATTTATCCCGGACGGTCGTCAATAGCACGTTGTGTTGCTGTAGAACGACGTTAATTAAAAATTGCCAGTTTAAATTTTCCGCAGATTTAAATTTGTTGAAATTTTAACTATGTATTCCAATTTCACAAAACACGGTAGAATTGATCGGTGAAAATCTACTTCCTTCTTTCCGATGTCAACTGCTTAAGGGATTGATCCCGGACCGTCGTCAATAGCCCGTTGTGTTGCAGTTGCACGATCTTAATTTAAATTACTACTCCGAGGTCAACCGCAGCAAAAGACGACGGCTGAGTAAGACGACGAAAATTTCTAAAATCCATCTTATACACATTTTACTGCAATGCCAAACAATTCTCTATTTTCTAAAAATTAAGAGTTTAAGTTTTTGAATAAGGCAGTTGAGAAAATTAAATGGTGAAAGAGGAGTAAGAAAACATGCTTTTTTTACTTAAAACATTTTTTCAGTCGATGAAAGGTATCCTAAATCGCAATGCAGCAGAAATTTTTAACAACAGTTCAAGAACAACTCCTTATATACATCTGCTGGTTGCGCAGTTCCTATGCTCTGGAGATCGCACTATTCATTCATTGGACACCAAATTTTAATCATTTGCATATTTGGTCAAAACATTTTTGGATACGAAATTTCAAAGCAATCGGACGATTCCTTCTTGGTGCGTCGATTTTTTTTGTTATAGAGTGTATTTTTCGACACGAAACCGTAAATGGCTGTTACATAACACATTTGCATACTTACATCTAACTCTACAACAAACTGCAGCCTCTCAAATTCAGATTGGGTTCTGGAAATTAACATTTCCCACTCCGTGCTTAACTTTTGGCAGTGAGTCTACTATTATAAAATGAAGTTCGAGTATTGTGTGTTCGCAGTGTCATGACGAATCTATGGCATTTACAATAATGAAATTTGGCACAGAGGTAGTCCAAGTGTTTTGCAATTTTATTGTCCAGCCCGAATTTCAAAATTTAATTTAGAACATTTTAAAATTAATTTAATGAGATATTTAATTATTATTATTTTTCTCCGAATGGCAACAATCTTCAACCAGCATTGACTAAATCCGTATTTACTGTGCGTGTGAAGCCGGCTGATTACTGGATATCCTTAAAAAAATTGATTGCTTTTTTAAAAGAATATTAACTTTAGTTAGCGTTAACTTTTAATTTGGAGTATCATAATCTATAATATAAATTTATTTTAATTTACTGTTCACTCTCCATTCTTGGAACTGGATCACTGTTGTACAATACTTTGTTATTGTTTCTTTTTCGAGTACGATAGTTTAGATTATCATTTTTGAAGGATATTAACTTTTAGCATGGATTATTTGAATATCTTTTTTAATGGTAAGCGATATTTATTTTTCAACTTTTATGCAATTTTTGGTTTGTTTCATTTATGCAATCTTTTGTTTGTTTCTGTAGAGTACTTCAGTTTTCGTATAGTTAATTTTTATCATTTTGGTTTGGATGTTTTATGAAAAGTATAGAGATATTCAATCCCAATTTTAAATTTAATGTACAACATTTTAAGTGTAATTAAATCTCTAATTCTCTATTAATTTAATCGATTATTGATTGCGGTAGGTTGGTATTTTAATTAACGTCACACTGGAGCACCACAACGGGCTATTGGCGACGGTGCGGGATCAATACCGAAGGGAAAGATATTGACGTATTTGGACTTATTTAGGTCTACTATACTTCGTTTTCGTCATTTTATTTCATTATTTATTTAACTGTTGTTTCCCTATAGAAAAAAAAGAAAAGGAAAATTATTCTTGGAATGTATATTGGTATTTGATGGGAACTCGTAATCTCAGTATACAATCTAATATCTAATAATTCAAACGTCGCGTAGGGGGCTTTTGCACGTTGAAACTGTAGCAACGTCAAATATGTCCTCTCGTTGGAGTGGTGGGGAAGTTTGGAGAGTGGGGGTACCAGTTCAGATGTAACACCGTCATCTAACCATGCTTCAAAATTGACTAGGTGTCCTCGAATTTTTCCTTTCGGGATTGAACCCTACAGAAAAATATCCAATTACAGAGAACAAAAATATCTAATACCAAAACTTCAAGAAAAGAGGACATACACAAGTACAATTAGATATATAAGTGAAAACAAAACACTTCATTGAAGTACACTGCTTATTGAGTTAGAATAATTAATAAACATATGAACTTCCATGAAAGAATTGTGTAATTTAAGGGGACTGGGAAGACAGACTCTATCTCCTCCATGTTAAATTCACGAAATTCAAGACCCTTTTTCTCAATAACTATAATAGTAATCAACACAAAATTTTTATGGTGGTTAGACTGATATGTTATACAAACTTTAACAGCTCACTTTTTTTTTATTTAAAAATTTTAATTTTATAGAAATTTTTAACTGAATATCACTTTTTAGATAGCATTTTTTAACACATTTAAATTTCTAAAAAATTCAATTTTCAAAAAATCAAAAAATGCCCGTGTTAAAATCTTTAGAGATATAACACAAATATGTCATAAAAATATTAAGTCATTATGTTCAGTAGACTCTGAGAAAATGGGGCATGAAACTTAAAAATCTAAGTTTTGAGAAAAATGGATTTAAACATTTCAAATGAATTTTTATAAATAATTTTACGTCTAACCTTAATAAAATCCTGATTTATATAAAGGGTGATCTCTTTCATTTTTAATACATGTATCTTCAATTTTTTTTATGCTTTTCTTTCTATGGCGGGCCTTTTTACTGTATTCGGAGAGTTTTCGCTCTCCATCGATAACACGGTCTTAGTCCAGTTTTCTCAAAAATTTGTATAAAATGGCAGCCTGGATTGATTTTAACTCTAGATAATGTATAGCACTTTATAATATTTCTACTGTTGCAGCAGGAAACAGCATCAAACACTCCCAGTTTTAAAGTTTGGATGGTTACAAACACATTTTTTGGAACGCGAGTCCAAATCACATTGTTCACCGATTCATTTGGGTTTTGAGTCTTTCCGTGAACACATTTTTTCAACAATTCTGAATTCGCCAAGTCTCTGAAATTTGATTTAATTGTCTTCAAAATGTAGGCAGTATAAGGCAAGGCAATATGTGTGTGTTTATCATGGTAATATACATCACTTTTAGCTACAGCACGTTGAAATTTCCACCAGCTTTCATTCCCAACTGGACAAAGACCGTGATTTGGATTTAAGTTACTTGACAGTAAATAAAAATATTCTGCCCAGACAGATTGTTGCATATTGTGCAGAAAACCAACATTTATCCTTATTGCTAGTCCATAATAGATCAAATGTCATGTCTCAGAAAGTGCTAACTTATATCGCATGGTAAAATTAATAAAAATAGTTAGAAAAAAACTAAATGATTACAGTTAATACTGTTACCAGATTATCGAAAATAATTTGAGTAAAGTAAAGTAAAAAATATAATATACATTGTTGAGCAACAAAGATTAGAAATGTCCACAAACGGTTTGTTTACATTTGAAAGGCCGTGTCAGATGTGAAGTGCTTATTGGAAACGTGCATAATTTTCAAACTTCCTCTTATTCTATTACCTAGTGTGATATATCATTGGAAAGAGGAGATTTTGAACTATATAAAGGAGCAATAAAATAGAAATTGATTTTTTAGTCGAATTTTGCTTTCCCGGTCCCCTTAAAAGCCTCTTTGTAGCCAAATTTTTACATACATTCGTTTTTTAAGTCACGGTAAAAATAATTCAGTTTCTGGGAAAGTTGAAGTCAACACATGAAAATAAAAAGGTCTAACCAATTTTGTTATTGTGGCGAGTTTAGTTGCTCTTATACTACGAAAGTTCTAAAGCGATCCAAACGAATCTATTAGTCCATTCTTATATTAGAAAACGAAAGAGAAAGACAAAATAAAACGAAAGTGTAGGGTCAAATATTTTTTCAAGACGGATACAGCGGGAGGTCAAAACTTTCATCGGTGAAAACTAACACGTGCGTTTAGTCCTCAACAGTTACAAATCCACTAAAGAAACGTTTAAGAAACGCCAAGAAAGGGAGGAAAAAAAGCAGTCTCTCTCCAAAGATGGTTATCCCCACCTCGGACTTGCTTCACCTCTGACCTTAAATTATCCACCCAAACCATCCATGTGGTCAGCACCAACGTAAACAGCAATAAATATATACATAAACAATTCCAACATGTGCCACTTACAATTACTTTCCCGTAGAATTGAATGCGCTTTTTAAATAAACGATCCGAATGAACTCTTTGGGTGGTCCAGTGAGCCCGGGGCTTAATAGATTCGAAAGACTTTAAATTGGGGTATTATGTTCCAAGTGGAGTGATTTTTTGACGAAGTTTTCGCACGTGTTCTTCTAATATAGGAGGGGAGTACTCCGACGACAATGAAACTTTTAACTAGGCAGATTATTTATATGGTAATTAGGATGGGAAGAGAATGGTTTCTCTGAGACCGGCTCGTTGTTGGAGGAGAGTTGAAATGTTTGTTTCTGGGCTGATGAGTGACGTTGCGGTGTCAGTGAACGATGTTTAGTGGCTTTACAATGTGTGGAGTTCTAGGGGTTGGGCTGGTGAGAGGTGCTATAATTTCTCAGCACTCTCTTCGGGGCCGGTTAACCTTCCGAAGAGGAACTCTTCGGCTAGCAGATGCTTTATAAGAAGAGGGCGTTTATGTCTTTGGTTATCGAATTCATCCCTAAAAGGATGGATGTAGTCGGAGGTATTTGATAAGTATTGCAGTAGCATTCATAAGAGGGATGATGAAATCGGATCGAAAGCAAAAAGTCTAATGTTAAGCTTTGTAAAACCTTACAAGTGGTTTTATGACTGATTTCTCGTTTTCTAATTTAACTGGAAAACATAATGGGAGATTGGGAATGTTCAAGCTCCATTCTTTAGCTGAAAGGTTTCAGAACCACTTCTATAGTATTTGGAATTGTAGGGGTTTGGGCTCTTGAAGTTCGTATATTTCAGCTCTCCGGTTTGGATTGTTTTCAAAGCCTGTCTAACTCCCAAAGAGGAACACTTTCTGGATGTATTTAAGAAGGTAGTAGGTGGTATCTGATTTGAAATTTATTTGTAATCAGGTAAAGTCACGAAAGAAAGGGAGCAGTTGCCGACAGTTAGATGTACCATTTTTATGCCTCAGGGAGAAAGTATTAGGTTTTCACAAAGTATCGCTTCCCCTTAATAATTCCTCTTGATTGGTGTCAATGACTGTTCAATCCTGCAAAAGAGTCCAAAGTACTTGATTTTTGCTTGTATTGTCTTGTTTCTTAAGAACTGTTTGAAGAGTTCATCTGACCGTGCTTAAAAATTACGAGGTGTTGTCCTTTGATCTTTTCCTTCGTTATAGGTCGTCATCTGACCGTGCTTAAAAATTACGAGGTGTTGTCCTTTGATCTTTTCCTTCGTTGTAGGTCATCATCTGACCGTGCTTAAAAATTACGAGGTGTTGTCCTTTGATCTTTTCCTTCGTTATAGGTCGTCATCTGACCGTGGTTCAAAATTACGTGATTACTTCCACGGGTCTATCTCGGTTTGAAGAGTAACCGGAGGGTTGCGAGTTAGAGTCCAACAACCGTCGTGTACAATGAGGGCCGGTGCACGTTAAATCTGTCATGGCCTCAAATATCCTCATATTGGCTTGGTGTGGAAGTTTGGAGAGTGAGTTGCCAGCTCAGGTGTTGCATTGTCATATGACCATGGTTCAAAATTATGTGGTGTTGTTCTCGGATCTTTCCCTTGGGAGATTAATCCTGGACCGTCGTCAATGGACCGTTATGTTGCTCCAGTACTACGTTATTAAAATACCTGGTATAGCTACAGTCTACGTTTAAAGCAGTGGCAACGGCCTTGGCGTTTTTTTATAGCACTTCTAAAGTTGCCAAGGATATAATTATTTAAAAAATATTTTTCTTTCAAAAATATTTTCTTTTTACAACGGAAAAATGAAAGCTTGAAAACACATTTGAGTACATTTAAAAAAGTATATTTTCCAAAAACTTTCACAAAGAGTAACAAGCTTAAACACATTTGTGAACTAGCAGAAAAACTAAGCTGCGAATGTTGGGTAAGACTATAAACTGAAACGTATCAATTACACTAAATACAGTGGGCATGTTGAAAAAGAAAAAATTTTGTAAAAGAAAAAAAGAGCAAAAAATAATACAACCTGATTCGTCAATACTGTTCCGGAAAAAATGTTATTTAAAAAAAATTTCATAAATGACGAAAAATCAATAAATGTTAGAACTCTACCGTGAAAAAAATTATAATAAAATGAAGTTCCACAACTGGAGAAAAACAATTTAATGAACCTATGAAATCAAAGAAAAAATTTCATACCAACCAATGAAATCAAACGACTTTAACGGACTGCGAAAGAACTTTCTAGAATAATCAAAATGGAAATTTAAAGTTTCCATTTGCTGAGGTTGCCATGAAAACTACAATAAACGTAAATATAGACGGGTTACCTTAACCTACCGTAACTCGCTACTAGAAGTGCGCCAAAAATCGCCAAGGCCGTTGCCACCACTATAAACGTAAACTGTAGCTGTACCAAATACCTATCTACCCTTCGAGGTAATTAGTAATTTTTGGTAATTTGTAATTAACGTCCTACTAGATCAACACACCTACCCTTCGAGACCGTCTTCAATAGCTCGTTGTGTTACCACCGGTGCGACGTAAATTCAACAACTACCTTCAGCACTGGTAATTGGTAATTCTTTAATTAACGTCGTACTAGAGCAACACAAGTTTATGACGTCCGGGATCAATCCCCTAAATGAAAGATCTGAGTACAACACCACGTAACTTTGAACCACGGTCATAGAACCTTCAGCACTGGAGCTGAAGCCTTTGAGCAATCCATCAACAATCGTTGCTATGACTAAAGCTAAGCTAGCATAATTTTAAGATCACTTCAGCAGACCAAAAACTTGCCCACCTTCTGGTTGATGTAGAAAATTGACAACTAGCGTTTACATTTTTAATTAATTGCCTTTTAGCAAGCGTCAGTTCTTTTGTCTGAAATCCTTGGGAAAATGCTCGCGTTTGAACTCGAGTTGCATGGACTCTCCGAAGGAAATACCGGGCACTCTTTCTTCGTCTAACACGCAACAGCCCATTTATGTTGTGTTCTGTATACAAATCTGCACACTCATAATTTTGTATGCTGCACTACATTTGACGTTGTGCTGTTCTTGTACGACGTGAATTACAAATTACCAAATTACCATGCTGCACTATATTTGGAGAAATTTTAGAAACTGCTCGATCATAGTCCTTTGTGTTGCTCCAGTACGACGTTAATGAAATACCTACCAACCTCGAAAGAGTGCTAGCAAGAGTACCAGAAAATTTTTGCTCATCGATAAAAATCTCCAATTTTCATTGAGTTGCACGGTTGGAAGAATAAGGGATTAGTAACTGGAGGGTTGCGAGTTCGAATCCAACCAAAGATCGTAATGTACAAAGGAGGATGTTGCACATTACATCTTTCGTGCGCTCAAATGTCCTCGCGCCGGCGTGCTGTGGAAGTTTGGAGAGCCGCGTGCCGGCTCACGTGTGACCTCGTCACCTGGCATCGTTCAAAATTGCGTTCACTTGGGGATTGATCAAGGAACGTCACCAATAATACGTAGTGTTGCTCCAGTGCGACGTTAGTTGAAATACCTACCAACCTTGAAGAGTAGGTGGAATAATTGAATTTTTCGTAATTTGGTAATTTAATTAACGTCGTAATAGAAAAGGGTGGCCAACCTTTTACATACAATACGTCAATTATTTTTCACGTACGAGTTCAGATGCGGCATGCAACTCAAGCTTTTTTCTACCTTAAGTTCATGTTCCTGCCATATCCTTAATAACTTTTTAATTAAAGTATGTTTATAGACATAATTAACATTTTTAAATGATTTAACTATTATATGTAAAAAATGTCTATTACAGCATATAAACATTACTTACCATTAATGAGACTTTTGAGCCTGTTTGGATTTCGCTAGTCTTTCAATGTTTGGTGTTAAATTTGTTACTGAGAGCAGCTGAGAATTATTCAAATTTGAATCAGTCATTCGCGTCCTCGTTTTAATTTTAATAAATGTCATGGATGAAAATACTTGTTCACATCTGTATGTCGTTCCGAAACGACATAGATAACTTTTTGAAAATTTTCTTAGTTCTGGAAAATGTTTACAGGGTAATGAACGCTAGAAATTAATCATGTCAGAAGCATTTTGATCTGAATAAAGCTCATCAAATTTCGATTTCAATAATTAATTTCTTTTGAAATCAATAAGTACCATTTGTAAAGCCATCTTGTAGGCATCTTCGTTACATTTTGTACACTAAGTGAAAAAGGTCTTATTAATGCAGTTTTCTTCTTTAGCCCAATCAAGAAAACGACTTCCGAATAACCCTAGTAATGACTAATTTTAATATATTTGGTCAAATTGCTATCATCCGCAGCACATCTACTCTGCTCTTTCAAGTGTGGAAATTGACTCAAATCCTGATTTTCTAACTAAGGGATGAACAGTTTTATTTTCATTTTAAATGAATTGATGCTATTTATATATACTAAGCTAGGAAATAATTTCTTCTTGTGTTGTAGCTTCGAATTTGGACAATTGAGAAGGCTAGTAACATAAACTAAAAATGCCAAATCAAATAGCCAGTTGTTATCAATGATAGGGTTCTTTCATCCTGTAGTTCAATTTCCTGTTCTGAAAAATTAGAAACAGTATTTTTGAATTGTCCAAAAACTACTCAAGACCTGTCCTCTAGAAAGCCAGCGCACCTCACAATGAAGGAATCACCATATTCCAAATATAATAATTAAATATTCCCCGAATGCTCGTCTGTGTAATGCTTTTGCTCTAATTTTAATCACACATTTCACAACCGGTAACATAACAGGTTGCATTTGTAAAGTTTTTCCGCACAGTGGCTCTTCTTGGTGTATAATACATTGATACTTTAGTACAGGACGACTTAAAAAAATTTCTATGCAAAGTTGTAATGCCATTGACGGTGTACCGTCAGTACACAATACTGATGAGTACAATAATCCAATTTAGATTTGCTAGGCAAGATTTTACTTTTTAAATATGTCTGATCCTCTTGTTTCATCAGGCAATGACACCATACTGGCAAGGTTATCTTTAAAGACATTAAAATTATAACCAATTCCTCTTACAAAAAAAATGCTTACATAACTGGACTACATCAAATATGTCCATTGATTCATCCAAAGCTAGAAAAAAGAACGGACAAAATTATAATCAATTCCTCTTACAAAAATGCTCAACTTGACTATATCAACTATGCCCATTGATTCATCCAAATCTAGAGAAAAAAGAATGGACAAGGTCTTCCAGTTGCTGAAATACCTCCAGAGAGAGTTCCACGATACTTCTCGTAACAGTCTGCCTTGATATAGCATTTTCGTCTGCTTTCCTTTCAATACCTTTATAACCAAGATGGCGTGCAAATATTTGTATTACAATTTCTTTTCCGTCAAAGTCCGTCTTTTCCGTTCAGGGCCGACCAACCGGTATAGTGGTTAAGGTGTTAGCCTCTAGATCGGAAGGTTCCTGGTTCGAATCCGGGTCCGGGCATGGATGTTTGTAAACGTATGGTGTAGAGGCGGCTGGTGCACCTTAAATCTGTCGTGGCCGAAAGTCCTCACGTTGGGTTGGCGTGGAAGTTTGGAGAGTGGGGTGCCAGCTCAGGTGTTGCTTCGTCATCTGACCGTGGTTCAAAATTACGAGGTGTTGTCCTCGAATCTTTCCCTTAAGGGACTGATTCCGGACCGTCGTCAATAGCCCGTTGTGTTGCTCTAGTACGACGTTAACTAAAATTACCATTATCGTCAAAGTAGGTTTTTTTTCGCTAATGCTAAAGCAATTTCATAGGAAGCTTCTGTCGTCGTCAAGTTTTCACAACTTATTTTAGCAAAAATATTTTGTCTTCTGATTTCTTCCTTTTTTTTACTCACATATTCTTTAAGTAACTCACACCCAAGAACATGCTTCATTTTTCCATATATGTTAGCTTGATGCTGTGTTTTATAATGTCTATTACGATCATGTCTTCTATTATGTGAAAGTACTTTCTCAAACAATGCAAAACGGTTTTCCTGATGGACTTGCTATAAATAATAACTCATTTTCCTACTGTTCATTGAATTCACGATTTCAATCAATTTTTGCGCTTCTTTTGCTCATTTTCTTTTGCACTGTGATAGATAACAGGAATGTAAAAAAAAAAAATATATATATATATATATATATATATATATACATATATATACAAAACTCTAAATGTTAAAAAAAAAAAAAAAACAGTTCACAGGTACTTCCGTCGTATTACACAGAATATCAATTGGAAGCTGTCAAAAAATTGCGACGAACTGATAGCTAAGAAATCTGTATGAATTGAAATAAAAGCACTCTGGTGTTGAAAATATGAAGATGGATTCAGTTATGAAGCCTACTTTTCAAAATAATAAGTAGGCGCAAGCATGCAATGCACCACTTGTAATCATCCAATGCGCCAAGTGTGGCGCATGCGCCACAGGTTTTCCACTCCTGTACTAGAGCAACCCAACGGGCCATTGACGACGGTCCTGAATCATTCCTCTAAGGGAAAGATCCGAGGACAACAACACGTAATTTTGTACCACGGTCAGATAACGAGGCAAAACTTGAGCTCTCACCCCACTCTTCAAACTTCCATCCCAATCCAACTAGCCGCCTCTACGCCATACGCTTACAAATATCCATGCACTGACCCGGATTCGAACCTGGAATATTCCAATCTAGAGGCTAACACCTTAACCACCAGACTGGTTGGTGGACTTGAATCTTTGAATTGTACAACATACTTCTAGAATTGAAAATGATTTCATGGTTTAAGAACTGCCTTCTTGCAAAAATGGCCTTAACCCTCCTGATGGTTTCGACAAGATATATTGTCCATCAAGATCTGAACAATTTTGCTAATGACGAGATATCTCGTCATCAAGGTATTGCCAATTTTTTGATGATGCCGATATCAAGGCCTGGTCAGTTTTCTACCAATGATCGTGTTTTCTTTTAATACCGAGATATCTCGTCCAACAAGATGTGGTTGGTTGTGCTAATGACGAGATACCTCGGACTGCCATCAAGGTTAAGGCATCGACGTTTGTCCATATAGAATCAATATGTGGCCTCTCTGAAACGGATTGTAACTAGAATGTCTTGTTGTTTTGTGACTCTATACCATATTTGGCCAAACTATGCCAAACACAAGACATAACACAGTGAGGGAAGAGTAAAAAGTTGAAGGGTAGGTGAAGGTAAAAGAGAGGAAAGATCCCCGGGATTGTGATGCCCGTACACACCCCAAGTGGTGCACCAGGGTGACGCGGTTCTGTAGCGCCACAAGGATTAAGTTGAATTGTTTGGGCATCAGGTAGGTATTTTAGTTAACGTCGTTCTAGAGCAACACAACGTGATATTGAGGACGGTGCGGAATCAATCCTAACGGGAAAAATCCAAGAACTACACCACGTAATTATGAACCACGGTCAGATAACGAGGTCACACCTGAACTGGCACTCCACTCTCCAAACTTCCACACCACGCCAACGTCAGGACATTTGAGACCACGACAGATTTAACGTTCACCAGCCCTCTTTGTACACGACGGTTTTGGGTTGGATTCGAACTCGCAACCCTCTGGTTGGTAATCCGTTACTTTTCCAACCGGGGTTGGGAATTAGGAAAACAAGAGATACGTCCAACATAGGCTCGTTTGTCCCAAACGTGACAGCGGAATGTACCAATGCAACGTCGCACATCTTAAGCGTCTAAATTACACGTATGCAAACACAGAAACGTGATAAAATCCCAAACGTTTCGTAAGTCACCGTAATATATGTTGGTACGAAAAAATAATTTAGAGCTAATATTTATGTTTGTGCTACTAAGGATGTCTGGATCTGATTAAACCGTAACACACGCACACGAACGCTGCCCAGGTTAACGATGGGGAGGAGACTGAGCTATAACGGCCCTCAGGCAACTTCGTGATGTATAAAACTAATAGAATCATAATAGATTGCAAGAATGCTAAAGCATACAGTGAAGGAGTTTTATTGAAAATGCCACGCACAATATAATTAATCACCTCTTATCTCTGCTTCCCTCCCCGGCTTAGTATTTCATCTTCCGAGACAGGTTTCGAGGCATTAGGAGGCGTCCACGGTTTCTTTTTGGATCCTTTCCTTTCCAGTGCTTCTTGTGAAGGGAAACAAAGAGGGAAATCTAAAGAAAATGGCATAGATTTGGCTACGTTTTATGAATCGGGATTTTTTATGGCCCTGCCCTCGCCTTTTATCGTATAATTTTATATTTAAATTCGCAGCAAATCATTCTTCAGAAAAATGCCCAGATAAGTCATAAGAATATTATGCTTTTGTGAAAGATGGTCTGTATTTCTATAGGAGTATTCTCTGTAGAGTTTAATGTTGGTGGCGGTAGTGTGTTTCTGAGGCGAAACGTATTCGCTGTGGGTATTCCGATTTGGGTTTTATGGCGCAAGGGTCATATTTGGCTAAACTGAGCCAAACACAAGACAGCAACGAGGGAGTGGAAAAGCAAAATGTATAATTGTATATCTCATTTCGTAGAAAATCAATCTTCAGAGAGATGACCAGAGAAATCAAGAATATTCTGCTTTTGAAAGATGGTCTTTTATTTCTAGGGTCGTATTCTCTGTCGAGTTAAATGTAGGTGGCAGTAGTTTTTCTCAGAGGCGGAAAGTATTCTCGGTACGTATTCCAGTTTGATTAGTTGTATTTTATGGCAAAAGGGTTATATTTGGCCAAGCCGCGCAAAATGCAAGACAGCAAAGGGAAGGAGAAAAACAAAAAGTTTAAGATCCCGGCATTCCCTAATAAAAAATTGTTTCAATTAATAACGACCCCCCCCCCCCCCTCCTCCAAAAAAAAAAAAAAAAACTCGATAAAATCTGAAGCAGGAACAACGATTTTCTAACACAAATCTGAGAGGAACGTATCCGGTTAGAAGAGTGGCAGTACCAATCGGAGAATTGCGAGTTCAATGCTAAGTCAAACATAAGATCACACTAGCGTGGAGTAGCAGTTTGAAGAGTAGGGTGCGAGCTCAGGTGTTCATGTCGTCACCTAAACCAAGATTCAAAACTACTGGGGGCTCTCTCTGTTCTCGTATCTTTCCTTTTGTGAGTGATCCAGAACTGTCACAAATAATCCCATGTGTTGCACCAGTGCGACATAAATTCAACTATTTACGTAGGATCTGATGCTATTCAATCTATCATGGCCTCAAATGGCCTCACGTTGGTGTGGTGTGGAAGTTTGGAGATTGTTGAGGCAGCTCACACACAGTCATCTGACAGTGATTCAAAATACACTGCTGTTTGTAAAAAATGCAACACCATGAAGAAATCATCCGATGGTAATGGTAATTTTAGTTAACGTCGTACTAGAGCAACACAACGGGCTATTGACGACGGTCCGGGATCAGTCCCTGAAAAGAAATCATCCGAATAAAATGAAATTTGCAGCAAATGTCAAATATAGGATGTTATGCAAAGTAGTAAAGTTTCATCGCCGCCACACATGCGTGGTATGAGCAGCGCTCTCTGAACTGATGCTAAAAGCGTATAAATAGAGGGCTGTAGCGGGACGTTGAAAATAGTGCATGGTTATTTTTTAGTGGCGAACGTTTAGTGAGACCTAAGTATGCCTTCACGACAAATTAGGGTGAAATTACAACAACTTACGGAGTTTGAACGGGGGAGAATCATCGGCCTTCGTGAAGGAAGATTTTTCTATCGCGCAATAGCAGCTCGTGTGCAGCGGAACAGTTCCAGAGTGACGCGATGATAGACACCTGGTCCACATGGCGGCGAATGACCGTACAGCTTCCTCTAAGCAGTTGGCAGCACTTTGGTCTACTACTACCGGTGTACTATAGTCGGCTTCGTCAATTCGCCGACGTCTATTGCACGGTGGACTGCGTGCAAGGATTCCTTTATACAGGAGCCCCCTCACGCCAAACCATCACTGCTGCGTCTGCAATGGGCTCATGAGCACAAAGCCTGGCGGACTGATTGGCAACAAGTTGTCTTTTCTTACGAATCACGCTTTAATTTGTGGAACCATGATGGCCGCATTCGTGTTAGACGCTATGCCGGTGAACGCTGCCTTCCAGAGTGCGTTATCGAACGTCATAGTGGCCGAACACCCGGAGTTATGGTCTGTGGTGCGATTTCGTATCATGGACGATCTCAGCTGCTACGAATTGAGCGTAATCTGAATAGCAACAGGTACGTCCGTGAAGTGCTAGAGCCCGAAATCGTTCCCTTCCTTCAAGGCACCTCTGGAACTATCTTTCAACAGGATAATGCACGCCCACATGTTGCAAGGAATATTCGAGACTTCTTTTCAGCCCAATACATGCAACTTCTTCCTTGGTCTGCTTAGTTGCCAGATATGTCGCTTATTGAGCACGTGTGGTATTTGGTTGGTCGGCGTCTCGCTCGTAATCCGTGTCCTACAGCTTCAAAAGACGAACTTTGGGTGCGCATACAAACAATATGGAATTCTCTTCTACAAGCAGACATTCAACATCTGTTTCACTCAATGCCACGTCGTATAGCAACACTTATTGCAGCGCGTGGCGGCTACACCAAATACTGATTTCGGACACTAATATTGTTTTTCTTTTGCTTTGAAAATTTATTCATTTTTTGTACTAATACAAGCCGTTTCTGTATTACACTTCATTTAATTCTGAAGACTCCTTCTTGGTGTTGCATTTTTTACAAACAGCAGTATACAAAGTATTGTCTTCGGATTCTTCTCTTCGAGTATAATCCCCGATCATCACCAATAGCCCACTGTGTTGCTCCAGTGTGACGTTAATCAAAATAGGTACCTACCCAGACTGTCACCATTAAACAGCTGTGTTGCTCCAATGCGACATAAATTAAAATAACTATATCTTCGGCAACAAACGCATGCATATTTTATATTTGAAGTATTTCCCCTGGTATTCAGACAGTATATTATTAGACAGACGTTACTTAAAATACCTACCTACTTACCCAGATTGTCACCAATAATTAGTTGTGTTGCTCCTGTGCGACATAAATTCCACTACCTACAAACCATATCTATGGCAACAGATACAGGCTGATTTTATGTCTGAAGCATTTTTCCTGGTACACAGACAGTGTATTGATAATATTTATTCCTTATGTTTGGAGACCTTAGGATCCCCTGATGCTTTGTTGAAACAGCTCATTTGGTTTCTAAAATTTAGTATTTCTCACTTCTGGGGTCCCGACTCGTTCATAAATGTATCAGGGACCCCAAGGTTCATTGTGAAAGGAAGCGTAAGAGCACCAACTCTCTCTCTCTCGAGAAGAAAACAAGAACTGCAGCCACCGTGTCCAATTAACTTTTGATAGATGATCCTGCCGAGACGGGCGCCCGTGTGACATCCCACAGCGGAGCAATTTCTTTGCCTTTTAAAGTGGTTCAATCCATTAGTTCCTCAGGTTTCCAGTCAAAATTCAATTGGCGCGATGACATGCAAATGATTTACACTAATACACATTGACCGGAACCGTAATAAAGGTCGCATTCCGGAAATTAACGTCGTAAACTTATCTGGTTTAGTTAAGAAAATCATTTGTAAGAGGTCGAGACTGGTGGGAGAGGATAAATAGTGCGAGACGGATTTTTATGACACCATTTCGGGCTTAATTATGCCATGGCTGCGTAATTTGGAATTGATCACGGAGTGACAATTATGCGAATGGATTAAAAGACGTATCGTTTTTCATTTTGGAGGGTGTACTTGGAATGGTATGACATTTTTGGTATTTTTTAATTAACGTCACGCTGGAGTAACACAACGGGCTAATGGCGACGGATCAAATCTCCATGGGAAATATCCAAGTCAACACTACGTATATTGAGCCACGGTCCGATGACGAGGCAACACCTGAGCTGTCACCTCAATCTCCCACACCAAGCCAACGTGAGGAAATTTGGGGCCACGAATAATTTATTTTGCACCAGTTCCCCCCCCCCCTGTAAACGATGGTCTTTGATAAACAAGTTGATTGGCAATTTCCATGAATTTTCTCAATGAAACTTATCACACCTTTGCAATTTTAGGGGGCCGCGATTCGCGCGAGTTCGAATCTGTCCAAAGACCGTCGTGTAAAAACGGGGTTGGTGCACGTTAAATCCGTCGTGGCCTCAAATGTCCTTAGATTGGCGTGGTGTGGAAATTTGGAGAGTGGGGTGCCAGCTCAGATGTTTGCTCGTCATCTGACATTGGTTCGAAATTACATTGTTGTTCTTTCCCTTTGGGGATTGATCCCGGACCGTCGCCAGTAACCCGTTGTGTTGCTTCAGTACGACATTAATTAAAATACCTACCGTCAAGTAAATGGACATTCACCGATGCAAAATTCGCACTGACACAGAAGAGAGAAAGACACTGGGCAGTTATAGGAATCGAATCTGCGGCCACCTACGACTCGCAGGTCGCTAGCGCAGAGGGCTAATCCACTGAGCTACGGTGACTCCTACTGATTTAGATCATATTTGTATTGGCAGCACACAACAAATCTGCTGTTTAAATCTGGCGCATTGTAATATCTCTGTCCAAATAGAGAAAGCCTTTTCTCGTTAAAAAATTTAAAATCGGAGAAGTATTAACAAGCGAACTCAAAGCGAACTGAAAGAGAAAATATTTTAAAACGTGGTAGGTCAAATGGATTTTAATGAACGCTTATTTATAAATATTTTCTGTTTGTATATCGTACTTGTTTGTAAAATAACATTTTTAACTGAGCATTACGAAATTTTCGAGAAGTGTAAAATTGCTTTTACGCCCCAACGCACATAATCAATACATGACCATATCGATTGGTCGATAGAATCGTGGGATAGATTCTATTGGTGATGGGGATTTTATTGTTGAAGGTGTTGAGAGGAATAGATACATGTGTATGAACCCCTCAGAGGATTAATGTGTAACTGCAACATACGTAAGAGAAAAAAAACAAAATTTAATTAAATTTAATTTTACTAGTGGCATTACTAGGGCCACATGCTCGCTGACGCTCGCCAACCCTCGAATGATTGCTTTGCAATCCTCATTTGTTCGCTGTGCGCGAATCTAACTCTCGCATCAATAGGGACATGTGTCCTAGCAGAAGGGATTGTTTACAAAATATGATATTCCAAAAAGATATTTTTCAAATACAAATTTGTTGTGATACAGAAAAGTTATACAGTACCTCTGGAATCAGAACGCGAACAATTTGGAATTCAAATGAAAACTTTGAGCAAATTTTGACTCGAAATGTGAGCGCTGCTTTGGAAATCGACTACCTAGCATGTTGTTTGTAAGCTGCAATAGCTCGACTAATATTCATTTTTTTTCAATAAAATTTCATCCGCTATAAATTCAACTCAGGCGCGAGGCTTCGTGGTAAACAAACAATCGTACAGTGTTGACAAAACGCGATAAAAAAAAACGTCTTGTTTGTGTGCCACGTTTAAGAGAATTATATATATTGATTTTGCTTTAACTATTTGTGTGTGTCTTGCAATGCGATACACAAAATCAAAGGATAAATCGAGAAGGAAAAAACTTTTTCTCGTATTTATTGGTGTCTAGTATTTTTTAAATTATTTGATACTTAATAGATTATTACGTCGGCTTATACGAGGGAAACATGCGAAGACAGAAAACACAGTTCTTAGAAAGAAAACTACGAGGAAAAAATTCTATTCACTAGCTGAAGTCACTAAGTGTGTCTCAAAAAGAGATCTAACCTTGATGCAAAGAAAAAATGACTCAGTGAACACATCTTTTACTAGCCTAAAAGTAACCCCATTTAGGCATAGAAAAGCTAAAAAGTCATGTCTTGAAAAGTTTGACTAAGTGTGTTTGATTTGTTAAGTGGACGACTTAAGTTCAAAATTCTTTTTCTAAACATAATTTTTGTTAATGTGACCGTCATTTCTCAGATGTATTCAGTATTTGGTAACAGATAAGTATTAAAGAAGGTCTATGACACATGATTCGATTATTAAAATTTTAAAATGGTCTTGATTCCAAAATTACAAATGCTGGTTGGTATTAAAGCAGGGGGAAAAGAAGCCCAATCAAATGTCCCCCGTCCATCAGATATAAACACACTTACAATATTTTGACTTTCTATATGTAAATTTTTGTTTTATTTTAATTCATTTATTTAATTTTTGTTTCTCTACAGATAAAATCCAATTACAGAGAACAGAAATATCTAAACCAATTATTACAAGAAAAAGACAAAAACAAATACAACCTGAGAATCTATATATATATAATTCTCTTACGTGGCACGCACAAAAGACGTTATTTGTAATCGCGTTTTGGCAACACTGTACGATTGTTTATTTATCGCGAAGTCTCGCGCATCGATTGAATTTATAGCGTTATCGGATGAAATTTTATTGAAAAAAAAAAGGACATTTTAATGAGCTGTTGCAGTTAGTTTATAAGAGAAATCAAAGAAAGCGGAGGATCTTTTCAGGGCCATTTAAAAAACGGTCCTTTTCAGGACCAACAATTATAGTTCAACAAGACGCTTGCACTACAACTTTCGGCAACAATCTCAATGAAAAAGTGTGGGTCGTTTGAGTGCTGGGAAAATGTACACACAAACAACATGCTGGGTATTCAATTTCCAAAGCAACGCTCACATTTCGAGTCAAAATTTGCACAAAGTTTTCATTTGAATTCTGATTTTAGAGATACTGTATATATTTTTTCTGTAATACAGCAAATTTAGATTTGAAAAACATTTTTTTGGTAACATATTTTGTAAACAATCCCTTCTGCTAGGACACATGTCTTCATTGAGGCGAGCGAAGCGAGCATAGGTTCGCGCAGCGAACCAATGAGGATTGCGAAACAATCCTCCGGGGGTTGGCGAGCGTTAGCGAGCAGGGGGCAGGCCCCCTAGTAGATAATATAAAACACTTCATTAAAGTAAATTATTTATTGTGTTGAAATCATTAAAAATACACAACAAATACAGTTGGAAAAGAGATAAAACAAAACATTTCAGTAAACCAGATTACTTATTGCATTGGGCCGATCAACCGATCTGGTGGTTAAGGGGTCAGCCTCTACATTGGAAGGTTCCTGGTTCGAGTCCGGGTCAGTGCATGGATGTTTGTAAGCTTATCGTATATAGGCGACTGGTACACCTTAAATCTTTCGTGGGTAAAAGTCCTCACATTAGGTTGGTGTGGAAGTTTGGAGAGTGGAGTGCCAGCTCAAGTGTTGCCTCATCATCTGTGCGTGGTTCAAAATTACGTGGTTTTGTCCTCGGATCTTTCCCTTTAAGGGATTGATCCCGGATCGTCGTCAATAAGCCGTTGTGTTGCTCTAGTACGATGTTCATTAAAAATTACCTATAATGTTAATTATTGCATTGAAATAATTAAAAAATATACAACAAATACAGTTAGAAAAAAAGAGGTAAAAACAAACACTACGTAAAACCAAATTACTTATTGGATTGAAATCATTAAGAAATGCACAACAAATTCTGTTGGAAAAATAAATAAAATAAAACACTTCATTAAACCTACTTACTGGATTGCAATCACTGAAAATATGCAACAAATACAGTTTGAAAATAGATAAAACGAAACTCTTCATTAAAGTAGATTACTTATTACATGAAAATCATTAAAAATATATAAACCTCCAAGAGATAATTATAGTTTAAAAACTATATTGACAGCTAAATTTAGTAACAAAATTAACTAACGAAGCCATTCCAGAACACGAATGTCGATTCAGCCTACTACGTAATTTCTCAGATTCTTTCGAAAATTCTGGGTTCCCTGAATTCAAAAGCCACTTTCTGGCATTTTCCAAACAGGTGCGGCGTGGTCAATCGCGTCAAAGTCCCACACGCACTGTGCTTGGCAGCCAGATTACTATCAGTCTCCAGAGGTCTGAGCGGCGTGTGCGTAAACCATTGCTGTTCACGCGACTGGAAACATCGTAGACGCAGGGAGGACCTCTGCTTCCCCATCCAAATATTAACTTCAGATTACAGCGTAATGCAAGGATTACATGGATCCCCACAGACCAATAACGCCGCACGTGGGGTTATGTTTGGGAAGTAATGAGATTGACAGTTCTGGGAGACCGGTGACTGTTGTGACCGTTTTGAGTAATGCCTCGCCTCGGAGACGGTTGAGGGGTGAGGCTTTTGTATCGACTATTAATAGACTTCCACCTGTTCGCCGCACGGAACCTTTCACTAACTTTTGAAGCTAGGTTGCTGGTCCTCTGTGTTTGCTTTTTCTTCTCACGTTTCTGCTGCTCAAAGTTTGTCAGTCACGCGTTCTTGAGCATTGACTTGTTTAGGGAAGGGCTCAAGGGAATCAAACCTTCACCGAAATAATTTTCGTGTTTTTTTTTTATTGGTTGCAGCCGCCTAGCTGGTATGATGGACATAGTATCCGTCTGTGCCGCCCGTTAGGTCGCGGATTCCAATCCTGGTTTGTAAGCGTATGATGTTAGTTATTGTCCTTGTTAGGAGTAGCGCGGCTCACCCATTGGGTGTTCCTTCACAAGTAGCCGTCATTTCGCCCCTTATAGTGCCGAAAGCCCAGTGCTCGGTAAAAAGCTTTATGATGAAGAGTCAAACACGACAGTCAACATTAAGTAATGGTATTAGTATTTTGAATTAACGTCACACTAGAGCAACACATCGGGCTATTGGTTAAGTAATGGTCAAATACACACAATGAGTTTTACTTACAGTTAAAAGAGAAATACGCTCAGAGACCAATGGTTCTTTGGTCGTTCTTCCCAGTTTTTTTTTGTCCGGACCGTGGTAGCCCGGTTGCATATTACCAACCTTTACTGGAGCAGAAGACATGGGAAAATTTAAGCCCGTTGATTCGTTGGTTTCTCACCCCGTGATCTATGACGTCACTTACTCATAGTGAGCCACTGCGCATGTGTGAGAAGTATCAATATTTACTTGCAATGTGCTAGTGCTCATAGTGCTCAACATCATGATTCATCAGTGGAGATTTTATTAATGATTCGCAATTAACTGTTCTGAGCATCTTATACAATAGACAATGTACATTTTCAAGATTGCAAGTAACTTTTTTTTTATTCGAAAACATAGGTATGTTTATACAATTCTGTACCTCAGAGTAATCGCATATGCAAATTTTTCGATTGCAGGGTTTTCATTGGTAAGTGGCATTTAAACAATTGTAAACGGGCAACCATTCATTTGACTTTAAAGCATCTATCTTTCTAAACGTAAAGAAAAAGCCCTTTAAAATGTGACTGATCTCTATACTGTAAAATTTCCAGTGTCAGTTACGATAGTTTACCCCTGAGGTATAGAATTATAATTACATTTCAGAGTTCATAGGCATTTAAATATTTTGGTTTCCGACAAATGCATCCATTTTTAGTGACAGTTACATTAGAATTATTACTATAGACATTGTTTTGTTAGAGAGGTATATCATCACGTTAACAGGTTTATGTTCGAAATCACTAAAATCACTGTATTCAATAAAATTGCCAAGATTTTGAAATGTGTTTTCTCTTTCTTTTGAATATTTTTCCATGTTGATTTTTAGCTATGCATGAGCGAGAGTTTCAATTTTGTGATATTATTTGGGCAAGTTTGTATTTGCACTGGATCACATGGGCTCAATTTATGGGATGTCGGAGCGTGTGATTTCGAAATCGCGGTTTGATTAGCTAATGAAGTTCTGTGTTTATCGATTGCGTAACATTCTGTCGAAAGTTGCAACTACTTTGACTGAAAATATAATACTAATAAAAAAGAAAGCGATAGCGCTTTAGATGATTACCTAGTGTCAGTTCAACGGTTGGTGCCATGTAGGGGAGAACGGGGTTAGTTGTGTCAGGGGCAAGTAGTGCCACCGAGCTTCCTGACTGAGCTGATAGGTTGCAGCATTTTTCGCGTCATGTGAATGAACAGGTTGATTGTCTCAGTGTGCTGTGTATGATTGGAAATATGGAAATATAGCGTTGAGTTGTTTGCGAGATAAAAGTATGCATCGTGTTTTCTATTGCAAAAGGTATGTAAACTTCCCTAACGTTATTTGAATACTTATATTTTGAGCTGTTGTTCTATGTATATCATTTGTTAATCATGACAACATATCGGAAACTAATGAATAAAGTTCAAAATGGCGTATCGCGGGGTTTGTGACGAAGTCTAGGAGGCACGCTGTGACAGTGTCACTACTTGCCCTGGCATATTTTTTAATGCAGGTTTTGATATTTCAGGAAAAGTGGTGTGAAATTACAAGAGGGGCATTGAAAGAGCTAAAGCTACTTTAGTATATTATGAGAGGGCTGCAATAGAAGTAAATTCCGGAAAAGTTGCAATTTAGGGAAAGCCCAAGAACTATTCAATGTAAACCGAATGTCCCTTCTTAGAAATATGAATAAAAAGAATACTAATACGGAAGGGGGGGGGGGGAATATTGAAATGGGATATAAAAACAGCTTATGATATTCACACCTAAACAAGAGATGCAGTTGTGTGAATACGCCAAACAATCAGCGAATATGTTTTATGGAATTATTCTCGCAGAACTCCAAAATTTAGCGTATCAGTTTGCCATTAGAAATGACGTAAACATTCCTGAAAATTGGTTACCAAAAAAAAAACTGCAAATGCTGATTGGCTGACGAAGTTTATGCAACGACATCCTACAGTTTCCTCTCGAGTTCCTGAAGCAACAAGTTTGAGTAGAAATACAAAAGTTTTAAGAAAAACAATGTAGAACTATTTTTTAATAACTTTGCGTCTGTATTAGAAGTTAATAAGTTTAATTCAAATGTGTGTGTGATATATGGAATATTGATGGGACAGGAGTAGGAACAGTGCAGAAATCTGTAAAAATAATTGCAGAAAAGGGTAAAAAAAGAGTTGGAGGAAGGAGCTTAGTGTTGCTTAATAACCATGCTTCCAATCGAAATATTGATTTTTTCGATTATTACACGGACAACGGAGTGATTTGGTTATCATTTCCACCTCACACGAGTCACAGATTACAAGCCCTTGATGTGTCAGTATACGGGCCGTTCAACAAATTCTACAATTCGGCTGTATGTGGATGGTTGAAATCGCATCCTGGAAGCACTGTGTCGATCTACGACATACCAGGTACTGTCAAAATAACCCTTGCTAGTGCTGCCACTCCAAAAAATATTCAAGCAGGATTTCGTTCTAGAGGAATTTGAGAATTTAATAGCAACATTTTTACAGATAAAGACTTCCTATGCTCCTCAGTAACCGATCGACCGTTATCCGTCATAGATGAGAGCGTTGAAGACCAGAATGAAAATGAAAAAGAATATAATAAATATGAAGCTGTTAACAAACCAAGCACTTCAACAATATATTTAGTCAATGACGGTGAGATAGCAGGACCGTCTGCAGAAGTGAGAAATCTCATTGAATTAAATGATTCCATGACAATTGACATTAGCAATGTATCAGCGGTAAGTCTTACAGAAATAAGACCGCTCCCGAAAGCAGGACCTTGTAAAGGCAAGCGCTCCGCTTGTAAATGTTTGAAATCTCCCGTTCTAATAAGCACACGTGTAGAAGAGAAAATTCGAACAGAATAAAAAGAACGCAGGAAACAAATTAAAGAAGAAAAGCAAAAAAGAAACAATATGGAAAGGCCAAACAGTGCATAAAAAAATTACACCTACGTTATTGAAAAAAATGAAGAAGCAAGAATCGGACAGCTCTGAAGATATGAAAATTGCTTATGCCTAGTTTGTTTGGACCAATACAAAATGTCTAGACCCGGACAAGACTGGGTGCAATACATGACATGTAAAAGATAGGCTCATGTCAAATGGATCAAAAATGAACCTTATTATATTTGTACTGACTGCAAATCAGACGCTGAAACAAGTGATGACAATAAGTGATTAAAAATATTGGTAGGCCTATAGGATATAGGCCTACACGTTGTAGTAGACTACCGAATCAATATGGCCAAATATTAGTGCTGTCCTACTTTTTATTTCTTTCCTGATTAACACAGTTTTTTCTTTTATTTTTATTGTTAAGTGTTTCTAAAAGTAATTTTTTAAAGGACTAAGAGTTTACAATTGTTAATAATTTAACTATTTTATTTTCATTTGAATTACAGTGTTATTAAAAACATGAAAGTGTTTTTATTGTGTTAAAAACGTTTATTCTTGATTTAAATATTCCATTCAACTGCCTTTCTTACATAATTTGTATTTGTTACAATGTATTTAAATGTGTCACAATGTGCATGTCACTACTAGCCCCACTACGGGGCAAGTTGTGACGAATTTCGAGGTTACGCAGATTTCATTTTATGCTATCAAAAAAGTTAATAATGTTAACAGTAGTTTTCTAAACTATCACGCAAGATTTTCTCTAATGATATGATACACTAAATGTTTCAAATCTTACGGCTGATATGAAAAATGTCGAAAATGTCACTACTAGCTTCTCCCCTACTTTAATTGGGATCGTAATAAATGTTTTGTGTTTTAATTCCAGTGTAGATTTTACATACACAATTTAAAAATACTGTCCATTTTCGAACTTAAAAGGACACTTGGGTCGTTGAACAGAATAGAAGGTGGAAACAGGGATATGTTGTGTGTTCGTTATTTATGTTGCATAGGTTTTGTTATATGAGTTTTAAGTGAGGTATATAATTTTAGGATCGTGCCTTATTTCGCTATTTCGCTGTAACCATCTGTCTTTGGAGATGGTTCTGAGGGTGGTAGATTGGAGGATTTCAAGGGTGTCGATGTTATTACTATTTGTAGTTCCCCAGATTTGGCTTGCGTAGGCGATTAATTTCTTCGCACGGAGTTGTATTGGATGTATGAACTTTCGGAACTTGTAAACCTTTTGATTGTTAATCGGATATTTTCTAAAAAGCACGGAATTTTCTTGCATTACGGATTAAATTGGATAATTAAGGTTCCCATATTGTATGAAAACATGAACAAGCAAAAAATTTGTTTATTAACGATGTTTTGTGAAAATAGTACTTACGATTGAAATGGAGCAATATAAAGATTTTATTATTTCGCAAACATTTCAAAATTCGAAAAAATATTGAGCTAAGTATTTTTTAAGTTGTCATTAAATCACATCCATCATAAAACCATAGCAGTGATTTAAAATGTGATCAGTAGGAGCTAAATGCATCCTTCAATTCAAATTATTTAACAAAAAAAATACTTAGTCATACCAAAAGCCTTATTATAACCCAAAAATAGTATTTCTTAAAATAATACCAATTATTAAATTGGAGGTGGCTAATAACTCAGCTGATTTCGTTAGCTACCGGCTAACGAATGAAGAAACTACTAGAAACTTCGTACCTAGTCCACGTGAAGGCATCACGTACTATTTATGATGTGACGTAGTAACGTCATAGACGACAGTTTGAAACCAACGAATCAGCCGGCTTAAAATTTCTCCATGTCTTCTACTCCAGTAAAGATTGGTAACATGGAGCCCAGTTGGAAGAGTAAGGGATTAGACCTGAGGGTTGCGAGTTCGAATCCAACTAAAGATACCGTCGCGTACAAAGGGACCTGGTGCTCGTTAAATCTATCTTGGTCTCAAGTGCCTTCACGTTGGCGTGGTGTGAACGTTTGGAGAGTGGGGTGACCTCGTTATCTAACCATGGTTCAAAATTACGTGGTGTTGTCCTAGAATATTTCATTTTGTGATTGATAGCCCGTTGTATTGCCCCCTTCTCTCCAGTGCAATATTAATTAAAATACCAACCTAGATATTTTTCATGAGAAACATAAAAACTCTTTTGCAAGTTGAAATAAAATCTACAGGATTTATAAATTGTTTCGTTTGGGGTATCCATGGAAGCCTAGAAGCTGGAGTCCGTAAATTTTTTTCTTCCAATAGCGGGTACATATGAACTACATCATTGGCCACTACAAGGCCGGAAATGATGGCCACTTGTGAAGGAGCACCCAGTGGGAGAACCACTATTGGCCCTAACAAAAAACAGCACAATATACATCCATGCCCTGACTCCGAATTCGAACCAGGAACCTTCCAATCCAGAGGCCAACACCTTAACCACTAGAGCGGTTGGTCGGCAAATTCAAATATGCAATCCTTAAATAAAAACATTTATATTCGGTGGGGCGACAAAAATCGATAAAAAACCCAAGCAAAAGCGACAATTTTTTTAAACGTAAATTTGAGAAAGATTTCTATTTTAACCTTTAATTTCCATCCCCAAAAGCCAACCAGGGATTACCCTTCAACACAGACTCTTCATGCTTCCTACAGAGACCAGCATTCTGCCCAGCCCAGATAATATGTGCAGTGGGTGCTTGCGCATGATCTATCTTTCTCGACTAATTTACTCGCCATTGTAAAAGACTGCTATTGAGCTTCAGCCCTTTTAGTGGTTTCGCCGAGATATCTCGTCTATCAAGATCTGATCAAATTTGTTTTTGACGAGATATTGTCAATTTTTTGATGACGACGAGGTCAAGATCAGATCAGTTTTCTTTTAATGGCGAGATATCTCTTCTATCAAGATCTGGTCAGTTTTTCTAAGGGCGAAATACCTCATTGAGACACCCACCAGACGTGCCACCATCTAAGACAGCGTTTCGATCATACGCAGATTTTCCTACCAGGATTGGGCGCAATTGCGCTTTTTGGACTCCTTTTCAACCGAGGGCTAAGAAAGGTTTGTATTACTCTGTGTTTGCTGCAAATCAGCAGTGGCGAATCGAGTGGACTTTATAAGGATATCTATTGATCCGATTTTTGTACAGATTAGATCTCTTTCGATCCAGTCTTACTTTCCCCAGTTATCAATGTTGCGCTACGCTACTGTTGCGATGACGTCGAATGAAAGCAGAAGACCCAACACAATTAGCAACACAGTAGGAATGAATACGGCTTGAGACCGAATCGGGAATAGGAGCGACAGTTATGTCAACCAAGAGCCACAGTAGCCCAGATGATAGAGTGTCCTATTACCAACCGTTTGGTTGTTGTTTCGTTGTTTTGGGGGGTTTATGGCGCCATATCTGGCCATGCTGCGCCAGACACAAGACATAATCTAAATTAATAAGCATACACGCAATGAAATTTTTACTGACACAGAATCGGGAAAACACCGCAGTTGTCTAGCTGATATCACCAACCGGTTTTTTGTTTTGGGGTTTTCCCAATGAAAGTTTTAGTGCCACAGAAGAGAGAAATACACCCACTCTTACTAACCAACTCTTACAACCAAGGACTGTCGTGTACGGGGAAAGAGGTTAGGGTGGTGTGAAAGTTTGGAGATAGTGGGTTGCCAACGGTTCTCGTCATCTAACCGTGGCCCAAAATTACGTTGCTCTTGGATATTTCCCTTCGGAATGGATCCGTTGCCGATAGCCCGATGTGTTGCTTTAATGCGACGTTAATTACCTACCTGTAATAATTTTAGAACAATACATAATAAGAACATAAAATTGCTCAGCCATGCTGAAAAATACTCATTATTTGGTTCACATGCCATCTCAACTCTCTAGTTTCCTCATGATTAGAGGTCACGTTTTTGTAGAAAATTGTGATAGATTGGGGTGGAATGGAAGTCAAGAAGTCTTAGGAAATTGTGAATTATTTTATTTTTCTATATTTAATGGGGCATAATGTATTTCTATTAAAAGCTCAGAAAACTTCATATAAGAGCTCAGAAATATTCAACCAAGATTTGTTTCATGATCCAAGTTTTTTTTTTCTCAGAATGAAAACATAGCTTGTGAAACCTGTAATGCTGCACTTTTTCATGTAGCATTCAGCAGTACAATCACTAGTTCTGTAAAGTTATATATCATTCATCCCGGGCCGTCGCTAATTGCCGTTGTGTTGTTCCAGTCTGACGTTAATTTAAATATCTACCTATCTACCTGTAAAATAATACGTCATTCTGTTCCATGTCATGTAAACAAAAGATTTTATTCTAACTAAATCTTGGATACTCTCCCAGCCAGCAAGATCATCGATATGTGGATGACTTTGATTATTTCGGCAAAATAATGCCAAGCTACAAAAACTTATATTTACCAATAAAATAATGAAATAGGATAAACTAAAAAATTGATTGAAAAAACCAATGATAAACATACGAATTCTGTGAATGAGAGTGAAAAATGCTTTCATAAATGCGTGGGTGGATAATTAGATTCCACATTTACAGACAAATCGTACTAGTTTCTGAATTGCTGTTACCTTTTATTTGTCATAGTTAAATCTCTAATGCTTGATTTGTCTCTAATGCTAATGTTTAGTTTCCTTCTAATGACGATATATCTCGTCTGTCAAGATATGGTCGATGTTGCGAATGACGTCACTTTTAGTCAACTGCCCTCTTACACCAAGCGTAAATGAAGATCCTAGTGGCTAAACAAATTGCCCTAGAACTGGTTAGAGTTTAGAGCAGGATTTTGAATCAGTGACTGGCTACTACAGAACAGTTTTTGACTCGATGATGAAAACCACCTAGTGGGTTAAATCAGAACTATTTTATAAAGCGTCAAATATTTGCTTGAAATTGTATATTTTATTGTTAACTACTCAAAGCATTCCGCCGCTTGGGACTGGAAGTGAGCTACATTTCCCCTGACTGATCATCCCAGTCAGTTTCTAACTACCGTCTACTTGTAATAAGTGTGACAGACAGGCCCATCTGGATGTTTCATAGAGAAAGTATAAAAGTAGAAGTGAACGATGGGTTTCATGTTCCCTGGATCATGTAACAAAAACTAGTAGTAACGTGACGAATAGACTACTTTGTCTGCTGTGTGGAACCTAACAAACATCTTCTGATTTCTCCACTTATCCGATGATTCATCCCAGTGGCGGATTAAGCGGACTGAGCTGCCGCTTAGGGCCCCGGAATACCAAAGGGCCCCGATGTCTTAAAATGTCTTTTCATTAGGGTTCGAGGAAAGTTGTGACAGCATCTTTACAATGTGCATCTTTAAGTGCAGTAAAAAGAGTTTCAAAAACAAGATGGTCAGCAAGAGCAGATGCTGTGCTATGAAACTTGGTCTCGCACTTATAAAAGAGGCTTCAACTGAAATTTGTAATTCAGAAGAAAAAAAGTTACCCTAGTGGAGGTAACTTCACTTTTGAAGACAATGGGAAAATATGAAATCACCTTAATGACAGTTATTTGGAATACTATTTTACAAAGAATAAATGTTAATAGTAAATCACTGCAATCAGTGGAATGCGAACTATTGAAAGGATCTGACCTACTGAAGTCATTAGAAAATTTTATCAATAATTCCAGAAAAAAAAAAGTGGAAAAACAGGTAACTTGTTTATCAGGGCTATCATTTAATGTAGGAGATGGACAAACTCGCAGACAATAAAAGAGAAAAATGTTTTTTGATGAAATCTAAGAAGTAGGACACATGAATTTACAATAAGAGAACACTTTATAGTCCATTCATTTGATGTCATATGTGATAATACCAAGGCAGAACTATCTCAAAGAACTCAGACGCATGAAGTTGTTGTGCAACCTTTTCGAATATTTTTAATTGGGATTTATCAATCTCTCTATATTAAAAAAAAAGTTACCCCGTCGCTGCAGGATTGAAAACTGTGTTGTTTAGCTCTATTCTTAGACGGTTTCCCTAGAAAGTTCGGATCAGAAAAATATGAGATTAACATGGTTTGATCTTCATCATGTTCCCTGGACAATTGTAAAGTTCTTTTTCGATGCGGTTATTAGTTTAGGGTTTATTAAGTGTCAAGATTGGGGGGGTTTATTAAGGTGAACGTAAGCGAGCAGGGGGCGGAGCCTCCTAGTAGAAGAAAAAAAGAACACTATAAAAAAGTTGAAGGATATTTACAAATATGACAATCATGCTTATACTTTTGAAGATGAATTTGATTGTTTTTTAATATTTCTAAAAGAAAACGAGGACACCATAAAAACCACACTAGACATCTATTGAGCCGCCAAAGAAATTTCTTGCACAGTTCCGAAAGTTGAAATATTATTGAAATTTTTTTTATAATAATTCCCAACCTTATCCAATGCATCACGAGAAAGATCGTTTTTCGTTTTAAAGCGTGTAAAAAGCTATTTAAGGAGTACTATGCGAAAAGAAAGATGAATTAATAAGGCCGTTCTATTTTTAGAGCAAGAAATTTCAAACCGAATTGACGCTACTACAATAATTGATGAATTCGCTAAAAATAAAACAAGACGGAAATTCATGTAAAAAAAATGTTTTTTAATAAATTTATTTAATGTGTTATTGTATAAAAATTTTGATTACTTTTATGTTTTGAAAAAAATTAATGAGAGTTTTTCTTGAAACTTTTTCTTGAGTTTAACTTTTCTTGAGTGAGAAACTTTTTTTCGAGCCCCAAAAATTTTACCGCTTGGGGCCCCCACTTGACTTGATCCGCCACTGATTCATCCTCTGTTCAGTCCAATGATTGATCATCTGTTGGTACTACTTAGGCGATGTCGCCACTCTATAGAAATGAACCTTCACACACCTACCCTGCCATATGATTTTATATCGCCACACGAGGATATAAGATACCAAATGGGCCAACCAAGTCAATTTTTCTCAGAACAGTCACGGGGCTACTAGTCGACATGCACGTTTTACAGCTCCTCTCGATAGCAATGCTAAGTCTACATATATTTCACATCTATGGGAATTTCCCAAGAGGCTGGATTTTTAGGAGAGTTGATTTTATGCATTCAATGTTTTTCAATTCGAAAGGTACAAAACTATTTTAGCTCTAACTACGTTAATTTATAACACATCAAATTCTTTAATATTCATATTTTACTTTTAACCCTCCTGTCGGTTGTCTTGACGAGGTATATCCTCCTTAGCAGATCTTGATTGACGAGATACCTCGTCATTAGAGGAAAACTAGCCAGATCTTAGTCTTGTCATCATAAAAAAATCGGCAGTATCGTGATGACGATATATCTCGTCGTTAGCAATGTTGGTAAAATCTCGATGGACATCTCGTCAAACCACTTGGAGAGTTAACAATTCAAAGTCTACCTGCTCCTGAGAGCAGTAGGTGCTTCCACATCTCCGAACTGATCATCCGAACCAGCCTGTTACTGGAAGAGCAAAACGTATCTCTTGTAGTTTTTGGATGTAACAGTTCCCCGTGCAATCCAATGTAACGAGCTGATTCAGAGGGCTTGTGGCTCTTACGTGCAATTCCGTCATCTCTATCGACCTGGCCTAGTATTGCGTGCTCCATTTTTCGGCATCACGCGAGCCGAATATATAGCAGGTCTAAGAGCTATTATTTTCGCTTTTGCGTTGTTTAGGTCGGTCAGTAAGCGACTCTCAGCACTCATTTGCAAAGCAGTCGCTGCATTTTAATGCGGGTTCTCAATTAAAGCAATACGCGTCGGTATAATGTGTTGATTTGCAAGATGGGAGTTTCCCTTTGAAGTAATTTATGAGCCGATGCAAAAGCACCGAAACACTCCCGTGAAAGCAGTTCGAACGGGTGCGTTGTTTTCCCACAGGGAACTTGAAAGTACCTTGGTGTTTTTTTAATAATTAACGTCACACTGGAGCAACACAAGGGGATATTGGCGACGGTCAGAGATCAATTCCAAACAGGACTACACCACGTCATTTTGAACCACGTTCAGGTAACGCCTGAGCAGGCACCCTACTTTCCAAACTTCCATACCACGCAAACGTGAGGATATTTGAGATCACGACAGATTTAACTGTACAGCCCCCTTTCTCCACGCTGGTCTTTGGTTGGATTCGAACTTGCAAACCTCCGTTTGCCAATCCGTTACTCTTTCAACCAGGCTACCCTTCTCTCCCTTCCTTAGAATAGTATCCTTTGGTGAACTTATGTTAGTAATTTTATTTGATTCTAATGCTTTGGAAAGATTCTATTGGTCGAAAAGGTCTGCCAAATAGATTGCAAGACGGAATGATACGTGTGAGCTCCTCAGAGAGTCCACATTTTAACACCCGTTAATCCCGAAGAACCACCTTCTTTGTTCCTCATGGCCTCGCCCTGCACTACTTCCAATAACTGAATAAAGTAACCTGAAGAGCGGAGGTGCAAAAAAAATTTCAGAAAAAGCTGTTGGAGAGAGGGATTGTGCAGAAAGCATAAGCGAGCACCCTCCGAAAGCTTTTAGAACTCCATTACCGCCCTCTCAATGTTATGTCAGCAGAAATAATCCAATTCCCGCGGAGTGTCTCTTTCTATTTAGCTGGCCGGGCACTTCCAGAGCACTGGGCGAGGAAACACATCCACTTCAATATCGCGTTCGCTTTCATTCCTAACATATGTAATGAGCTTGCTTTTAGCGGCCTTAAAATGTTCAAGCCCATTTATTAAGTGCGTTTACTCACAGACCTTTCGGGCCCGCGTTTCAAGTGATTACGAGCTGCTTCAGGAAGGATGCTTTGGGAAGGGGTGCTTGTTTAAAATTATTTTCTGGCGATTCAAAGTAATGGGCGAGATTCTTCCGAGGAGAAAATGGGAATAACTTGAAAATTCGAAGTTATTAGTACGCCTAAAGAGAGCCAGTGGACGTCACAAGTGTCATCTCTTTTTAGCTTTAAAGTTGATATTTTCCTGAAATAGTGTCTGTCGCATGAAGTTTTATTTCTGAAATCTTTAATTTTTGATTTTCAGAATCGATTATACAGTTTTCCTTCTCAGAACTTTTTTTTTTTTTTTAAATCGATCTTTTAATCTTAATTTTTTTAAATTGATCCCAAAACCGCTTTTTTTTTTAACCCATTTTTTATAAAATAGTTTATGTTTTCCTACTAAAACATTTCTATTTTTGGAATTGATGTTCTCATCAAGTAGTTTTCCTTTTAAAACTCCTGGGGTCGCAGTAGCCAGATGAGAAGAGTAACAAATTACCAACCGAAGGGTTGCGAGTTCGAATCCAACCAAAGTCCGTCGTGTACAAAGGGGTGGATGCACGTTAAATCTGTCGTGACCTGAAATGTCTTCATGTTGGCGTGGTGTAGAAGTTTGGAAACGTGGGGTGCCTGCGTCTGACCGTGGTTCAAAATTACGTGATGTTGTCCACGGTAATGGTAATTTTAGTTAACGTCGTACTAGAGCAACACAACGGGCTATTGACGACGGTCCGGGAGCAGTCCCTTAAGGGAAAGTTTACAGAGAATGCAACAACTACTGATCAGTCAATGTTTTAAAACATCGATGTTCAAAATTAAAACATCAATGTTTTAAAACATCGATGTTCAAAATTAAAATATCAATGTTGCTTATACATCGCCCAAAAACCATCGATGTTTTAAACATCAGTGTATTTAACTCCCCCCCCCCATTTCTTAAAACTGGTTTAGCAATGTACCAAATAATGTTCGCGGGGGGGGGGGGAGAGATTTAATTTGTCAATTGCCGTGTTTATTAATTTATAACTAAGACTTTTTTTTAACTGTCAAAACAAAGTAAAAAAATGAATATGAACAACTAACAAATCTTTTATTTTCAAATTGAATAGCTTAAAAGAAAATAATCTTTACAACCATTTGACATAGGTACTACTTACTATAAGTATAATTAGTAATTAGGTAGGTACATTATTATTAATTATTTATTAACTTATAGGGGGAAAACACAACATAATTATTTTTTATTTACTGTAAATGGTGGGTTCTGTCCTCGACGGAGCCTGCAATTTTGATGGTTGCGAGATCGGCACTTGGACCTGGCTAAGACCGTCGTGTTCGCTAATGGTGGCTGGGCCACGTTACATAGGTCGTGGTTACAAAGTCCCCCATGTTCCCAATTCAAATCAATATCTCTGGGGGTACGTGATCAGTGGTTTATCGGCCTCTGATTGGGATCTAAATTACGATATGTGTGAGTGAATGGATGTGTGAAAGGGACCTTCCTGTAAAACGGATGTGTCATGCATGAAGAAGTCCAACCCTCCGGGGCAATGGCACCCCCAATTGGGCCATATATGGCCCGCACGACAACAACATCAAAATATATTGGGGCCTATAATTATTATATGCCCCAATATTTGTTATTTACAGTTTGTAAAAAAAGAAACTTTGCTAACTTTCTCCACCTTAAGCCGACTTTTTTCACTAACTATCCCATCAGTTCGGGAAAAAAACTTTTTCTGATGGGACAGATGTCGCCATTACTTACAAATAATTAGTTGCACGGTTATTTTTCTTAATTTTTATTATGGTGCTTTTTTTATTAAAAAATAAAACATTTATGTTAAACAAACACCGGCTCCAATAAATCAAGAATCAATCGATGTTTTGAAAACTTCGATGTCGCATCCCTACTTTTCAGACCCTTCACCCTTGGCCACTTAGGTCTAAAAGTATGTTCCATTTACTGATTATGAAAACTATGCTACTTGGTTATTTTCTAAATTTTGTACTGTTACTTTTTTCATTTAAAAATAAAACATCGACAACGTAAAAACATCGACTCCAATACATCGATGGTAAATACATCAATGTTTTGGACACATCGACATCGATGTCGCATCCCTAATATCAGATACCCATTTACACAGGAGGAAACAATTGCCAATTGTAAATTCCCAAATTTGGTAGCACCTTCTCGACTAGCTCGTGAGCATTCGCGTCATTGCCCATACCGACAGGCTTCACAATGCCCCATACGACAAAATCCGATTCCCCCGGGACCCCAATCCGCCTCTCACCCTAGTGCCAAAATCACCTCGGGCAGAAGCTTAAAAGTTCATCGCAAGTTCATCTCCCACAGATAATCGGAATTTTCCCGTAGACGACGACTATCTCCACGTTGATAAAGTAATCAAATCCGTAAACCTAATCCAGAAGGAGCAACGCAAAAGGGTACAGGGCGGAGACCAGCCACAGTGAGTCAACGTATAGCGAACGATCTGATATAGTCATCATCGGTGCCCTCGGGGCCACTGCCTCCCCCCTGTCCCCCGAGGCACCACCCCTTCTCCATCTACCAGATGGAATTCACGCTCTGCCGCCCAACCATAGGACCTAAGGGACAGGTGATCTCGGTATTAATTCACTACGTGCTTCACCTGAGTCCAAGAAGAGCAATCAGGTAAATTGTCCACGTTGAGGCGGTTCTACGTGCAGACTTCACCAGTGGGAGATTTCGGAGCCTTTAAATCAACACTGTGAACGCGTTAATCTGAAATGGAAACTTGTTTGTTTCGGAGCAGCTTCCGCATGAGATGGCAGTATAAATTATTTCAGACACAGGGAAAGAAAGCTCGCACCGATGATAGTTCCCAAGTTCTGGGAAATGAGATTTTTATTTTCTGACAAGCAGAGCTTAAGGAAGGCTTTATGAAATTTCTGTCCAGCCTAATTTCCTGAGAAAGTATGAGGAGTAATATTAATTAAATATATTAACTAAAATTAACGCTCCGCAATAGTGAATAGGTCTTGATGGTTCTCGTCATTAAAAGAAACTGACCAGATCTTGATATCGTTATCATAAAAAATCAGCAATACCTTAGTGACGAGATATCTCGTAATATTTCTCATTATAATATTTCTGTCCTAATAGAAAAAGCCTATTCGAGTTAGAAAATTTAAAATTAGAGGATTAATATTAACTACAATTAACCCTCTTGGTGATTCTTGTCTCCACTAAGTATCTCGTCATTAGCAAACATGACATCTTTACGGGAGAGATTAAAAAACTGACTAGATGTTGATCTCGCCATCATAAAAAAAGCAGCAATACTTTAATGATGATACATCTCGTCATTAACAAAATGCGCCATATCTTGATGGGCATCTCATCGAAATCAATTGGAAAGTTAAGGAAAACATTCGATTTAGTAAGCCTACCGATTGAGAGATTCTCTCTAAGCATCGATGTTCTTTTCGTAATGAAGAACATTTTGGTTGAAAATGGCACGGTTAAACGTCACTTCTCACTAGTATTTGAGCTATCACAAAAGCCATTCTAATGGTTGTCTCAACGAAGTTTCTGGTCATTAGCAAAACTGACCAGATCTTTTGGAGGAGATATCTCGCTCATCAAAATCTCGTCACCTCTCGTCGTTATAAAACTCATCAGATCTTGATCTCGTCATAGTAAAAACAATGCAATTTTAAATACAAAGTTAAGTTCTTATCCTATTTTTAAAAGTAATTTTTATTCAGAGTGATTCTTAAAAGATGGGCAAAACTTTAAAAGGTGATAGTACACATCCAAACAAACAACTTTCATCAAAGAATGCATGGTCGGAATTAAAACGCAAAGGTGCTAGAGGGCGCCGAAGGTGTTGTTATAAGAGACATAAACACACAAAAGCAAGTTTAATGACATGTGATTACAATTACTGTTAAAAACTTTGACTGGCAGTGGCTATGCATGACGTACAACGGCGAAGAAAGGATTGTCGAACTTTCTGAAAAACGCCAGGCATATCGCGTATTTCCCCTGCAACGGCCGAAAGTCTAGCGACTAGATCTTCTGCAGATTCAACGGGGGCCTCATACACAAGAGCCTTCAGCTGTCCCCACAAATATAAATCATTACATGAAAGATCTGGCGAGCGTGGTGGCCAAGCTACAGGACCACTTCGCACAATCCACTGGTTCGTAAAAGTTAAATCCAGATAGTTTCGCACCTCTTGTGCATAATGGGCTGGTGCTCCATCTTGCTGGAACCACATTACATTCTGGATGTGTGTTGGAACGTCCTTCAACATGTCTGGCCAAACATTGATAGAAAAGCGCCGTTGATGAGCATGTGCATAAATGACATGTGGTTCACGTGTCATTCATCCGTGAAAAGCACAGTTGCCACAAAATCTGGATTTACTGCGCTCTTCTGCAGAAACCAACGAGCGAATTCCATACGACGAGGATAATCGTTTTGAGAGAGTTCCCGAACAAGTTAAACATGGTAAGGATGCAAATGTTCAGCCTTCAGTACTCGTCATGTCGTGGATTGTGATAAATGTAACTGCCTAGCCACTCGGGTACTTGTACTTGGCTGAACAGCCACCATATCCAGAATGGCCTTTTCCACGACTGCCGTTCTGTCCGTCTTTGCACGACCTGCATCCGACCGGGAAGCGAGAAAGGATCGCACAACTGTTGGTGCAAGCGCTCACATGTTTTACGGTCGGGCAACCGCCTGTTGGGAAACGTCTCTCCGTAAATCGTTGGGCCTCTGAACCATTTCCATTTGTAAGTCCGTAGATAAAATGTATATCAGCAGCCTTTTCCTTATTATTGAAGGGCACCATCTTCCGATATGTTCCTACCGCGATTGCCAGCTGCACACTAGGATCAGCGCCTTTTATGTATTAATCAAGGCGAAAATATGCATGCGAGTTCTTTTTCCACCATATCACATTTACATGCTATTACTGTCGTTCTTCTACCAATAACTCGCAACAAGAATGGAGCTTTAACATTTGAAAGGATCAAGTTTTCAAATGCGCCAGCACCTTTTGTTTCCGACCATGCATTCTTTGATGAAAGTTGTTTGTTTGGATGTGTACTATCACCTCTTAAAGTTTTGCCCATCTTTTATGAATCCCCCTGTTGTTCATCCCAGACCCTTATTTTCTCGGTAGATCCAAACACACAACTGACTGTACAATGGAAGCTTGTCAAGATTTCCAATATAAGTTACGTTAAATGACAACAATTTAAACAGTTTCTAGAAATTCCCTTTATTTCTGTATGTGGGGTATTGATATGTTGGATTGATATGTTGCATCGATATGTGGAGAAGAATCAACGGTGAGAAAAGGGTAAATATACTTAATAATAAATATGAATCCCAAACCACTCTGGCGCCGCGGTAGCGTTTGGAAGAGCAACGGATTAGCAACCGGAGGGATAAATCTGTCGTGGCCTCAAATGTCATCGCGTTGGCGTGGTCTGTTAGTTTGAGCAGTAGGATGCCAGGTTAAAATTAGTGGTTTAAAATTACGAGGCGTTGTACTGGGATATTTCCCTTCGGGTTGGATCACGGACAAATAGCCAGTTGTTTTGCATCAGTAAAACGTTAATTACCTATCTAAAATACACAGGCATCCTTAAATTAAAGTAAGGGGTGAGGTAGGTTTATTCATATCCATTATTAAAATATTCGGAGAATCAGCTACAAGTACTTGAACTTATTAAACAAAAGTGCTGGCATGATATTTTCACGAATTTGTGAACCTCGAGTTTTACTTACTATACCTGTCAGTGTGAGTAAAGGTGAAAGAAGTTTTTGTAAATTAAAACTTATATATTTATGTTCGACTATGTGTCAGGAAAGCTTTCGGATCTTGCAATTATATCCACTGAAAAATTAATTGCACAAAGTATCAATTATTTCGACCTAATACAGAAATTTGACAGTGCTAAATAGAAAGGCGCCCATATAGTATGTTAAATGCTACTTATCGAATAAAGGTAGTTTTTTGAACCAAAACGCTTATTTTCTTTCCTACTACTAAACCAAATGTAGCCTACATGTCGCTGAATGGACCAACTGCATAGAAGGTGCTCTGAAATTGATGGCAACTAGGAGATCTCGCACCACCTAGAAAATATTCTAGGGCCGTCAATGACAAAGAACCACCTAACCTCTTTTTTGAAGCATTCATATTTTTGTCTCGTGGCAGTGTAGTGTCATCACTTCAGTTCAAAGACTTTTTTACTATAAGCTTCTTTTCTTATTATTGTCTTGTTTCAAGCATCGGTTCGACAACTCGCAACGTGCCTTTTGTACCAACACCCGGGTCACTTTCCTGCAAAGAAGCAGTTAAAATCCTTATTTTTCGTGTCAGATTGTCAGATCGGACCGTGATTTCAAAATTGCGTGGTGTTGTCCTCATATCTTTCCCTTTGAGACTGAACCCGTATAATCACCAATAGCCCATTGTGTTGCTGCAGTTATTAAAATATCTACCTACCTTAAGTTTTGTTTTCCATTGACATAGTTATTAATGTGTAATAAATTTGTATGTTATAATAATATTTAATTACGTAGTAGTTTTCGATTCAATCTCCGTTTCAACACTTGTCCCAGCGTGAAACTGGTTCTTAGTACATCCAAACAAACTACTATTTGGGAGTCTTATCCACAGCTCTTTTTTGAGTCATTTAAGGTATATGACTATGTTCGGAGTCCTTTTTCTAAACAAATGGTTCAAATTATACTAATTTTTCTTTTTAAAGTAAAACCACTTATAAAAACACACTCTAATACAAAAATATCACTAAAATTTTTTATAATTTATTAAAAAAATTGGCAAATATTCAAACTTAGATGAAAAATGACACTAATGAAACACAATACATCTGAACGACATGAACAATATTGAGAATAAAATAGAAAACATGAATTTGTGAAATATTTTTCTTTAACGCTTACATCACTAAAATCTCTCTAAAGGTTTTTCATCCAAAATAACATCGTCTATCCTAGTTCAGGTATCAAATTTAATTTAGAAACATAGAGTAGATTTTTAGTTTTCTCGTTTCTCATGCAAAATGCTGCTCAAAATCACAATCAGAGGAAAATACATTTAATAACAGCTTTTGTCCACATATCGACAAAATTGTATGGATCGTTCTTTCTTCTCACACAGACTAAACGTTAACGGCCGTATTCACACCTCCGAGTTAAACCGTGGATCATCTATAATCCCTGGTTTATCGAAGAAACCGTATTCATAATGCCGAGGTTTAAACTACCGTTTCGGTGGTAAATTTCGATTCTCCGAAAACGGTGGATAACTCTCAATTGAGAGCTAACGCATACGCAGTACTATCTTTTCGTGAAGAAAGAGATATATATATGTTGCAAAACAAAATGGACGACACACTTCAATCTGTGCAAAATGACAGTATTCTAGCGGCGACGCGGTTCGAACTAATTTTATGTTTCAGAACAAGAACTTGATGAAATTTTCTACAAAATATACAGTGCGTATCGAAATGATAGGTCTACTAGTAAAATCGAAAGTTATGTTGGTAAAAAAAGTTTTACTGTGTACAAAGTACTATTTTATAAACTACGTTAGTTCATAAAATGAAAAAATTATGCATAAATAATATACAAATCATAGGAATTATACGGAAGATAAAAATTATGTGAAACAGCTGTTTCAAAAAGATAGGTCCACTGAACCAAACATCGAATTAGTCTTCAACTAATACGAAATTTTCCCACCGTTTTTCAGAATGAGCTCATAAATTCTATTCGGCATAGTTTCTACAAGTTTTTGTAAAGAGTTTGTCTCGATTTTTGCCCAATCGGAGGAAATAGCGTTTTTTAAGTCTGTAGTACAGTTGTACAGCCTTCCGCCTGCATACACTGCTCTTGTGAGTATGGCCCATATGTTTTCAACCGGATTCAGGTCGAGGCTGCAAGGTGACCAATCGATAATATGTACATCATTATGCAGAAACCATTCAAAATTGGACTTTGCAGAATGCACAGGAGCATTGCCCTGTTGGAACATAAAGAACGGGCATCCAATGTGCTCTGATTGTGGAAGAAAATATTGTTCAAGCAGCTGTTGGTAGGCTGCAGCATTCAAACGATTGTCTACAAATGCTATATCAGTTTTTCCTGCACGTCCAAATCCGGCCCATACCATAATGGAACCACCTCCAACTTGCCTCTTCGAGAATATCTCTCTATCGGTACGCAGATCGTGCCAGTAATACTGCCAGCCATCTGGACCATCCAGGTTGAATTTTTTTTTCATCACTGAATGTCACTCGATGTCAGTCTTCTTTCCAGGACATCACTTCCTGCGCAAATTTCAATCACTTTTTTTTGTGCTCTTTAGTTAATTTCGGAGCCGCTTTCCTCTTCCAGTAAACTAAGTTGTCGAAATTCTTTACCACTCTATGGGCCGTAGATTTTGATATTGGAGGGTTTTGTTGCCTGACCAACGTGGATAAGCTCGTATTTTCAGATTTTAAATCCTTTACGATACTCCTTCTTTGTCAAGGTGTCACTTTTGATGGCCGCCCAGATGTTTTTTTAGTGCCATAAGCATTTCCAAGTCGCACAAAATTGTTTACAACATTATGCGATCTGTTTAAAAGTTTAGTTATGTCTCTTTTCGATTTTCCACACTTCTTAAATGCATCAATTTCCCCCTGCTCAATCAGCGGAAGACTGCAATGACGAACCATTTCATTTGATTGCAATGTGATGTTCAAATCTGTTTAAATACCGCCACAGCAGCCAGCTTAATCAATCAGTAAGACTAATTTGTGATATTTATGCAAATTTTGTGGAAATAAACGTTTTGGTGCAAAGATTTATAAAGGTGGACCTATCTTTACAAAACGATCTCAAAATGAAAATTTGCGTAAAATAAAAATGAATTATTTATTTTTAACAAATTGCTTCCTAAATAGTTATAACGATTAGTGTATAATTATCTCCACCAAAAAAGTGATTCTTATTCTAAATTAAGAGTCGAAACTTTGAAAAATGCGGGTGGACCTATCATTTCGATACACACTGTATATGTGCCCAGATGTGATAATCTGGTTTGAATTATATTCTGCCTCGCCAAAGTATAATCCGGTGAAAGATTTAACGGTGAAAATAAAAATGCTGAAATTAAATATCTCTGTATATTTCTCTATTTCTAAACTCAAAATGAAATGTGGTAGAAAAAGAACCTAACACCGTATCCATTTTATTAAAATCACAATTTGGAATCAATTCCGTCGGCGTTGTACGTATTTGACCACTATGAATACAGATTCGGGCGTCGCACAGTGGAGTATTTGAGGCAAAATCCTGGCCAAAAATATTTTTCATAAAGTTAAAACCATTATATATATATATATATATATATACCATTTAATATTTACCAAAGTTTAGTCACTATAGGGATCTTAGTTTTCTAGTGACTTCAGTAGATATGATATTTTTCAATCATTCTCCTGAACTATGATTTTCGTCAAATTCATCTTCTTCATTACTCTCTTCTTGGGTTTTTTGAGAAGGACCACCATCAGACCCCTCTGAAATAAGAAATTATAGGGTATTACTACTATAAGGCTTGCTCTTTATCCTTGGCCTTTGTCTAGAGCAGCTCATATAAGAATCACTGTTTAAAAGAAGCCTGTTCGAGACATCTCTGTTGCAAACTTCTCTATTGAACTTTCTGGAGTATTTTGTACGGTACAGTCTAAAATGTTTGTTTCTAGCTTCTGAAGCTTCCTATGATAATTGGCCAATGGGGTACTATTGCTTGCCTAATTACAGTAGCCCCATGAACCAAAACTTTGTGCATTGTTTTGTTGGAGTCATAGGATGCCAACTACAAAGGTCCACATACAGTCTTGCTGTTTCATCAGCATATGTTTGAAACTTTTTTGCATCAATGTGATGAACACTTCTTATGGCTTCCAATATCATTTTCAACCTTTTTATCATTTCAAGATCTACTCCAGTGATTTGTGAGGCATTTTCTGGATATGAAAAAACTGGAGCTTTTCATCAATTGATTTTTCGGGAGATATCTTAACCAATTCGTACATAGTTAGTCTACTAAATTCCCTTTCCATCTTCAGAAGTTATAAAACGAAAACCTGTAATGTGCCAGTAAAAATATAGTTTTTATCTCTACAATTAGGCTACAAAAAAGGGTAGTTAAGAATCGCTAAATTCAATATCGGTATTGATGGAGTGAAATTTTAAGTTGTGATGTAACAAATTTTTTAATTTATTTACTGATTGTCCACTTTTGCCTACAATAATATAAACTGTTTTAAGGGAATATATATATTTTTTGACAAATGGTAATAAATTTATTAAATGAAATACGATGTAATCCATCATTATTATTAGAAAAAAAAAGTTTTATACTTTCCTTGATGTTTTTTTCTGGTTAAGTTCAATACTATATTTACTCTTATTTCTTAAAACTTGTTTTTTTTTGTCTGAAAGGCTTAAGAATAAATAAAGTTGTATATGTTAACAAGATTTATACAGATTACATCTTTGGTTGTAAGTCGTTTTCAAATCATACCCGTCAAAAAATATCGTGAAAATAAAAATAGTACTTTGTAAAAAAAAATTCTGTATAAAAATGGCAGCTGTTTGCAGAAAATTTTTTCTTTGAAATAGACAATCAATACTATAACCATTACGATTATAATTGAAATTAGGTCCGACAAGCCCCGACACACCTTCATAAAGCATTTGAGAAATCTGAATTACATCCCAAAAGGCTTAAAAATAACATTTTTCCAACTTTAAAAATGTTTTAATATGTTAATAATAAAACTAAGAAAATTATTATAGATTTTAAAACAAAGCTTTAAACTTTTTTTAACACGTAAACCTGATTTAATTTCAAAACATTAATTCATAATGCCACAAAAAATAGATTTAAACTAACAATAAAGCTGAAACGTAATCAAATGGCACGTCCACTCGCAAAGAAACCTGTTCTTCAACTGAGGCTAGGAGCTGCTGGATGTTACTTATAAACCTGGAAATTATGTGATTCACCCACCAGTTAGTCAGAAATAATAAAATGCACTTTTTACAATTTTTGGGCAATTTTTAATTTTTATACTTTTAGTCAGGTTTTTCTATCAAATACTCCACTGTGCGTCCTAAGAAATGTAAACAATATCACTTGATTGAGAGGGGGAAACAATAGTAGCCAATCACAGCGATCTTATCGTTTCAATCCGTGGATCACTTAATCTGGGGTTTGTGCATATGGTTCTGGGTTAAGCCACGGTTTAACTCTGGCCAGCGGATTAGCTGATCCACCAATTAACTTGTGAATATGGCCGTAAAACGCAATAAATCCGAGAAGTACAAGGTAGCACAATAGCTAGTAACTAAAAACGTCTTTAATAACAGCTTTTGTCCACAATTCTACAAAACTGTGCGGATCGTTCTTTTTACTCACACCAACTCTCAAACGTTTTTATTTTATTTCCAACGTACTTTAAAAATAGTGTCAAAATACTGTCAAATTGGCCCTTACAGTACTTATATTTAAAGAATGCTCATTCGGTGTGTTGTTTCTGCAGGCTTCATTTCACAGTAAAATGACTGCAACAGCTCTTAAATCCCCTTTAAGAGGTCCTAATAAAAATACACGGAAAAACGCGACATTCAAATAAAAGCATACATTTTACCTCCTTATTGTTATGGGATGTTAGTATACTTTGTTAAAATACTTTCATTGTATTATTAATAGTTTTTTGAGATTGTACGTGCTTGCCTGGTGTTTTTCTCCAACCGCTTTCGGAATGAAGATTTATTGCTCTGTGAGGTGAGGTACCCCAGAGTACCTTCCAGCAGCGGAACGCACGAAGACTTTTTATCTCCATCATTTTTATCTAGTCATTTTTCTTCCCCTTTGCATTAAAAATAAACAGCGAAATAGTGCATCGTATTTTCGAGAAAGCGGGGCATATCGTCCGTTTAACACAAATTGTCGAGGAACGATACCCGTGATAATAAAAGGAGGTATTTTGTCACGCTCCCATTTGTCAACTTGGTTCTTAAGCGTGGGTACACAAGAGAGAGCTGCTGGCCAGGGTAAAGTGATTTTTTCCTCGGAGAGTGCAGTTGCGATCTCCATTGCTAACGTAACCTCATCCAGACGTGATATTCACTTCTGCAGTCCCGAGAGATAATCAAAAGATGATTTTGTCAACAAAATGGTTTTATCAAAAAAGGACAAAACACGCTCCAAATTTCAACACCGCGCCAACGCTAGAACATCTACGACAGCTTTAATGTGTATTAGCCCCCGTGTACACGACAGTCTTTGGTTGGATATTAGTTTTGATATCGCAACCCTCCTGTTAATGACCCTTCCAATCGGGCTCTCTGAGGCTTAGAAATTATTTCATGTTCTTTGACTCAGAAATTGTTAAAAAATTATTTTATCTTCCTTTTCAGGTATTTTGAATTGATTTGATCCAATTTTAGCAGCTTTTTAAGGTACTTTGAGACTAAGAAATAATAAAAACAATTTTTTATTCGCTTTTTCTGGTATTTTAAGACTTACAAATGATAATAACAATTTTTAAAGACTATTTCAGGTAATGTGAGACACACCATAACTATAATTTAGTTCATTGGTTTTTTCAGACATTTTGAGACTCAAAAATTACGTAAAAATTATTTTATACGCTTTTCAGGTACTTCGAGGCTTAAAAATGAACTAAACAAATTTTTATATACTATTTTATGTACTTCAAGACTCAAAAATTGATTAAAAAATTATTTGTATCGAATTTTCCAGATACTTTGAGGTTTAGAAATGATTTAAACAACTTTTTATCTGCTTTTTCAGGAACTTTGAGGCTTAGAAAAGATTAAAAAAATAATTTTGTTCCACTATTTCATTTGAAAATCAGAAATGATAAATAATTATTTTATCAGGTATTTCGAGACTTCGAAAAGAAAACTAATATTTCTCGTCTATTTTATGTACTTTCGACTTACAAGTAATTAAAATATTATTTATTGGTCGTATGGAAAGGTAATTTTAATTAACGTCATACTAGAGCACCGCAACGGTCTATTGACGAACGGTTCGGGATCAATCCCCTAAGAGTCCTAAGGGAAAAATCCGAGGAGTTAATTAACGCCACACAACTGGAGAAACAAAAAAAGGTATTGACGAATGTCCGGAATCGATCTTGAAAGGGAAGACAACACCTCTTCAGTTTGAACCACAAAGGAGCGGTAGAAACAAATGCTAGTACCTAAATTTTGTCAAAAAATACCGGTCAAATGTATTTATATAATTTTAAGCAAAATTTTGTCCTGGTAAGAATAATTTTCTAGTGTTTACTTTTATGCACTCCACCTGTAGTATAATTTTAATTAGCGTCACACTGGAGTAACACAACGGTCTATTGTCAAATGGCAGGGTTCAAACACGAAGGGAAAGATCCGAGGACAGCATCACTTAATTTTGAATCACGGTAATACTACGAGGTTACATCTGAGCTGGCACCTCACTCTCCGAAATTCTACACCACGTCGATGCGAGAACATTTGAGGCCACGACAGATTTAACGTGCCCCCTTTGCACACGACGGTCTTTGATTGGATTCGAACTCGTAACCCTCCGGTTGCTAATCCGTTACTCTTCCATCCGGGCTACCCTAAAAAAAAAAAGAAAGAACCTGCGAGGCATCAAAATTCTCTTTCACAAACGTCAGGTAGGTAAGTAGTTCATTTAACGTAGAACACGTAATAGGCTATCGTCGACAGTCATGGATCAGTCCTGAAGGGAAAGAACACCACGTAATTTTGAACTGCGGTCAGTGGTTAACTCCGGAGTTGGCACCTCACCTCTCGAAAGTTCCACACCACGCCAACGTGAGGATGTTTGAGGCCACAGCAGATTTAACGCGCACCAATCCCTTGTTCACGACGGCGTATGGTTGGACCGAGTTTTGAACTCGTAACTCTGGTTTCTAGAGATGATAAGTAAAACGTTCTCGAAATAACCTAGCTTTTCTTTCCAAATTTGTCTTTTTAAACATTTTGCTCTCTGAAAAAGAGTTTTTCTTCTGAATACGTTTCCTTAGTTACTGTGTATTGTTTTTGTTTACTGTGTACACGGATTTTTTTTTTTTTTCCATTTCGTTCTATGTAAATTTTCAAATTATGTGATCATTTTCTTTCGTCATTTTGTATTTTGGTGCCTACATATTTTCCCCTTCATTTACCTTTTGTTTTCTGCGTCAAATGGCACTACCTTAAGTGTTTTATATGCAGAGTGGATTGCTTTGCCCTCTCTTATCCCCGAATATCCTCCGTAAGGTAGACTATATAGCTGAAAACCGCACAGGTGAAACAGTGTCCGCCTACGGTTTCTAATATTCGACTGTACAAACAAGGCTTCCGCAGCCCATCTCACCGCAAAAGCAGCGCACGAAAAATCAACTAGTGAAACTTTCTCCACAGTTCGCATCAGTCATCGTTCAATTAATTTGCTACGGAAATATGTGCCGAAGTCAATTAATCAATAACTCCTCTACTTTGACGAGACGAATTCGATTCAGATAAATCAACTAGTGAAACTTTCTCCACAGTTCGCATCAGTCATCGTTCAATGAATTTGCTACGGAAATATGCCGAAGTCAATTAATCTTTCAACTCCTGTACTTTGACGAGACGAATTCGATTCAGATAAATCAACTAGTGAAACTTTCTCCACAGTTCGCATCAGTCATCGTTCAATGAATTTGCTACGGAAATATGCCGAAGTCAATTAATCTTTCAACTCTTCTACTTTGACGACACGAATTCGATTCAAAGAACGTAAAACTTACTAGAGATCTGTAAATGTTTTAGCGCTGGCTATAAAGGTCCAATAGCACGCGAGGAAAATTGTTAAAAGAGAACACACGCAAACCGTGTTGTAAAATTTAGTGCGAATCGATTGTGATGTAACAGATACGTTTTAGTAGATTTCTTCAGATATCACCGTTCCCCGAATGGGGGCTCGGTTCCTCGTTGGGTTTACGCTTACAACATACGAGTTGCAGGCAGCATAGAGTCGATTCCTACCTCTTACCCTGGGTGTATTTCTCTGTCAGTAAACTTCCCTTGTGGATGTCTATTATGGACTGATGCAAAAGTGCGTCCCGTTTTTTTTTTGACAAAAATTGAAGAAAAGTTTTGTTTACTAAAAATTGTATTTTAACATACAATTTTTCATTTGTATATCAATTTGTAGATTTTGTATATCAATATACAGTGGCACCTCGGTATACACATGCTTTAGAATAAGTCCAACTTGATATACGCCATGTTTGGACGCGAAATTTTTTTTTGGTATACGACCTTTGCTTGGAATACGACTCACGTGCGTCAAATCATGCGCTTTTACGCCCACGATAGACTGAAATCGGTATTTTAGAGAGGGGGTAAACGTGCGTTTCCAATGGTGACGACTGAAACGACCATTTCCGAAAGACTATAGCGTCGCGTCCTAGAATACTGCTGAAATGAGATTGCTTCAAGGAAAATGAATGGAAGATGTTAACGAAATGGACAAGTACCACCCCAACAAAGCCCAAAGAAGTCATAATAGCTTTGTCTTGAATGACCAGACAATGTCATATTTCCGAAACATCCTGAGAAGAAGATTTTTAGTAAACCAGATATTCCTCAACCAGGTCCAAGTAGGGAAAATAGACAGTAAAGAGAAAATTAAAGTTTGTTAAATTTTATATTATTTCATCGAATCGCTTTCGTAATTTGGTATTAAGTAGTGCTTAAGTTATTTTATACAATCCCATCAATGTATAATATGCCATTAACAATAGGATTTATTTCTTACTAGCCACTGCGTGGCCAGCACGACGTTGCCCATGACAGTTCTTTTCGTGGGGTCAGGTGTGCCCACTACTCACAGTGATTGCAACGAATTCCCATTTGGCTTGCTTCACACACCTATTGGATAACAGCTATCACAGCTTTGCCCGTGGTGTTGGTTTACTTCGCAAACCAAATGCCTATTGGAATGCCTATTTTTTTTAGATCGTAGCCTATTGGAATGAATTCCCTGCGAATTCCAATTTGGTTTGCTCCGCAAGCCAAATTATGAATATTATGAACCACGGACAACGCCGTAATGGCCTCGTCATTGTCAAATGCGGCCGAAAATATAAATATTTAATTGAAAAATTATTTGCTTCACTCGAATCAACACCTGAGCTGGCACCCCACTCTCCAAACTTCCACAACAACAACCCAACGTGAGGACTTTCGGCCATGACAGATTTAAGGTGCACCAGCGGCCTCTACACCATACGCATACAAACATCCATGCCCGGACCCGGATTCGAACCAGGAACCTTCCAATCTAGAGGCTGTTGCTCAGGAAATCAAAATCAATGAATCTCGAATCAAACGAATGTCATTCTTCTCGTCGGCGAAATTCTTATTGGAAAAAATATAAAAGTTACAAATTAAAAATTATTTATTGAAGAAAATCATATATTTAGGTATCAATCTAATGTGAAATTTTCCGCAGACTTGAAATCCGTTGAAATTTTTACTCTATCTTGAACGGTCTAGGAGATAGAAAAAATAATTGTATAACTCCAGTTGAAACTTTGTTTTTTATCGTCTAATGAAAAAATCATTCCTCCGCAAAATGAAACGGAAGCACAGAAAAAATAAGTTTATAATCTTTGATCTTTTAAGCTGTTGCGATTCTTATGAAAACAATAACAATTAAATATCTCATTAAATTTATTTTGAAATGTTCCAAGTTAAATTTTTAAATTCGGGCTTCGAACAAAATTTGCAAACAGTTCGAACTACCTGTGTGCCAAATCTTATTACTGTAAGCGCCATAGATTCGTCACAACAGTCCCCCCCCCCTACCATAAACATTTCCTTTGATAATAGTAGTAGAGAAGGGAAAATTTCGCTTGGTATAAGTCCAAGGATCTGGAAAGGATTATCGCCGTTCTGCCTTATTTGCCGTTCTGTTCGATGACCTTTCACAATCTGTCCGGTAGCTGCATCATCCCGCGCTCATAAAAGTTCCGAGGTTTTCTGGCTAAAGAAATGATCCAGGTGACTCTGAACCACTTACGGTGCGTGGAATCATCTTCTCCCAACACAACGCATACCTTCTTTTGAGAAACATTCTTGCCTTTTCGGAAATAAAAAAGCATAAAACGTAGAAAATGCTCCTTATTTTCTGCCATTTTTAATGCTTAACAAAATTTAAAAACATAACCCAATAACATCATATTTTTTCCCAAATACTCGCTGAAATTCCTTCTTTCAAACAACTTCAAAAATTTACATGTGAAGTAGATAACCATTCCGTTTTGAGATGCAATGCCATCTAGCGCCATACACGGGACGAACTTTTGCATCCAAACCCAATATTTGAAGTTGTCACTTGCATTGGATGTAGCTTAGCCAAATAAGGCTCTTCCGCCATCAAACCTAACCAATCTATTCAAATGAGGTTTAGTGCGACATGGCAGTTAACTCCTAGGGGCTTAAACCATTTGCCTCCTCCACGATACTTCTTGAATGGGGCAGCCTTTCGAGGAGCAAATATTAAAATATTCCCAAGTATACAGTTACTACAGTATATGAATATAAGTAGTAAAATAGTAAGAAGTCAAGCTGTTTAAAAATACCCACATCAGGGGCTCCATCATCTAGTAGCGCTTGGAGCCTTTAATATTTTTAAGGTTTGCAGTTCCATAGATAATACGAATAATCATATACATAGGGCGACTCGATCTTACTCGCTTTATCGTTTGATTGATTTGGGGTTTTAGGGAGCCATATTGGGCCAAGTGGCACAAGACAGGCAATGTAAAAAATTGCTTTTACAAGGAAAGCTTTACAGAAGAAAGAAATACACCTAGGGTGTCGAACCTGCGCTGCCTGCAAATAGCACACTGGGCTTTGTCGACACTTCATCAAGAGACGCAAAATTTTGTACATCTTGGTCCTACTACTCTAATGATTAGGCCCTCTTAACCCATTAAGTGGGTTAGACGAGATATCTCGTCCACCAAGATGTGACCAATTTTACTAATGACGAGAAATCTCGTTATCTTTATCTATCTCTGTCTATTTATCTATCTATATACACTCTATGACAAAAAAAATCGACGCACTAAGAAGGAATCATCCGATTGCTTTGAAATTTCGTATGCAAAAATGTTTTGACCAAAATGCAAATGATTAAAATTTGGTGTCCAATGAATGAATAGTGCGATCTCCAGCGCATCCAGCAGATGTATATAAGGAGTTGTTCTTGAACTGTTGTTAAAAATTTCTGCTGCATTGCGATTTAGGATACCTTTCAACGACTGAAAAAATGCCTCGCCGCAGGATTCGAGCAACTTTCAGAGTTTGAAAGAGGTCGTATCATTGGATTGAAAGAGGCAGGTTGGGCAAATCGGAGAATCGCTCGTCATGTGAGTCGAAGCGATGCGGCGATTAGAAGATGCTGGCAAGAGTGGGTGGACAATGGCAGATTTCAGCGTCATGATGGTAGCGGTCAACGTAGGGCCACAACAGATCGCGAGGACAGAGTGATTGTCAGATCAGTTGTCACAGCGCCTGATTCATCGCTATCAACCATCAGTCGTGCTACCCACGCACGAGTGTCCACCATGACCATTCACAGACGGCTGAGAGAGCGAAATCTACGCTCGTACCGACCGTTACGCCACCTGCCACTCACGCCTGCACACTGTAGAGCCAGATTACAGTGGTGCTTGGCTCGATCAGGCTGGAGTGATGCTGACTGGGGACGTATAGTCTTTAGCGACGAATCCCGCTTCCAACTGTGTCCTGACGATCATCGAAGACTAGTCTGGAGACGCCCAGGGCAGCGTGCCGTTCCTGCTTTTAGTATTGCACTCCACACGGGCCCTCAACAAGGAGTTATGGTATGGGGTGCCATTTCCCTTGATAGCCGGACCCCTTTGGTCGTCATTAGAGGTACACTTACTGCACAGCGGTATACGTTGACGACATTCTGAGACCTGTTTTGCTACTAATTATTTCTACGCTCCTTTCGCAGTACCCTGGGTTTATTTTTCAGCAAGACCACATACGGCACGTGTTGCTATGAACTGTCTTCAAGCTTGTCAAACACTTCCTTGGTCAGCCAGATCACCAGATCTCTCTCCCATCGAGTATGTCTGGGATGTGATGGGAAGGCGACTGCATCCGGTAAGGAATGTTGATGACGTAGTCCGACAATTGGAGCAAATTTGGTAAGAAATACCGCAGGAGACCATCCGGGAGCTTTAACGGTCTATGCCAAGCCGTGTGGCTGCTTGCATCCAGGCTAGAGGTGGGTCAACACCTTATTGAGCTCGTTACTGTAACTCTGAAATAAATCATTCAATTGTTCTGAAATTTTAATCATTTTCTATTCTGTACATAATTTTCCTATCCACCAATTTTTGTCTCCATTGGACAACTCCTTCTTCGTGCTTTGATTTTTTTTGTTATAGAGTGTATATTGTTGAATCTCTTATCTGACCGTAGATGTAATAATATACAATATGTGCTCTAATATTTTGGACATACATGCCACCTCATTGGCATACTCTATTTATTCGAAGTGGTACTCTGTCTCACGACACTAGGCACGAGAGTGTGTGATGGTGGTAGGTTATCTGACAGTGGTTCAAAACGACGAGGTGTTGTCCTTGGACCTTTCCCTTCGGGATGGATCCTGGACCTTCGCCTTTACCCTGCATTGTTGCTTCAAAATTCAACTACCTATCCACCTAGCTTTGAATATTGTAGGTACTTTTATATCTGGCGGCGGAAATTTCGGTCAGTCCGCTTTTACTGCACTGCTTTAGGATCAACCTACCTTTGTAGCTGTTACCTACGCTTATAAGGAATCTGCATATTTCATAGACTCTTTCTAGAACGTGATGAAACACCTTAACACTGATCTATTACCTACTAAATACTGAATAAATCGGACAGCTTAATTATTATTAATTAACCCTTTCAAGAAGGGTCCCACCTCCATGGAATATCGAAGGCTAGGTATAGTAAGGATGCTAAGGGGGTATATAAATATTCTATTTGATATTAAGATGCTCCTAAGAGTGCAATATATCACTACTAGGGATATAAGACTAGGGATTCCATCCTCGTAAATTCTCTGGTGGTTGTCCCGGTCATGTCTCGCAATTAGCAAAACTGACCAGATCTTGATGTGCGAGATACTTCTCCATCTGAAGAAAACTAATGATATCTTGATGGGGACTAGGTATCTCGTCATTAGAAGAAAACTGACCAGATTCCTGATGGACGAGGTTTTTCGTCAGTAGAAACAACTCACAAGATCTTGATGGACAAGATATCTCGTCATTAGAAGAAAACTGATCAAATCTCGCCATCATAAAATTAACGTCAATCTCTTAATGACGAGATATCTCGTCATTTGCAAAATTGGTCACAATTTGATGGACGATGGAAGATAAAAAACCCCTTTTAAGTACTCAATTTGCTAAGTGCAAAATACATACATATAAAGTGATAGATCTCCATTCAGAAAGTTTTCTCCCAAAAATGCTTCTAGCCTGCCACCCTTGTGTAAGGGTGCTAATCCGCGAAATATAAGAAAAAGTGTGAAAGGATCGTATTCACGTCTACAGGGTGTTTCAGTGAACCGTTTCAGAACTTCTAAGAGGGGTAGGGTACATCCTGACGAACCAAAATCATATACCAATGGGCAGTCAGAAATGCTTTCCTGACGCGGTAGATGGCGTTGTGCGAAAATCCCGAGCTTTCGTGTAGGGAATCTTCATTTCGCACAAGAACGCCAAGTTAGTTGGATGGATGATTACACGATCGCAGAGTTAGCCGATATGCATTTGGCGTACGGGGCTGCAAATTGTAGTGGGCCAGCCGCACAGCGTTTGTACGCGGAACGATATCCGACGAGGCGTATCCCCAGTCATAATTTCTTTGCAAGACTGCACCAGAGGTTAGCTGAGACAGGTTCATTAGAAAGAGCTGACAGGGACAGGGTAAGAACAGCACGGACTACAGACGTCGAACAGAATGTGCTGCAGCATGTACAGGGGAATCCAAGAACGAGTACACGAAATGTAGCAAACGCAGTCGGGGTTTCCCATTGCAGCGTCTGGAGGATTCTCCGAGAAGAAGACATGCATCCGTTTCACGTGCAGCGTGTCCAGACACAGCAACCGGAGGATTATGCACCTCGTATTGCTTTCGCACAGTGGTACCTTGGAAAATGTGCTACAAATCCCCTTTTTCCTACTGAAGTGTTGTTTTCCGATGAGGCATCCTTCACAAGGGAAGGAATTTTCAACACGCATAACGACCCTATCTGGGCGGTCGAGAACCCGCATGCAATACGACGTCGTGCAGCACAGATTCGATTTTTGGTCAATGTATGGGCCGGTATTATGGGAGATCACCTCATCGGACCTTACCTGTTACCGTCTCGTCTAACCGGACCTAACTACTTGCTCTTTCTGCAGCAAGTATTGCCACAACTTTTGAGAGATGAACAGATTTCTGCATCGACGCAACAGACAATGTGGTTCCAACACGATGGAGCCCCTGCCCATTATAGCGGAGATGTTCGTAACTACCTGGATGTCACACTTGGTCAGCAGTGGATCGGACGTGGTGGTCCCGTGCGTTGGCCTGCTCGGTCACCCGACCTATCATGTCTTGATTTTTATTTCTGGGGTCATTTGAAATCGCTAGTTTATGACACCCCTGTTGACAATGTTGAGGAGCTGGTTGCAAGAATTGCAGTAGCTGCCGGAGAAATTCGAGATATGCCTGGAGTATTCCAGAATGTTCGGATGTCCATGCGTCGGAGATATGAGGCGTGCATTGTAGCCCGTGGAAGAAACTTCGAACACTTATTTTAATCCATGTACCTTTTGCTTCTTTTCATGTATTATTAAAACGATTTCTCACTTACGGTCTCTTTTCTTTACGGTGCTTCTGTGTACAACACCGCTTCAGGAAAGCATTTCCGACCCCACATTGCTATATGATTTCGAGTTGTCAGGATGTACCCTACCCCTCTTAGAAGTTCTGAAACGGTTCACTGAAACACCTTGTATAGACGTAAGAAGTATTTGAGACTCATAAATGAAATATAACGTTGAAACACACTGCGGGAAGCTCGAAAAACCATCTACATGGGGTTTGATGGGGGAAATTGCACTTTTCCCTACCCTTAGTCTACTTTTCGGAAGCATTTATCTACATATAAAATCACGCTCCTAAGCAGGAAGAGCAGAGAGTATCAGATAATGTTGAAAACACATTATCTGGACTATTTTGAATAGAAAAGCCGAGAATCGGGTAACGGCGTTTTCCGGCACGAAAAAAACGCCATAATTCAGTATCACATTTAGTATGCAGCTTTTCCACAGACGCAATTTCGGGAGGAAACACGTCTTCCTGAATATTTAATATTAGAAATTTCGGTAAGTGGCAACGCACGAGAAGCGCAGTCGATTTTCTCAAGGAATCGTCCGCCCTCGTAAATAACGGCAAAGGAAATTGCACTTGACGTTTCGGTGATATATGCCCCCGTCGATACGGGAGAAAACGTCACCTGCTGGTTCCCTCATTATTTTTGCTTGACGAAAAAAATGAGCTTTCCTCCCAAAGTGGAGAGACACGTAAGTGTAAATTAGCGCCTGTAAAGGTTTTCAGCGCAATGAGTAAATAAATAAAAGTCGCCGCTGCATCGCTGAGATTGTTTTTAATATTCAATAATGTTTGCTTCCTTTTACAGGACAGCGATGATTTGGTGCTGTGCGGTTAAATATGCGATGATCGGTTGGCTGCGGAAATTTTACGATTGGGTTCTGCAAACTACGAGTTAACTCGTTGTTGTTGGTTTTTTCCACGAACGATGACTACGGTGTTAACTCATAGTTAGTAGTTTTTTTCTAGGACACTTATCACGATTTAGCTCGTAGTTGATAGTTTTTAAGAAACGCCCCTGTCAGTTAACTTGAGTTTAGTAGAAAAACTACGAGTTAACTCGTTGTGTTGCTAGTTTTTTCCAAGAAGGCTGACTACAGTGTTAACTTGTAATTAGTAGTTCTTCCATGGAATCCCATTACGATTAACTCGTAGTTGATAGTTTTTAATGAATACCCCTGTGAGTTAATTTGAGGTTAATAGCAAAACAGAATAGCAAAACAGACAGTAAACTCGTTGGTAGTTTTCCCAAGAACGCTCTCTGCGGACTTAAATTGTACTAAATAGCAGTTTTTTCAAGGACACCCATAAATATTTGACTCTTAGTTGAAAGTTTTTTGAAGAATCCTACTCCGATTTAACTCGAGGTCAGTAGTAAAACTATACGAGTTAACTCGTTGCTGCTAGTATTTTCCAAGTACGCTGATTATGGTGTTATTCATAGTTATAGTAGTTTTACCATTACGAGATTTAGCTCGTAGTTGATAGTTTTTAAGTAACTCCTTTACGAGTTCACTTGAGGCTAGTAGTAAAACTACAAGTCAACGCGTTGGTAGTTTTACCGAAGAACGCATCGATTTAACTTGTTAGCAATTTTTTCAAGGACAACCACTCAAAATTTCAAAAATTTCATGCATGAATTTCATTTTTGCACCTAGATATATGCAACAGATTACAAAGATTAATCAAAACAAATTTCAAGGAAATCAATTAAAACCTGATGAGTAGGGAACATTTCGAAAGCATAAGAATGTCAAAAACTTTAATTATACAGATAATACAGATCTTAATTGCAAACCAACTTTCCTATCCTCAAAATTTGATTTATTTTATTTTGAAATTATTTTTACTGCTCAAATGAAAAACTTTCAACGATTGAAATTGAAAGTTCACTGTCCCCCTCAATGTTAATTTTGGGATTATGGTAGGTAGAGAGGAGTTGAATTAATGTGGCATTGAAAGAACACAAAGGGTTATTGGCGACGATCAGGGATCAATCCCAAAGACAAAAGATCCGACACCTCGTCATTGTGAACCACGGTCAGATGCCAACACGTGCACCCCCCTCCCCAAATTTCGACACCATTCTAACGTAGAGATTGAAGGCTGCGACAGAATTCAAGTGCACTCACCTACATGGCTGGAATGAGTATCTAACTCGCAATCCTCCGTTTGCCAATCCGCTTCTCTCTTCCAATATTTTGCAATTATTAAAATTTGTAAATTCTTAAAGACATGAAAGCAAAATAAATTTTTCTATTTAACACTATTCCGATCAATTTGGACCCGTATATTGAAGGCTTTTCAACGAAAATAGGACTAGATACTTTGGATCCAATTTCATGATCATAACAGCCATGTAAATGGGTACTTTGGACTCAAAGAAAAAAGAGCCCAGTCAAGTAAACCCAGATACCAGGTATCCCAAGATAACATAAAAATTAAAATTCGGTAAACTTGTGTGCAAAAACTATTATTATTAACTTAAATCTGTCAGGTCCGATCATTTCAGCATCAAATGATTGCTTGTGATTGATTCATGGTGTTTGGACGTATGTAGAAGGCTTTCAAACAAAAACATGACCAATCGTATTATTTTACAAATCGTTTAAACTTTTGAACGAATTTCAGGATCAAAACAGTCTTGTTAAAGGGCGCTTCTAACTCAAAAGAGAAAAGGGGCTAGAGTCCAGTAGCCCGATATCCCTGTCTCCCACCCGTTGCCACTTAGTTGAAGTTCAGCATCCTCCCCGTGAGCCCCGGTCACCCCAATCACCACATCTCTCTAGTTTCGACGAAGGCGACCTCTAGGTCAACTGAGGACAGGACCTCATACTGCGTGTTTCAATAACAGGCACCATTCACATCACGTGACTGTCTCGGACTCATCGATAAAACTTCTCATTTACATAGCGTCACGTGGACAGAATTCCAAGTAAAAGCGAATTTTCTGTCCAGACTCGAGCAATGGGAAACAAAACACTTCGTCAAGCTACTTTTTTTCTTGGCGCGCTGCGCTAAGTCTTTTTAAAAATCAATATCACTCAACATTTTCTACCTACTCTTTTTCAAATATAAGTGTGGCCGGCCTTACAAAGTGCGGGGCCCAATTCGATCAATAGCCGAGGACCCCCTCACAAAATATTAAAAATAAAAAGTTTTTTTGAATGACGCTTTTTGCAATGAAGCGATGTTTGAGTAGTTGACAGTAGAAAATATATTTTAAGTGAAAATAATCGTTAAGGTGTATTTGTAGTTATTCCAAGTAAAATTAGGGTCGATTTCACGAAGTGCGGGTCCATATTCAATCAATCTCTGAAGGCCCAAAATATTAGTAAGAAAATTTTTACTTAAATCACGCTTTTTGAAATGAATTGAATTGAGCAGTTGACAGAAGAAAGCATTTTTAAAGTAAAAATAATCGTTTAGGGGATCGGAATCCTTTTTTAAGAAATGTTTTAAATAATTGGATATTATTATTTTCTTTTTTAAGTAAAAATAACTTATATAAACACATTGTAAAAAAACACTAAAAGTTATTATAATCTATTAAAAATTTGCCACAAATTGGAAAATTTAGGTAAAAAGATGACGTCAACGGAAAACATTACAACTGAAAACTTAAGTATATTTGCCTAAAATTCTGAAGTCTCCTAAATATGTAAGTTAGAGCCAGAACTGAAATATATCGTTGGCTTAGACCAGAAACTCAATAACTAACATAAATACTTGTCATCCTAATACACCATTAAATAATTATTTTCTTGATGATGATCAATACAATGTCACATTGTAATCTGTTTAAAAGATACATTTTGCACTACAAAAAAATTCCTATGTTTAAGCCAAAAATGAATAGTTATTCTGTAAAGATATGTAAAATAAGAATTTTATTTTGTTAGTTAATGAGTTTCTGTTCTAAACCGACGCTATGCAATATTTCTTTCCACCTATGCTATATTGAGAATAATGTAGAAGATGACATGAAATTTCTCTGAAGCGTTTTCCTTTTTAAAAAAATTTGAAAAATAATTACGCCGCATCTAACAAATTTGCCCCTTCAGAGCAATTAAGATTTTCTAGGTAACTAAAGTTTTTCTTAGACCCCCCCCCCCTTTGTAAAAAAATAAACACTCTACTTCTAACATATAGGCCACTTCAGAACAGTTCACAGATATTGTAGTTCATTATTTTTAAAACGGTACGTAATATAATATTAAATCTTCACACTTTGTTATATAAATAGGTATTTATGTGTGTGAACTATAAAAACCTCATACCGATATATCCATTATATTCTGAAAAAGATAGAGGAGGGAAATTTGATCCCAAGAACACTTGCTCAAATATAGATAGTCTGAAAATGGCAGTAAAAATTTTTTTTTTCTACGTGGTGGCCATATTGAGAAAACGTCAGACACTATCCACTAGCCAGCGTCATTTGCAAACATACACTGACATGCGAGTGAAATAGTTTTGATGGCGTAAACATATTTTCTAACGGGCATATTTAAAGCACTCGTGATTGTCCTCTACGCTGGTTAGTACATTTTTTTTGCAGGAAAATGTTGGTATAAAGTTTTCAAAAATAAGTAGTTAACAAGGAAATATTTAGTCCCCCCCCCACATAAATACTTTATTAACTCAGAAATAAACGGCTAAATACCTAAGTGGATATTTGATTCCTTTTAACCTGGGAGAACAGACACCGGAGAACAAGAATTTTTAAGCGTTTCAATAAAAGCAATGGATATATAGTTTATAATATTATTTGTTCTGATAAAGCATTGTGACAGTAAAATGTTTAATGACTTGCATGAGTCTTGCAAATGAATAGGCTTGCAAAACCAAAAAGTTCCAGATACTTAGGAAAAAGCAGGACGTGATTGGTTGCATGCCTTCATGGAGAGAGAAAGAGAGTCAGTTATCACTACGATTACCAGGGACAACTAGTCTCAATCTTGCAACTAGTTTTGAAAAGAGTTCCGAAGGTTAATTTTTAAAACTGGTACGTTCACCAAACAAACCACTAATGAAATAAACCTTTCTTATGATCATTCGAATCAGTCTGTTGTTCTCTTTATTAAACAAATATAAATATTATATTCACAAACATCCAAAAGGGGGACAGAAAGAAAGACTCCAATTCTACAGGAATCCATTGATCCCGAATAGTGCAAAAAGTTATCTAACTAATAACCACTATTGAAAGAAACTTTTCTGAAGATCATTCGAATCAGTCTATTATTCCCTTATAAACTTCGAAAAGGACAAAAAGGAAGATTCTACAGGAATCCAAAGAGCCCTGAATAGTCATCAGCAGTCTGAAGGAAGGTCCGGTTGGTGCAAAAAGTCATCCAACTAATAACACTAATGAAAGAAACTTCCCTGCAGATCATTCGCCTTTCTTGTTAGGAGCGTCTCTCAATCATTTTCCCCCACTTGGTCCTGGTGTCAGCTCCGCTCCCCAGGACAGAAAATTAATAAAAACCTGAAAAGAGAACTTCTCCACCGATTACTAAACATGCTCAACGATTACCTACCACATAGGTCGGCAACGCTTGACCTTCTCAACGAGGGTCAATTAGATCTAATCAGTCTATCAGCGAGTGGATGGCTCTCATTTCCACGCTGCCACGGGCTTGCTTTCTTTAGCCGTGCTAACTCTTCCAGGGGGAAGTACAGCCGGGAAATGAATTATTTTAATCTATTAACTGTACAATTTGTCTCAGTAGTTATCAGTTGTGGAAGGAGCAATTATTTTCGCTTGTTTTTTTTAATAGGATCTTTAGGGGATCAAAAAAAACAATTGTTATAAATTTGCAGACAGTTTGTCTTTTACTGTAAAGCTTATCCATAAAGTTTAGTTCAAAAATATTAAGTTAACTTTATTACGTAATACATGGTAAAAAGTTCTGATGAATTAACAAAACTTGATAGGTCCTATGGGTATTAGTTTTCCATGTATTGGTCAAAATTTGAAACCTATCATACTTTTATGCATATAAATCAAATTAACTCATTCCATTTGGTAAGTGTATCACTCAATTGTAAAACAAACAAAATGTTCTAAAGCATCAAAAATTTGCAAAAAAAGTATAGGTTAAACGACATTTTAAACCAAAATTTCAAAATTTATAAATTATTATGAATTTTTAATTTGCACTTAGGATTAGTAAAAATTATCCAAAGAATAGTTTCAAAGTAATCAATTAAAATGCAGATGCGCAAAAATCAGAAAAATATGAATCTGAGAAAATCGCGCTTTTCTACTTGTATTTACTATACTCATCCTTTTTATCTTCGATGTTATTTGATAGGTAACTCCATCAAAAATTATTGCAATTGAAACATTCTTTTTCTACATACAGATTAGATTTATTACGCGTCTTTTCAATTTGCTTCACACAAGTCTACAAAAAAATATTTTTTGAAAATTATTTTAGGTTTGATTGCTGATTTTTATATTATTTTCATTGCTTATTCCAAAAATGGCAATTCAATTTTTACTATCACGTAAGGTTTTTTTTCGCAAAACGATTACATATTTTGGTGAAAAGAACTCAAATCAAACTATTTTGACAATTTTATTTTTATTTTATCACCTTTTAAATACATACTTGAAATTTATACCTTAGCTCTGTCATGATTTAAATGATAAAAAGTTTATGAAAAACAAGTTATAAACCTTTATAATACAGTTTTCTCTTTTTCTCAAAACTTCTCTTTTCCCGTTTTTCTTTTATAACCTTGCTGGGATCGTCTCTTTTTAACATCCAGCAGCAGTCGGCTATTCATGCTGATATTTCACCTTCCTTGATAACACCTTTCCATTTCCTTTATGTCATGATGAAATCTTTCGCCTTTCTTCTCACTGACTGTACCTACATTTTCTGGGAAATAGTCCAGTTGCGAATAGAGAAAATGAACTTTTGAGCTCATATTATACTTTAATATGTTTAAATTTTCAAACATATATTTTACAATAGATTTGAAGTTTGGGTCTCTTTGGTTTCCAAGAAAGCTGGTTACTACTAGTTTGAAAGATTTCCAGACGTTACTCTCGTTTGTTTCCCATTTTGAGTTCAAAATTTTCATTCTTCGTCAGTTTTCTGATGTCCTACAAATACCCATTCCTTCAGCTTTGCTTCGAATAAACCCGAGAACTTTTCACAAAGGTATTTGAAACATTCTCCTTCTTTTGGCCGTAACAAATTGCTTTATAAGGCTCACGAAGCAGTAGAAGTAAAACCATTTTTGGATTAATCAAACTTTCCCTTCGAATATCTAACTACGGGGGTTCCAATGTCTTCTTTTGTTGCCATTATTTCTTTACATAAGGTTCTTTTATAACAAGGCTGTCCCATTTGCAAAGCAAACACTGGAATTTCGTGTAAGAACTCGGATGACAAAACAACATAGATATCACTTTCAAATCACCACAAGCTACCCGTTTGTGTACTGAATACGAAACTTTATTTAGTATCAATTCAAGATTTTCAGAGCACTCTTATAAATGAACTGAATGCACAACAGGTCATAGGCGTAACCGGGGGAGGGGTGGGGGGTTCAACCCCTCTCCCCCATTCAGTTGGGAAAATTATTTTTGCTAATACACACACACACACACATATATATATATATATATATATAATGAGTTTTTCACAAATTAATCCCTTGTTATATATAATAACTACACAAACTATTAAAAACTTAATTTTAATTAATGTTTTACTTGTGTAATAAACATAGCCGTCAGGGGGGGGGGGGTTCAGCCCCTCCCTCATTCAGTTGAGAAAAATTTTGCTAATATATATCTAATGAGTTTTTCACAAATTATTTCCTTGTTAATAGCTACACAAACTATTCATAACTTAATTTTAAATAATATTTTTCTTGTGTAGCCGTCAAGTCATATATATATATATATATATATATATAATGAGTTTGTCATAAATTAATCCCTTGTTAACTACACAAACTATTCATAACTCAATTTTAAATAATGTTTTTCTTGTGTAATAAATAAATGTAATCGATGAAACAATGGTACATTAGTTCATAGGCGTTACCAGGGGAAGTTGGGGGTACAACCCCCCTCCCCATTCAGTTCGTCATAAAAGTAGTCAAATTTGTTAATGAAGAGCAATCGGAGCTTTAAGCTTTAAGGCTATTTAAACTAGTAGATTATATAAAAATAAAAATTATTTTTACACTCATAGTATAAATGCCGTATATAAGCCGATCCGAGTATAAGCCGGGGGTGCGTGTTTTTTACCCAAAATTCAAAACCTGTATATAAGCCAAAATAAAAATAAATTTTTTTATTTTTTTTATTGTGACGTTCTAAAGCTATGAGGGCGTAATGTCGCCAAGAAGGTAAAACGGGGGGAATATTTTCCCATCAAATCGCTCTAAAGTAAAACCCTACTTGCCAACGATGATAGCTTTTCCCTGTTAATGATTTTCCACAGTGTCCAGGCGGTCCAGCTCCTGATATCCGACCTCTGACGGGTTGATTGACAGGTGGTGATGTACTGGACATTAGGATTCAAAAGGGGGAGGGGATTCATTATGGCTCTTAAAAGAAACTCGGGTAGGGTCTAAATGAGATTTAACTCTCCAACTCTTCGCCACGATTTAACTTGGCAGTAAAGATGTGCAATGACGAGCGTTCTGAGCTTTAAGCCGCGGGTTTCACTTTGAGGTTGTCTATTCGCCCCCTTTCCAAAGGTGACCGCTAATGATCTTCCAAAATTTTCCCGCACCTGATGCCGGACCTCTGACTGGGAAATTGACAGATGATCAGTTCAACAATGGTCAAGGAGAGCGGCTGGGGCTTGGGAATTTTTTTAATCAGTGCCACTTATCTTCGCCGTGCAGCCTAAAACATGTGCGGTACATAAAATTTCATGAAAAACATATAAATTCTAGTACGGAAATGGCCTTGGAACTGATGATGATACACATCAGGACATCCCAATAAGTGAAGCCGAATTTTACGAACCATTCGGAAACTCGGATTCAGACACGGAATTTGAAGGATTTATATGACTTATTTTTCTCTTTTTGCTTAAAGGCTGCATTCAAAACGTAAGTTAAAATACTTTAAAAATTGGAACAGCTGTTGGATTCGGATCCGAGTTCAGATGGCACGAAGTAAAAAAAAGGGTTGCTTTCCCAACACCCGTTGGAGTTGCTATAAAAATCGTTAATCGCTCGTAAAGAATTCGAAGTTGTTGCCACCGGAGTGATATCCGAATCCAACAGCTGAATAAAAAAATGTTCCCTTTCCAATTGTTATTAGTATGTGCTAATTAATTACGGTGTTCAATTATTATTTTGTGTTATATTTGTCGATAGTTAGCGATTTATCGCTTGCGCCCGGCTAACGGAAATGTACCTTAGTTTTTTGTGAAATTAGCGGATCCGTATATAAGCCGCCGCCCCCCTCCCACCACTTTAGCTTTAGAAAAAGTTCCAAACATTCTCGGCTTATACACGGAAATATACGTAAATGCACGACAAAAATGAAATTTTTATTCACTGGATTTCTTTTTTTTTATGTTTAACTTAGAATATGTTTTTTGAAGAACCAACTAGGAAAATGTTTATATGTATTTATTACAGCATTACAGCAAAAACTAATTAATTTGTCCAAATGTTTATAGTTCATGAAGTTCTAGTGATTATTTTTCTATTCTTTCTAATTTTAAGATAATCTAAAAATCTGAATGTATGTGCATTCTTACCAATGAAGTTTTTTATTTCAATAATTGTAATATATGTTGTCACTGATTTACTGTAATTTGTTTCACAAATTTTATAAACAGATGGTTCGGATTAACCAAACTCGGATGAACGGGGGATTTGAATTAGCAAGGTTTTAGTGTAATTCAAGATTATCCTTAAATAATTTGTTGTTAAAACAAACAATGGGTTTCTCATGTATGATACTATAAAACAACATTGTTTAAAACGACTTTATTTGAAACATTTGCTATAGTACATTTGATATAGTGACTAACATTTGCTAGACGCAATTTTTTTAATAATTTTATCAACGTTCTTCGAAAAAAAGTATCAATATATCGTGTGATTTTTAACATAAAAATGCGAAAATTTTCCTGAGAAGGTCTCCAGATGCTACAAGGGTCCGCGCAAAGGAATTATCGATACTACACTCGTCATGAATAGAGATTTTTGGTGGGAAATTTCCTTTTCGACATACATTTATATATTACTCATTAAGTTCTACTGAGCCGCGGTAGCTCAGTTAGTAGAGCGTCGGGCTCGCATCGGAAGGGTTGTGGATTCTGTCCTCAGCGGAGCCTGCAATTCTGATGGTTGCGAGATCGGCGCTTGGTCCTGGCTAAAGACCATCGTGTTCGCTAATGATGGCTGGGGCACGTTAAATAGGTCGTGGTCACAAAGTCCCCCATGTTCCCAATTCAAATCAATATCTCTGGGGGTACGTGATCAGGGGTTTATCGGCCTCTGATTGGGATCTAAATTACGATATGTGTGAGTGAATGGATGTGTGAAAGGGACCTTCCTGTAAAACGGATGTGTCATGCATGAAGAAGTCCAACCCTCCGGGGCAATGGTACCCCCAATTGGGCCATATATGGCCCGCACGACAACAACAACAAAAGATATTGGGCCTATAATTATTATATGCCCCAATATTTGTTATTTACAGTTTGTAAAAAAAGAAACTTTGTTAACTTTCTCCACCTTAAGCCGACTTTTTTCACTAACTATCCCATCAGTTCGGGGAAAAACTCTTTCTGATGGGACAGATGTCGCCATTACTTACAAATAATTAGTTGCACGGTTATTTTTCTTAATTTTTATTATGGTGCTTTTTTCATTAAAAAATAAAACATATATGTTAAACAAACACCGGCTCCAATAAATCAAAAATCAATCGATGTTTTGAAAACATCGATGTCGCATCCCTACTTTTCAGACCCATCACCCTTGGCCACTTAGGTCTAAAAATATGTTCCATTTACTGATTATGAAAACTATGGTACTTGGTTATTTTCTAAATTTTGTACTGTTACTTTTTTCATTTAAAAATAAAACATCGACAACGTAAAAACATCGACTCCAATACATCGATGGTAAATACATCAATGTTTTGAACACATCGACATCGATGTCGCATCCCTATTACCAGATACCCATTTACACAGAATGAAACAATTACCAATTGTAAATTCACAAATTTGCGGATCTATGAATACGCTATGATATACCTATTTACGGAGAATACAACAACTATCGAGCGTAAATTCCCAAATTTGGTAGCACCTTCTCGACTAGCTCGTGAGCATTCGCGTCATTGCCCATTAAGTTCTACTAGTTTCACTTTATAATCATGGTTTCTTAACCGCCTGCATGTTATTAAAAGTCTTAAATTCCTTAAGGGTGAGAGGACATATTCTCTTTACAGAGATGTTGTGGCGAACCTTATCCACAGCACATCTTCTGTACTTCTGCTTTAAAATGTTTCAGTTTTAAAAATGTTGCATACTTCCTTTAAGTGTTTATATTATGAGTGCTGTCAATCACAAATGTTTATACATTAATCTTCCCGGCATTTAGATTTATGATGTCATGTGTTAAACATTACTGTTTCTAGTAAATATATATTCTAATCAGTTACAACAGGCTGATGAAATCTTTTATAATACGCAGTAATTGACTTAATTGCCTCTGAGTCATTACGCTGCTCGTTTCGTACTTATCCTTGTCTATTGTGATGTCCCTATATAATTATTAAATAACTTGTTGGACTTGGAAGTACACTCTTTTTCCTTTATTACAAGACATAACAAAAAATAAGAGTGCGAAAGCATTATTGCAGTTTTAAGGTAAGACATATTTGATGTAATTATGTTAGAATTTAAATATTACTTTCGAGAGATGACTCTCTTTTTTACTAAAAAAAATTCAATAGAAACGTTAATGTGATAAATATAAGTTATTTTTCCTCTTGTTGACATTTCAACAGTGATGTTTCTTCCAATACTGATGAATGATTTCGTGTCTTAATATCATCATAAATATTACAGTTGCATGTATTTATTCACAAGTATATAATTAATGCACTTATTAAAAAATTGTGAGCACTTACAGACGACAGAATCAAAATCGAGAGAATTTTTACCGATGTGCTTCAAGCAAATCAAGTTTAAATCTATGAAGTAACGAAAAAATCGACGTTTTAATTTCTAATTTAAATGTATTGTAAATTTTAAAATTCACTATAAAAACATCTGGTAAATATTGTATAAACTAGGGGCTCCGCCCCTGCTTGCGAACCCCTGGGAATTGCTACGCAATCCTTTTTGGTTTGCTTTGCAAACCAACATTCTTTTCGCAAGTGATTTCTCTTTTCTTTATTTTAACACTTAATGTATCAGTAACGCATCAGTAAAAACCTTCTACATCTTGTTCCCTCTACAATTTTAAATAGACCATGTTATCTCTTAATTTTCTGGTCTATACTTTCTCGTAAAGCCGTCTGAGAATAGAGTGATAAAAGCGAGCCTTTTTCCTCGCCAAATTAAAAAAAAAATCGTTGCTTTGATAAATTTGATATCTGGCAAATATATAAGTTAGTCAGAAAATGTAACCTTCATTTCCGTGAAGGAGAATGAAAGCTATCGCTCCGCGATCTAAAAATTACGAAATTTGTATGACCAACTTTTGATTGCATCTAATTTATTTATAAACCAATTTTAAAAGTAATTTTACCGTAAGAAGGAGTGTATTCTAAGCTTTCACGTGGTATTTTCAAATTTTAAAACTAATAGTATTAAGCTACACATATGATAGTTTTAGTTTTGTGTATTGGAACTTACGATCTTAAAGTCCCGAAATTTGTATGTGACCAACATTTAATCGCATCGAAAATTTATTTACTAACCAATTTCCAAAATAATTGTACCATACGAAAGAGTACATTCTAAGGTTTTCAGTGATGCTTTCAAATTAAAAAAGTAATAGTATAAGCTATAGATACGACAGTTAATAAAAATTGACGGAAATTTACCAATATTCCAAAATGTGTATGACCAACTTTTGATCGCATCGAATTTATTTATTAACCAATTTCAAAAGTAATTTTACCGTAAGAAAGAGTATATTCTAAGGTTTTGTGCGATGTTTTTAAATTTAAAAACTAATAGTAATAAGTTATAGATATGACAGTTTACCAAAAAATAACGAAAATGTACCGGTTTTTCCCGAATTTCAAAGAAATATTACCAGGAACCAAATTGAAATTTCTGAAATGGTTAATAAGTTCATACAAGTAACATTACATTGCTATTATATATACAAAATCCTTACAAATTAGACCCGTGATGTGTGATAAAACTATACGTGAAGGAATTTTTTAATAATTTTCCAAGTAATTAGCATCTAAAATACTGTAAAAAAACACTTTTTATTTGTAAGACAATTTTTCATTGCACACCTGTGTAATTTATTATCAATGCTTAAATTAAAAAATGGATATAAGATCGATTTTGAGGAATTTTAAAAGTTTCCTGTCTCAAAAATTATTGATTGTCATGTATTGTATTTTAGACGGGCTAGCTATCTGCTAATGCAGGAAAAGACCCGAAGCCTGGATGGTCCGAAACTGTCGTAATTGATTTTTATAAACTTTTCAACAAATAACTAATTTTCTGATTCTTATTCAATGCACACAAAGCTATCAAATACATAATAAAAACCGCCACAAAAAGTTTCGAATCTCTACTAATTGCAGAAAAAGGTGCATTTAAATACACCGTAGTCGTGCAAAGCCAGAAAGATGATAAAAGGACTTTAAAACTTGAAGTCTGTTTAACTCATGATATCCGATGACAAAAAAATTAATAACTCGCTGAATAATGTATCTAAATTTTTAATAATTTGCACACACTAGCTTTAAAGCTGTGCAATTAATATTAAACAAATTAATATTTGTGGTCCTTTTAAAGTACATATCCCCCTTTGATTTCATCGAAGGCTGAATCAAGTACCTTACTTTAGGAAAATATTCAGCACATCACTCCCCCTAATTTATAATGATTAACCACTTCAATATTACACTTTTAATATTAACCACTTCAGCTCTGAGAAAAACTTTCTTCACAAAATATTTTATTGACTATTTCAAGTACCCATGTTAGACATTATCTCTATGGTACTTGAGATTCAGATTTCAGTCTTTCCCCCTTAACAATATGAGATATAAGTATTATAAAATAAACAAATGAGACAACAAAATAGAGTTCTGAAAGATGCACATATTGAAAGATCTTATATGTACACTCAAAGACAAAACAAAAAGCTGCACCTGGAAGGAGTAGACCGGTATAAATGAAATTTGGAGGAGTGGTACATCTGCGCTGGAGATGCAAATGATCAAATTTTCAGAATTGTTTGAGCATGCGCCACGCAAAGGGCAGCTGTCAAACACTCTACATACCGGGCATGAAAGGACATCCATTAGCGTAGCAAATTAATTTCGACTCATGCTGTTGTGTTGATTAAATCGTTTCTCATTGAATTATGCCTCGGACAAAGTTCGCAAGCAATTTAAGCAACTGGAAGAGTTTGACAGAGGCCGAGTAATTGGCCTCCGGGAAGGTGGATGGTTAATCGACGGATTGCGCAACTTATTGGTTGTAGTGATGTTTCCGTTGCACGCTGTTGGAAGCGGTGTCAGGAAGCCCAAGAGAAACCGAACAGAGAGAGGATCGACGTGTAATAAGACATGAGCGTACTGATCCAACAGCCACTGTTGAGACATCCAACGGGCAGTAGGAACCTCTCTCGATCATCCAATAAGTGATCGCACAATTTGTCGACGGCTTCACGACATCGGACTAAACTCACGTAAACTGTTACGACGACTACTTTTAACAACATTGGATCGCCGTCAGACTGGAATGGTGTCGTGACAGACGGTCATGGGAGTCGAATGGCATCGAGTGGTTTTCACTGATGAATCCCGCTTCTGTCTGGGTGGAGACGACAATCGAATCCTTGTGGGGGAGGCAACGTGGTCAGTGCCAAGATTCACGTTTTTTTGTGCAGCATCACACGTCCAGAAGACCTTATGTCATGGCGTGGGTTGCAATTGCATATAATGCCTTATCACCTTTGGTATTCGTAACGGGCTCTTTGACAGGCCTGCGTTACAGCGCTCTCATTCCGGAATTCCCAGGTTCACCAGCTTTTTGAACAAGATAATTCTCGACCCCATATTGCCTGCCGTCTTTAGAGCTTCTACGACACAATGACCTCTTACCATGGCCGGCATACTCACTTGACCTGCCCCCGATCGAAAATGTATGGGAGTCAATTGGACGAGATGTCACCACTCTGCCCGCACCACGTAATCTGCTACTACTACTACGTGACAGAGTTCAAGCAGCATGGGCTGGACTTCATAAAGAGCTTATATGACTCACTGCCAAGGCGCTTGGCATTTTGCATTAGGAATAATGGCGGTCATACGCCATACTGAATGATTCCACTTTTTTTAATATTTCTCAATAAAGTTTGCATATTTTAGTTTCAAATTTTAATCATTTACTCATTTACAAGCACTTTACCAACCTTGTAAATTTCATTGCATTCTGACAATTCCTTCTAGGTGCAACGTGTTTTTGTCTTAAAGTGTATTTCCCACCACCAGACTAATTTTGCTAAGTTGGGCCGCTAGTTCTAACACATAGGGATAATGTCTCCCATAGGTTAAAACCAGTGGCACCAACTTAGGAAAATTGTTCTGGTGTTGGGAAATATAAGATCCTTCAAACATTTGCATCTTTATGAACTCTACTTTGTTTTATAACTAGTTAAAAGATTAGTTGTTCATTTTGTAATACTTATCTCTCATACTGTTTAGGGGGAAGATTGAAATATTGGGGCACACTGTGATCAGGCCCTTAGTACTTGTACACCTCATTGTGAGGTTACGTATTTAAATTACAGGAATAGATATTGTTATTTTATTTAGAAGTTGTAATTTTATTAAGATAGGGCTAAACTGCGCCAGCAACTGTGAATAGTAGCCTGCGAAGGTTCTATTTCCGTAACTTATCCTCTGTGTGTATTTCTCACCACTGTATAACCTGAACTTAAATCGGATGTATTTCTCTCTGCGGTGTCATTAAAGTGATCATTGTGTGTGAATGTTCTTTTATTTGACTTTGGTACAGCTTGGTAAAATATGGCTTTATCCCCGTGAAACCCACCCTACCTTTATCTCATGAGCTTCGGAGAGAAAATTAAAGTGTTTATAAACAAATTTTACAAGAAACGCATTCAGCGATATGACTCATTGATAAATTTCTAATATCACATTTGTTTTGATTACGCGATCCTCGATAAAACGTTTCGTGATGATTCACCCAACAGCAACTCCTGGATTACCCACGGTTTCCAGATCATTAAGATATTTAAAGAAAGCCAAAGTCATTCAAAAACATCTTAAACAACGAAATCAAAAGCCTTTCATCAGATTGAAAGCAAGCGTGTTATTCCTACAGCCAAGAAAGCAAAACTCAGTATTATAACTCATACCGTTAAAGAGGTAATGATAGAAACTAAAAATAATTAAGCAGCACGATCTTCAATGCATTAGTTTACCAGCAGACAAGTGGCGCAAGTCAAGAAAGAAAAATCCCATTTTAAAGCTCTAGGAATCGTATCAGGATGGTGCTCTTTGATTACAAGTCAAGAAGCGTAAGTCGCGAAGCGAAATTGAAAATGAGCCTGATTGCGGAACGGTTATACAATTGGCCTGGCTCGCATGCAACGCGTCTTTTGCTTCACAGACCAGGATACGATTTACGCCATTTCAGCTCTGAAAGCTTCTGTCAGTCGAAGAATACGCCCCACTTGTGTCGTGAGATGAGATCCTCTCGACTACGAGTTATATTTTTTCTGGTTTTCTTTTCCTCCTAACTGATGAAGACTAATGTGTCTGTAGAAATTACAGAGCTCGCTGTACCAAATAATTCCCCAATTCATTAGTTTATTTATAGTCTCAGCGTGACAACGAAATTCGCTAAATGCGAGGATTGGATCTGATAAACCGAAGCTCAGCGGTTAATACTCAAGTCGTGCATCGGGTGGTCTGAACCCACTTTTTGAGTGACTGGATGCATGTATTTCGCCATCTGATACAACGTCATTATTCACTTTAATATCCTGATTCTAACCTGGGTGGGCCCAGCGATTAACCCTATGGTCTCTCTCGCTCTGTGCTCTCATGATGAGAGCTCACTTTTCCATAGAAAGGACTTCATAATAAAAAGAAAGGGAGAAGGAAAGAAAAATGTATTCAATTTTAAGGTGGATGTATACACTATAAGATTTTGTTTTCAATTTTGAGTTTAAAATTCCAGTTTTTTTACAATAGCTAATTGACTTATGCTTAAACGCATTTCAGTGTGACTAAAATCAGACTGTGTCAATCATTAATTTTCTAGTTTAGATGTAATTGACTAATTGGAATGTTTTTTAAACATTGATATCTCAAATTCTAATTTGTTCAGAAAGCCAACGAAAACTAACAGAAACTAGTCCTCATGGGCACATCTTCTTAAGGTGTCCACGGGCATCACAACCCCGAGGGACCCGAATTATCGGCCTCCCTTCTGTCTTACCTTTGCTTACCCTTCTGCGTTTTGCTTTGTATTCCACTCTTGTTGCTGTCTTGTGTCTTGTCTATCCCAAAACAACCAACCTCTTAGAAACTAACCTTGGCCATAAAACCCAACAATCAATCAATGAACCTGTTGGAAATTATTTTATGTTTTGACTCTCAATTAGTTACTGGAGGGTCTAGGTTTTTACAATTTTTCATCAAGGAATCATAAAAAGATCCAAGATTTTACAGGAGCTTTAACATTTAAAAGTAAATTGAAAATTAATTTCTTAAGTAATAACTCTGATGGAAAGCCAAAACATCCACTGTAATATATAGATTATAATGATACCATTCCGTCGCCTCACCAGATCTGGGTGGGACCAATACACGGAGTTGGACACCACGGAGGGGGGGGGGGGGTCCGCATCCTGTATGGGGAAAGGAACGTGTTAGTTTGTGCTGGAGATCGATTGGGATTATTCCCGACAGTGTAAGACGGATATGTTGGACAACGATGGATGATAGACGGAATGTTATTACATGTATCATTTGTATAGTATATAGTCAAGAGGTGGTGTCAATAAATGTTGAAATATGCTCATATTCCAGTTTTAATGTTTGGGGGACGACAAAGCAGAGGATTAGGAAATCCGCCGAAACAAAGAACCGTCGCAGTGCCGCAACCGGTAGAGTTGTCGTCCAGAAACCCAACGAAAATATTGAGCGTGGTGAGCAGATCCGGATTCCACATCGGACGGCCAGCAAGGAATTTCCAGGTATTACGCAGACTTGGGAGATCCCATAGTGGATAGTTGCGAGTGAACGCCAAAGGAATGTCTTCAGAGGATCGAGGGAAGCCGTCTGCAAGGTAACTGCAAGCCATTTGCGTGGAATCGTCTGAGTCGGATACGCTGTATCCAGGAGAAAAGCCGTTTTGGACAACATGTACCAGGAAAGAAGTCGAAAGCGCGAAGCCTACTCCTGGAGCATCAGCGAAGTCTTCTCTCGGAGTATCAGCGAAGCCTACTCCACGTGGTCTACAAGATCCCGACGCCATCCCAAAGAAAGTTCGATAAAGGTAAATCCAGATACCCGTTTAATTTTGTTGTTATTTAAAATTGAACAGGGGGTTTTACACAAGAAATGCATGACAGTGTGTTTTAAGAATATTATTTAAAGTTAAGATGTGAATATCATTTTGTGTAAAACTTAATTATTAAAAGGTATTTTAATAGGGTACAATATTATTATGTTAGAATTGCATAGTGGAATATCTAACTTTAGTTGAATATCGTAGTGCAGTGATTCTCAACCTGTGGGGCGCGCCCCCCTAGGGGGGCGCGAGCACACTAGAGAGGGGGGCGCGAGAATATCCAAGAGAAACTATTATTTAAAAAAATTGATTAACTGACTTAAAGGAAAGCACACATACACATAGAAAACAAAATACATTTCGACATATTTAATAATTAACTTATTAAAGTAACACAAATTCTAAATTAAAACTTACTTAATCAAAACATACCAAATTGAAAACAAATTTAATACTTATTAGTGACTTCCTTGGGCCTGTCTTGCCGAGCAAAAATTTTTCGAATGAAGGCTTAATATTAGAAATAGCCACTCTCAGTTCTGTTTCTATATTTAGCCGAGATCTATATTTCGTCTTCAAAGAAACCACTGCAGAATATCCAGTTTCACAAAGGTAGGATGTTGAAAATGGCAATAGAATGCGAAATGCCCTTGTTTTTAGTGCAGAAAAAAATATATATATATATAATCCTCTACTCCTGACCAAAATTCAAATAGTGATTTATTACTAAATTGTCTTTTGGTTTCGCCACTTGTCGTGAAGTCTATGAATTTTTTTTCCTCGTCAATTGAGAGTCCTTCGGGAGTCTTATGAAACGGATCCCTCACCCACTCGTAACTTGCTATCAGTTTGTCGTCAGCAAGAAAATACTTTTTAAAATTCTTTGCCAGCATGTGGCTAAATGATTTTCAATGGTTACAAAAACAACTTTTATATGTTCTTCTTCATCGTTGTAAATTTTGGTACAATCATTCACATTTGCAAATATTGTTAGGTTTTTTTGCTTTAAATTTCTGCTCCACAATTCCAATTTTCTACAAAAAGCATTAACTTTACACTCGTATCCAACATATGTATATTTGCTCCTTGGAGTTGAAGATCAAGTTATTTAATTTCTCGAATATGTCGACCAAGTAGCTCAATTTAAGCCATATGCATTACGGTTATTGCGGATTTTAATACAACCTGGGAAAGTGGAAAGTTCAAAAATTTCATTTTGAATGTTCTAGAAAGATCTTTCAATTTCCGTTAAACAATCGTTTGATTTCATTGGTTCATTTGAAAAAATTCTTTCCTTGGCGACTTAAGTGCGCCAAGGGCAGGCCGTTGCCACCGATATAAACGTAGACTGAAGCTGTACCCTTGTGGTAAATAACATAGAACTTAATTCAGTTCAAATTTACAACCTATTTTCGAATATAAAATACCTTTTTTATTTCAAAATCTCTATATGTTTCCGTAAATATTCTTATTTTCAAATTAAATCAACTTTTAATCAAATAAAACTTAAAATATGAACTCTTTTTTTTCCAAGAAACAATTTAACTTGTCAAAACAATCATAAATATTGCACTTAATGAAGTATCATTTTGAAAATTTCCGTTGCAAAAAAAGTAGCTGCAGTCTATGTTTAAAACGGTGGCCACAGCCTTGGCGCACTTCTTAAGTCGCCAAAGAAAGAAGTTTTAACGAACTTTTAAAGTACTTTCTAGAATATTCAAAATGAAAATTTAAACTTCCCGCTAGCCGAGGTTGCCATAAAAGACGAAATAACCGAGCCTTATTTCCTAGTTGAAAGAAAATCATATTAAAAGCTGATCAACTTAAAATATTTCATTTATACCTTTTCCGCCGGATCATGACGTTTCACGGCCGCTGGACAGCTCCGCTTTTTTTGGAAACCGTAGTTTTTTACCTACGAAATTTACAACAACGTACACTAACTAGTTCAAAATCCGGTTTCTCCAGGTTTGCCATTAAACTAATAAGCTTCTCACAAAGGATTCTTTTCAGAAGGGAATTTGCAATACCTATCAGCTTGCAAAATTTAGGAGTGCAAAGTTGGCGATGTCTCATTTGGCGTATTTTACGTTTATAAAAGACAAGAAAGGGCAAAAATCAGAATCTTTCTTAAAAAATGATAAAAAATCGGTCATTTTCTCAAAAATTTAAGAAAAGTCGGAAATACCTACAAAAGTCGGAAGAATCTCATTACTGTAGTTAGGACATACTCACACTTTCTTTATTATTTTTTTTGACATTTATTCTTTGGCTGTAATTCCATAATATAATTTAATTCTAAAAAAAAAATAATAATAAATAAATTTTAAAAAATGTAGAAAAAGCGGAAATTCACGGGGATAAAAAAGCGGAAATCCGCGTAAACGCGGAAGATTTTTACCCCTGGTTTGGGAAGGAATTCGTAGCAATTACCGGGGGTTACCGAGCAGAGGTCACATCTGACCCCACAAAAAGAACTGTTACAAAATATCGCAGAAAATAATAGTAAAAATTGATTGTCCGTATTATATCGATTTGCTCTAATATTCATGCACGGCTATAATCGATTATTATGCCTCGATGATACTGAACGATCATAAATCGATAAATGTAGCATATAAATCGATAAATGTAGCGCAAATATCGAGTTTCTAAGAAAAAGTCGCCTAGCGATGAAAATAGCTGCCTTTTTATCCCAAAATAGTTGCTTTTGACATTTTTCAATGTTAATTTTCTGAAAAAAGTCGCCATAGTCGCCTTGCCTCGAAAATAGTCGCTTTTTTAGTCGCCTCTGGGAGGCCTGCAATCATAGCAAGAAACCATTTGAGGTTGAAATAAGGAGAGTATGATAAACCATGCGCATATTATCTGGACTGGGTTCTAGCTCCTGTCGTTATTCGCTATTAGAAGTGCGCCAAAAAAAGCGCCAACACGGTTGTCACTGCTATAAACGCAGACTGAAACTGTACCATTTTTATTTTTAGTGTCTACTTATTTTTTTCATTTAACGTTTGTGCTATTTAATAAAATTAGTATTTATTTGATTTATTCTTTTGTAACATAGCATTTTTTATTTCCTGTTAATTCCCTTTTTGTATCAAAATTAAAAACAAATTGGAGCTGTTAAAAGATTTTTACCATTGGTGAGATGTTTAAAAATATTCATAAAAATAACATTTTCAACTTAATGCAACTTATTTTTTTTGTTTTATATATAACTATATATATTATTTATATTTTATATATAACTTATTTTTTTGCAACCCTGTTTACAGAATTGCCAAGATTTTTTTTTTTTTTTTTTGCAAAATTTGAGTTTATGCATAAGGTTCCCTCCCTCTTTTCCAAAGACAAATTTCATTGTTTATAGTGGACTTTGTAGAGCTTATAAAGCTAAATAATTGGCAAAAATACCTGCTTATCATAAAAACATATTATGTACTTGTTGGGCAACCATGTGAGGTTACGGGTTAACCTCCCTACTTCCAAAGACAAATTTTATTGTTTTTAGTGGACTTTATGGGGTTTTATCAGACTAAAAATTTCAAATACGTTGAAATTTTTACTATATCTTTAATAGTCTAGGAGATAGAAAAAGGAACTACATAATTAAAGATTATGTAAAAATTACAACGGATTTGAAATCTGCTGAAAATTTTACACAAGTTCGATACCTTAAATGGGATTTTCTATAAATAAATAATTTTTCAACTGTAACTTTTATATTTTCGCTTATTAAACGGTTCATCAGTTTCGATTGAAATGTGTGAACAAAAACGGATTCAACATTTTTAGATCAACTATAATAGGTAATTAAACTTGATTTGTGAGAACGCGCCTGAAAGAACAGTTGCGTCGTAATTTTCGAATTTTTTTTTTTGTGAAACATAAGCATTTAATTTTAATTTTCTGTAAAGGTTCCATTTATTGTTGCCCTACAGCAGCTTTCTGTGTCTAATATAGTGCTAAATTTTACAAAATTGAGGAGACTATTTTGGCTACTATTTTTCACATATGAGGCAACTAAAGCGACTATTTTCAAAGGTAAGAACCACTGGGAGGCCTGTGATTGGTGTAGTGGCACGGTAAGGCCAGGAGGAGAAGGGGAGAGGGTATGAAACTGAAAGGGGAGACGCATGAGAGACGCGGGAAAATCGGCGTGGGAGCAAGGAAGGCTTTTTTCGATGTACCAATAGGAATGTGACAATAAGTAGGACTAGATCGCTCGGGGTCCTACAATTGGTTACTGGTGTTCATCACCCTCAATTCACTACAAACTCTTCTCTTCTAGCCCATGCTTAACCCTTCCAGTGTTTTAACGAGATATCTCGTCTCAGATTTGGTCATTTTTGATAAAGACGAGTCAACTCGTGGAATTAAGATACGAGTAGGAAAATAAATTGTCTCTTCCCCAGAACCAGTGATAGTTTGGAACAGATTTTAGCACCAAATGCTGGACACTACAAGGCAATTTTCGAAGTGAAGATAAACCACCAAGGGGTCAAGATCGGACCACCATCGAAATAATATACACATGATTTATCATTCTCTCCTCATTTACAAGAATTATCAAAAACAGTGTTTGTCTGCTCCACGCATAGTTGCTATGATTTGGCGCAACTGTATCTTTTAGGGTCTTTTAACTTAAAAGGGATTGATTTCCCCACTAAAATCTTTCTTTGGATCCATTGTGTGTAGTGTTTGTCATGCTATAGAATCTTATAGCTGTAGTGAAAAAGCCCCAATGATACCGACAAATGAAATGAACACGAATCAACCTGCTCCGAAGAAGCGGAAAGTTTTTAGAAAATATTTGTTTGAGAAACAAGACTAGTATTTCAGACCCCCTTTAGACCCCTATCTACGCCACTGATCAAAAGACCGAGATTTGTTGATAGGTCTGCAAGACAGAAGGAAGGAAAGACGCACACTCTATTGTTCACTCTATCACTCTGTTGTTTTGTGCCTCTTTAGACGTCTGGGAGAAGAAACAATTGTTACTTTCTGTCTCTCTTTTCTGAAAATAATACCATTACTGGGTTTACACGAAATAAGTATCTACTCTAAAAAGGCTTATATGCTCGTCTATAAAGACTAATAGATTTTCAATCTTCAAAGGAGATGTCCACAGGAATAAAATGAAATAGTTTACTGAAAAATGCGCAACATAACGATTAAGGCATGTAAAAAATTTCAGTCAAGCGATTTTCCAGTTTTAAAAAGTTCCAGAAAAATGCAATATTTTATCCACTATTCAGCTACAGAAGTAAATATCTTGGGCACATTTTGAGTTGCCATTTGTTATTGAGGCAGATTTAGAATAAGTAAAGATAATAATTCCTTCAGTTTCCTGTGTTGATCAGAGAATGATTTAAGTTTCAAGTGCTTTATAAATAGCTATGAGTTCATTGGTGAAATTGAGGGTCTGCATCGTTAATTCGTAGTGCTATTAAGAAAAGAAAGAAGAGACAAATCATTAAAATTATCTTTTCACAAATGTGCGGAGAGCTCAAAACAAAAGGACGCCCTTTCTTACTTCCGTGCTTGAAATCCATTCACGAGAGCTATTATCAAAGCTCAGCAGAACATTTTGCTAGTTTTTATGCATATTCAATAAAAATTACAATCAAAAATTTAATATTGGGAATAGTAATTTGACAAAAATGTACTAATTAGTATATTTTTACACACTAATTATTTTATTAATGTACTGTATTGTCATTTTAAACAGCAAACTTTTTGTGACAATGGGAGGAGCCTTAAGAGTCTTTTTGAAACTCTTTCAGGGTTATTATCAAATTTTCTTTCATTGCATTAATGGACTCAAAACGGTGACCACGAAGAGGGAGTTTCACCTGTAGAAATAAGAAAAAGTCCCACAGTGCCATATCAGGTGATACGGAGCTTGTGGAGTCATATTTGTTGAATGCTTTGTCAAAAATAACGAATAATAATGGCATTGTTAGACGGCTCATTATCGTGATGCAAAACCCATGAGTTATCTCGCCACAATTCAGGTCATTTTTGACTTGTCGTTTCAACAAATGATATAGGAACTTGTTCAATAATATCTCTTATTGTTAAACGACGATCTCTAAACACCAATTCTCTGACATGATTGACATGTTGATCATGAGTCGAAGTGAATGGTCTACCAGATTTCGAATCATCTGCGACGGATTCTCTACCTTCTTTAAACTTTTTATATCAATCAAATACTGTTGTTTTTGATAAACAGTCGTCTGTAAAAGCTTTATGCCACACTTTAAATGTATTTGTAGCAGAAATTCCCTCGCAGAAACAAAATTTAATGCATGTTCTTTGTTCTTTGCTACATTTTGAAAAATCGACGAAGTGAAAATTCTTATCTAATTAAAAACAAATTTATTTTCAGACAATAACATTAAATAAATCCCTGATTGTTGCCACATGTTCATATAAGTCGTACAAATATTTGATAACAGTTTTCAGACGATATCTACTATATATGTATTTTAAAGGAAGCATTACGGATACTTTTTGATCACAGTAGTATCTTATCATCAGTTTAAGCACAGTAAATTTGGATTGGATAGAGGATGGAGCCATTATCAAAGCCCACCATACGCTATTTTTTGTGGCAATAAAAACTGAAACCCCAAAATAAGTATTGTGGGAACAGTAATTTTATAAAAATATGGTAATTAATATATTTTACACACTAATGATACATTATCATCATTCTAAACAGCAAGTTTTGTTTTGGACAGGCATCAGCCTCATTTGAGAGTCTTCCGACTTTCATCCAAGCGAGGTCAAAGGGACAGCACGCTAAACACCTCCAGATGTTAATCCCTTTTTCAATTGAGTTCACCAGCGGATCATAATGTCAGGATTACTCTCCCCTCGACCCGAGGGGATGGTACAAAGAGGCAGCATGGACTCGACAGAAGGCCGGGTTGTTATGCGGCCAACCTTACAACAACGCTATTGTGTACGCAGGTCCCGATGACAAGGGGGGAGTTTCCACTTGCACTGGTGTTTGGGAGGGATCACTTTAAATAATGGAGAGTCGGGTTTCTCTCCACGCGCTTTCACAACTTTAAAATTGTCCCTCACACTTTCATGCCATAGAAACGTACTTTCATTTTACGTATGGACACATTTGAACTATTTGTGAATTGGGATTCGGAAGTCCATATTCATTATCCCTCCTTCCTGGTGGTTGCCTCGACGAGGTATTGTCGCTAGCAAAACGGTCTTGGTTGACGAGATGTCTCGTTCAAACTATTTGGAGTGTTAGCCGTCTTGTTGGTTCTCTCGACGAGGTATCTCGTCATTAGCAGCGCTGACCTGGTCTGGATGGACGATTTATCTCTATTTCTATTATATATTTACTTATTTTTAATTAGTAAAACTAACATAACCTCGTTGTCATTAAAAAATATCACCATTCCGAATTCAGTCGTCATTCTTGATGACGAGGTATCTATCATTAGCAAAATTGGTCAGATATTGATGGACGAGATATCTCGTCGAAGCCATTGGGTTAACCTTCCTGGTGGTTGGATATCGTTTTTGGCGCATATTGTAATAAATGGGCAGTGAGTGCTTTGGAAACTTTTATGAATGGATTAATGACTTGAATATATTTGATTGTCTTTCAATCAATTTCCATTGATCTCGGACCGTTGGCAGTAGCCCGTTGTGTAGCTCCAATACGGCGTCAATTAAAAAACCTAAACGACCAATCAACTTCCATTCATAAATTATAACTAAGGAAACTTTTTTGTTGCAGTAAAAATGGGGAAAATTGCATTTATCAATCCCTAAAGTTGCATTTATGGAAAAAAAGTTGAATTTTTTTTTTGATAAACTAAATTTTAAAATAAATTATTTGTAAACAATGAAAAATTCAAAATACATTGACAATTTTAGTCGTGTACAATAGTATTATAATACATTCTTAAATACAGAAGAACGTTGAATGGTCGATCCTTGGCCAGTAATTTCTGTAACATTGAAAAACTGCGTCTGCCGCTGTCATATGATGTGCTGTATCGGATAGTAGAAGCGCAAAATCCTTTCACTCAACATTCCGATATTTTAAAATGTCATTTACAAGGCGAACAACATACTGATGATCGATACTCACCTCGAAAACTCTGCAGTCGATTTCTCAAGTTTCTTCTGGATTATCAAGAGTGCCAACAATGTGTTAAAAAAGTTACACATTGTTACAAAAGTTACAATGTGTTAAAGCTTCTTGACACTTATTTCACTTTCGTCTGTTAGGACGAATACCTTCTTTCCATGAACTTCTTGTTTGATCTGCAATACTTCGGCGTTCGCAAGATCAGACACACGCGATCGAAGGGTTGGTTCAGAGGGCAAAAAATGAAATAGTAATTTCATAGTAATTAATTTTAAGCTACATTTCAAAAAGTTGCAAGAGGTTGCATTTATGCAAAAAGTTGCATTTATGTTGCGGTTATAGCTTATTTATAATACACCCCATGTAGGAGGAATTTTGGTTTTAGTACTTTACATGCAGCGTAGAACGTGTGAAAAAAAGTTGCATTTGTTGAAAAAAGTTGCCTTAATTATAATCCTTCGATGTATCACTCTTCTTGAGAGACAAGGTAAAAGGGCGATATCAGACCTACTCATTTAAAATAAAGTGTCTCATAATTTGATGACTTTTCATTTAAAAATACTTAAAACTACAAGTTAATCGTACAATATTAAAAAATAATAATGATTCCCGTAGATTTGGTTGAGTTGATTTCGGTTGTACGGCACAAGGTCCGATAGCAGACAAGCCGCTCCAATAGCCTTTGCGCTATAAAACGCCCAAAACCAACCAACCTAAATGACTTCAATTTATCTCACTTGCTGCTCTTGATTCAAATTTATCCCACTCAAACGAAATCTCTCGTATATGATCAATTATAACGAATATAAGTTTTTACTCTTTCGGTTCCAAAAAAAACCTTCGATAGGTAGCAATTTAATTGACGTGTCCACTGGAGCAACACAACGGGCTATTGGTGACGGTCCGGGATCAATCCATAAAAAATCGCCTCGAAATTAATACTTTTCTTTAATATTTAATATGCTGAGTGCAATTTGTTCAAAATGTAAGTGTTAATTTGATAATTAAATATGAAGCTTCAGAAATCATGTATCCAATATAAATTAAAATTCAGATCTAAACATTTTAATTTTATACATATTTTGCAGATATTTTAATAAAATTTTACAACTGAAAAATAAAATTATGGCATTAAACACAATTATTTCTTATGTTTGGCTAGCAATGACTTGATTTCAAAAATAAATTTTACTCCTTTAAATATTCTCAACAAATGTATTTTATCTCATTTTTATTTACATAAAGAATTACTTAGCCTGTGCTATTTACATTAAATATAATTTAACAAACAAAAACTAATTAAATATACACTTATCTATTCAAATAAATGTGCCTACCAATTGAGAATAAATGTTTATGATGCTAAAAAATAACATTTTCTCCGGGCATAAAAATATTAAATAAATTACTCCAAACACCAGAGCAAAAACAAACAATGCATAAAGATCCCTGTGAAAAATGATAAAACGTCCAATTGCGATTTAACATTTCAAGAAAACCGTCGTTAAACGAAAGCAAAGTGACTTTGAAAGATTAAAGATAAATACGAGTTGATGGACATGTATATGATTGGTGGTCTTTTAGTTTTTAAACTTCATCTCTCATTTCTGTAGTGAAGCTTGCCGACAAAAGGCAGACACGTCAACTTTTCCAATCAGATACATTTGTCTGCTTCCTTGGATTCCTTTCTGCGTTCTTGGTTTTTGTTTTTAAAATTGAGAAGTCAGGGTTTTCATTGCAAGTTTTACAGGTGAATGCAGCGTGGTGAACTCAGGATTTCTACTGAAAAATAAGCAATAAATTATGTGCCAAAATCTGCGCTTTTCTGTGGACACGAGTATTGAAATTACTGCTGAAATGAAAATTGGAGGAAATATTAATAAATCAAGTTAAAAGTTAGTTCTATCACTTGGAAAACTTTACTCATGAAAAGGTGGTATACTAATGCAAAGTGAACTGCATCGAACTCTAATTTTAATACAAGTATACTTACTAATTCAGTGAAGTTTGGCATTAATTTCAATACAGCGTGGTATACTAATTTATTGAAATTTATCAGACTAGTTTGAATGTAAGTGTGGTATACTAATTCACACACACACATTGAAGTTCATTGAACTCTAATTTCAATATAAATGAGGTATACATATTCAATAAAGTTTGTCAGATTAATTTTAACACAAGTGGATCATACTCATTTATTGAAGTTTATCAAACTTTAATTTCAATATCCAATGTGATATGATAATTCGCAATGAAATTTATTGGATTCTAATTTCAGTGCAAGTGTGGTATAGTAATTAACATTGAGATTTATTGGACTCTAATGTGAATACAAGTGAAGTATACTAATTCACATTGAAGTTTATCAGATTAATTCGAATACAAGTGTGGTGTACAAATTCATAGAATTTTTTCAGACTCTAATTTCAATGCAAGTAACTAAAATATCATCTAGTTGCATACATCATAAATCAATTGTAAAATGCAATTATTGAAATTATATTTATTCAAATATATATTATAACTTCAAAATACTCCCTCCCGAACAATAAAAAGGTATTAATTGAATCTTTTTTAAATTCCTTGTCATACCGCGAGTAAATTGAGAGAGAACTCTTTCAGTGTCGGTAGGACATTCAATATCCTTGAAATTGGTCGTGGGTATAGAAATAGTCCCTCACTTGGTACTCTTTGATCTCGGAGTGCTCTAGGTTAGGAGGCAAAGTTTAATTTTTTGATACCAAGGGCAAATGAAGCCGCCTTTGGTCCAAAACAAAATATGCTATTAAAAGGATGACACGGTATATTATTAAAATAGTTTGTGTAAAATATACTAATTAGTTTTGTTTATAAAATATACTAATTAGTTTTGTTTATAAAATCACTGTTCTCAATATTAATTTTTTCTGTTTTTATTTCGTGTCTAAAAGTAGCAAAAGCATGATCTTAGATAATGGCTCCGTTGTTTGGGTTTGGAAGGACGGAAGTAAGAAACTCCTTTATTTTTTATGATCTATAGACATTTGTGAGAAGAATTTTAAAGCTTTGTCTCTTCTCTTAGTAGTAATGCGAGACTCGGTACAGCCAAACGAGCGTCGTGTACACGGATGCTGGTGCGCGTAAAATCTGTCGTGGGGCTACAAATGTCCTCACGTTGGCGTAGTGTGAATGTTTAGAGAGTGGGGTGCCAGCTCTGTGTTATTCTCGTCATCTTATTAGGGTTCAAAATGACGAGGAGTTGTACTTTCCAATCGGGATTGATCCCGGACCGTCGCCAATTTCCCATTGTATTGTTAAAAAAGCCACATTATTTAACTACCTACCTAATATAGTAATGTGAATGCAGTGTGTAGGTAGGCATTTTAGTTAACGTCACACTAGAGCAACAAACTGGACTGTTGGCGACACGGTCCGGGATCAAACTCGAAGTGAAAGAGCCGAGGGTAACATCACGTCATTTTGAAAACCGGTCAGATGACGAGGTCACACCTGAGCTGGCACTCCACTCTCCAAACTTCCATACCACTGCAACGCGAGGACACTTGAGGCCACGATAGATAGCACCAGCCCTCTTTGTACACGACGATCTTTAGTAGGATTCAAACTCGCAATCCCTCGAATACTAGTCCGTTACTCTTCATACCGCTGTCTAGAACACAGTGGACTACATTAAAAGTAATACGTATACCGGAAGCTATACCCGAAAGGAGGGACTTTCTTTTAAACGTAATATCCCCAAGGAATACATGAAAGTTCAACTGCATTGGACTGGAATTTACTTTTGGGATAAGGACAAAATTGTGCTCCAAATATCTACTATTAGGAAAGGAAATGTCTATGTACTGTCCTGACGAATCTATGGCACTTACAATAATGAGATTTGGAACACGGGTAGTCCGAATTTTTTGTAGCTTTTGTACGAAGCCCCCGAATTTTAAAATTTAATCTAGAACATTTTTAAATGAATTTAATGGAATTGAATTATTATTGTTTTCTTTGGTATGGCAGCACTAAAGAGTTGACTGATTCTAAATGTATTTTTTCCGTGCTTCCGTTTGATTTTGCAGAGGAACAGCCGAAGAACAAAACAATTAAAAAGTTTTAACTGGAGTTCTTTTTCTATCTCCTAGATCGTTAAAAAGGGAAAAAATTCAACGGATTTTAAAAATTGCATATTAGATCGATACTTAAAAATATGATTATCTATAAACAAATAATTTTTCAATTGAAATATTTATTTATTTTTTCCAATACGAACTGTGCAGAATGACCTTCGTTTGATTCTGTTGAGTCTGATAATATTGGTCGGTCGTTTGGTATATTTGATTTATGCCGTTTGGTGACAAGTTGATCGCAATCGATATATAAAGTAGATTTTAAAATACGATTTTCTTTTGTGAAATTGATCAACTGCTACCATGAGATGGCGATATGTATGTATATTTGGATTTCTGTCAGAATCGGAAAGATCTTAATAAACTATTGGTTTTCTACTTTGAACGCTTTAAATTATTTTGCTACGCAACAAATTCGAGATATCACATATTTCATTTTCCTGTACTCAGCAAAACAAATAAAAAACATTTGGACTGACATTGTTTAGTTCTATTTTGTAAAATCGGGATTGTTAAAGACGGATTAAAAAGTTTAACGGATTTGAAATCTGCTGAAAATTTTACACCAGATAGATACCTAGCATTTGATTTTCCTTTAGTAAATAATTTTTTAATTAAATATTTATATTTTTGCAAGAGATTGTGACGTCACACCGATTGAATCTCTTCGCAATTGGAATTTGACAATGACAAGGCCATTACGGCGTTGCCCGTGGTGTCGGTTTGCGTAGCAAACCATAGTTCATAATATTCATAATTTGGTTTGCGAAGCAAACCAACACCACGGGCAACGCCATTATGGCTGTTATCGAATTTGGCCGCATTTGACAGTGACGAAGTCATCATGGCGTTGCACGTTGTGTTGTTTTGCGAAGCAAACCAAATTATAATTCTCAGGGAATTCATTCCAATCGGCTACAAATTCCCGGGGTTTAGCGAGCATTGGTCACACCTGACCCCACGAAAAGAACTGTCACGGGCAACGCCGTGCTGGCCACGCAATGGCTAGTTATTATGCAAAATATCTTTTCAGAAAAAATGCAAAACGTTTGAATCAATATTTCAATCAATATCCCTTCAGGCATATTGGCCGCCCTCAGCTACGCCATTGTCTGTTTGGGTATAAGTGGTTCCCTACTAGCCTTTCACAAAACGAAAAAATAAAATTTTCGTCGTACGCCACATTAATTTAAGGCGGTAGGTCTCATGTAAAGTTGTATTTTCCTCAAAAGGCGCTAAAGAAGGTTAAATAAACAAGAGATAATGAAGTACTACAGTTTGTAATTTTTTTCTTCAGCTTTCAAACTTCATTTTTTCAGTCCAATGATCTTGGCGACAAAAACAGGTACGTCAACTTTTCTCATCGCATAGATGACAGCACTTTTAAAGACCTTATTGCATCTGAAATTTTAAATTAAATATTAGTGAAAGAATTAAGTTTTTTTCTGTCACTCTCTGCTTTTCTCAACTTTTTAACGCGAATTTACCAACTTGTGTTCTAATTTTCTGACGCCCACCACGGACATTTTAAGTTCCTCAAGCTAGCAGAGAAGATGTAATTTTATAGGAATAATTTATCGATGATAGATATTTTTGGGAGCCAAAGATTTATAATTTTCCAGCCATCAGAAATCCACAAAAAAGTAGTTTATTGGCTGAGTTTATTAACCATCCAAGTACACTGCTGGCCGCCGTAAATGCAACACCCTGAAGGAAGCATGCAAATAATATGAAATTTACAACATGCATTAGCGGAGGTGAGATATGCAAATGATTAGAATTTCAGTGCAGACGCACATCACGCGCGCCTGTGGCGCCACTTCAAAGCGCTATTTAAAGCTTGGAGATTTCGACGATTTCAAGTACGGCAATTGTGTTTTTCTTGTGGTTTAAAAAAAAAACCGATCAATTATGCCTCGTAAAAAACAGCGATCATCTTTTGATCAAGTATCCGAGTTCGACAGAGGAAGGATAGTGGCCTACCGAGATTGTGTATTATCTTTCAGGGAAATCGGTAGTCGTGTTGGACGAAACCAAACAACTGTAATGCGGATATGTGATCGTTGGATGCAGGAGGGTACGACGGTTCCACCTCATCGCATCCACCTCAGTGCACCACTTCACGTGATGACAGACATATTGTGCGTATGGCAGTGACGGATCGCTCAGCCACATCACGAACCATAGCACAGTACATTCAGTCTGTAACGCATCAACCAGTGTCTGCGCGTACCATTCGACGCCGTTTACAGCAGAGTGGTCTGTCCGCAAGACGTCCATTGCTTCGTCTACTCTTGACTCAGAACCACAAACGTCTCCGCCGCCAATGGTGCGATGAAAGAAGGATGTGGACGGCAGATTGGAATGAAATTGTCTTTACTGACGAGTCACGCTTCTGTCTGCAACACCACGATGGTCGGATTCGAGTCTGGAGGCACCGCGGAGAGAGGATGCTGAATAGCTGCGTTATGCACCGCTACACTGGTCCTGCACCGGTTATTATGGTATGAGGAGGTATTGGATATCACTCTCGCACTCCTCTAGTACGCATTGCCGGCACTTTAAACAACTAGTGATACATCTACGAGGTGTTGGAATCAGTTCTACTTCCTTACCTTCAGGGCTTGCCCACAGCCATATTTCAACAGGATAATGCGCGACCACACGTGGCACGCATTGTCCAAGGGTTCTTCGTCAATCACCAGATTGAATTGCTTCCATGGTCAGCTCGCTCTCCGGATCTTTCGCCGATAGAAAACATGTGGTCCATGGTTGCTCAACTATTGACCCAGATTACATCCCCAGCTGCCACACCAGATCAACTTTGGCAACGTGTGGAAGCTGCTTGGCCTGCTGTACCCCAAGAACACATCCAAAGTCTCTTTGAATCAATGCCGAGGCCTGTGGCAGCGGTGATCTCCAACAATGGCGGCTACTCTGGCTACTGATTTTGGCAGGAACCACACTTCACAGAAGTCTATAAATTTAATCATTTGATACTTGGTCAACATGTTATCTACAAAATAAATTTTGTTGTGATATCTCTTGTCTTTCTTGTTGTTGCAATTTGGGTGACCAGCAATGTAGTTCAGACGAGATGCCTCGTCCATCAGGTGTGGCCAATTTTGCTGCAGACAAGAAATCTTATACATATATTTCCGATTTTTTTTGGATGACGACAAAATCAAGATCTTGCTTTTTACTAGATTATCATATTGGAAATCAAAAATTACATACAACTAAAAAAAAAAGGATTGTGGTGGATTAAAAAAAATTATAGACATTTCTACGCTTACATTTTGTTATTAATCAAGATAGTTTTCCAAAGGAGGAAAACTGTCTTTGAAAGAGAAGCGTTGAGCTGAAAAGTTTGGGAAACTATGGTCTAAGTTGTCGATTGTAATGTTAGTTTATATCCGGAATGGGAACAACATAAATTCAAACAACACTTTTTTTAAATTTCGATTGTTAAAGAAATATAATGGAGAAATACAGGATGGGCCACGAAAAAGCAGTCGGTCTCGTTACTTTACATCAGGGATGAACAGCCCGAAGGCTACATGAGTCCCTCCATTGATTTCAAGGCTGCCCGCCTCACCATACGTTATTTAACTTCACAAAAGTCACATAATAGGTTATTTTAAAAATTGCACATGCATACAGCAATGTAGTTGTGGTGCCAAGAGAGGCACATGTACTTGTCAAAGAAATTATATAAGTCATGGATATTAACAAATCGAAAAATAGGAACCACGTGACTGATGAAATCTTATTACCAATTTTGCGCTTGGCTACTACAAAATTCGAGCCAAATACACTCTAAGACAAAAAGTTTCGAAGGAATTGTCAGAATGCAATGAAATTTACAAGTTCGGTTAAGCGTGCTTTTTTTATGAATGACTAAATGATTAAAATTTAAGACTGAAATATGCAAACTTTATTGAGAAAAATTTAAAAAGTGGGTATTCAGTAGGCGTATGACCATTATTATTCCTATTGCAGCCTGCCAAGCGCTTTGGTAATGAGTCATAAAGGCACTTTATGAAGTCCGGCGACATTCCATCCTATGCTGCTTGAACCCTGTCACGTGGTTCCAGCAGATTACGCGGTACGGGTGGAGTGGTGGCATCTCGTCCAATGGCATCCCATACATTCTCGATCGGGGGCAGGTCCGGTGAGTATGCTGGTCATGGTAAGATATCGTTGGGTCGTAGACAAACTCTAGAGACGGCAGCAATATGAAATCAAGCATGGTCTTGTTGAAAAAGTGGGTGAAAATGGGAGTTGAGGAATGGGAGCGTAACTGGCTGTAAAATTTCTTGTACGTAACGCTGGCCTGTCAAAGAGCCCGTAGCTAAAAGGCATCCTACGCAATTGCACCCCACACCATGACACCAGGTCTTCTGGACGTGTGACGCTGCACAACAAACCGTGAATCTTGGCGCTGACCACGTTGCTTCCACACATGGATTCGATTGTGAAGACCAGTCGATGCCATCCCATTTCCGTTTGGTTCGACACCATTCAATACTTTGACGGCGATCCAATGTTGTTAAAGGCATCATCACATGCATGTCTTATAACACTCTCTCGATCCGGTTTCTTTAGGCCTTTCTGCTGGCTTTGTTATATCCACTGTCAACATCGTGCAACAGTAACATCACTACAACCAATATGTTGCGCAATCCACCATCCACCTTCCCTCCCCGGAGTCCAATTACTGTCAAACTCTACCAGTTGCTTAAATTGCTTTTTTCCGAGGCATAACTCAATGAGAAGTAACCAACACAGCAGCATGAGTCGAAATGAATTTACTGCGCTACTGAATGTCCTTTCATGCCCAGTACGTAGCGTGTTTGAGAGCTGCCCTGCGCATGCTCAAACGATTCTGAAAATTTGATCATTTGCATCTCCAACGCAGATGTACTATTTCTCCAAATTTTATTTATATAGGTTTACTCCTTCCAAGTGCAACTTTTTTTGTCTTTGAGTGTACATATAAGATCCTTCAAATGTTTGCATCTTTCAGAACTCTATTTTGTTTAAATAAAAGACTTTTATTAACTTAGTATACAAGTTACTAACGTTGTCAATGTGAAGGGTAGTAATTGCGTGACTTGAGATGATTAGCAACGTTGGGTTCAAGATTAGTAAGGGCGTTAAACCGCCACGGAATTCTATAATCAGTCTAAATTACGTTGTCATTCAGGATGGAGATAATCCAAGTTAACTGAATGAAATATTACCCGTACAATGATGTCTTATATTTTTCTATTCCACCACTGGCCTATCTAAAAACTTATATCGATTCGAGATTTCAAGACCAAATTGTGTCTTTATTATTGTGCCCAAATTGTGTCCAATTATGTAGAGGTAGGGACGATTGAACTCCACCCACCTCTTGGTTTGCCCCAAATTGTCGGTACACGTTTTTCAAAGATAATGGAAGGGAATATATTTTCTTCAAAACATACAGACTGATTTTAACTGCTGTTTATTGATTTATTCGTTGCATCTTTTTGATGTTCTGTCCCTTTTTTTAATCTCCATGTTAATGTGTTGATAGGTATGTATTTTGAATTAACGTTGCACTGGAGCGGTAACGAGCTATTGGCGACGGTCCAGGATTCATCGCTTGGGGAATGAACCGAGAACAACACCAGATCATTTTGATGACAATTAAGGCCCCGACGGATTTAACGTGCATCAGCCCCCTTTGTACACGACGGTCTTTGGTTGGATTCCAACCGGGCTACTACGGCCCGTCTATGTGCTTTCTCTAGTGCATTTCAAGTGATTCTACTTTGATACCGGATCTCGGGTTTGATCCCAGACCATCGCCAGTACCCAGTTGTGTTGCACCAGTGTGACGATAATTAATACTCACCTATCTATCGGGTGGTTATCTCGAAGAAGCGTCTTGTCAATATTAAAAAATCATCATAAGCAAACCATCATGAAAAATTCGACAGTATCTTGATCAATTTCTCTCGTCATTAACAAAATTAGTTCGATTTTAAATAACGAGATAACTCCTCTAAGCCAATGGGAGGGTTAAAAAATGACCAATCGTCATCAAATGTTCGACGCTATCTTGACGAAATATCTCGTTTTTCCCCAAACCAAATGAATCAGATACCTCGTTAAAACCACTTGAAGGGTTGAAAAAAGACTCGTCCGTACCAAACCCCGCCGAAATAGACGCGCTCGCAAAACGCACATTTCCGGCTTTTCCGCCGCATTGATACCGATCTGGCGCATGCGCGGTATGAGCAAGTGATGCGGATGATGCAGAGGCAGGTGGCTCCAGGAGGAGGAGAAAAAGGGCGGACCCGATTTACGAAAAATCACAGGGATTTTCGAAAGAAAAGGCCCCGATCACGTATCTGTTTTAACTTTTACGAGACGCGGATCGGAGGCCTGATCGATTTCCGAGTGCAGCGGGGAAATTTGGAACAATTTGGAGTAATTGCTTCTGTGCACGAACGCTGGCAGTGCTAACGAGCGAGTGAAGGGGTTGATTGCTTTCCGAGTTGTGGGGCGGCTTAATCTGACACGAATAACCTCCCGAGATCCCCACCCACGATTTGTTTGATTGCCTTATCACTCCTTTGCAGATGAGTGGCTTTGAAGTGGCCGAGCGATAAGTTTGCCCATGAAAACAAAGGTATTCAATAATCAGGATCACCCCTTAATTCGGTAACCCAATGATTTATTTAATAATGTATTCGATACTTAAATTGTGATTTCGGTTTTCAAAATTTAAGATTTTTCAGGATTTAGGACATTTTGGTAGCTATTTAAATTAACGTTGTACTAGATTGAATTGAATATTGGGGGGTTTTGGTGCATGTTTCAACGTTGTACTGAAGCACGTAGGTATTGGCAGGCAGGAAGATTTTCAGGATTTAGAAAATTTAGGTAGATATTTAAATTAACGTCGTACTGGAACAGGTAGGTATGGTTTTGTAGGTATTTTAATCAACATCGAACTAGAGCAAGACGACAGGCGATTTTTGATGGTCCGGGATTAATCACGGAGAGATCCGAGAACAATACCACATCAGATGGCAAGGTCATACTTGAGATGGCACTCTCCATACTTCCACACCACGACATCGTAAGGAAGGGGATAGGTATATATTTTAATAAACCTTGCACTGAGGCAACAAAACGGTTTATTGGCGACGGACCAACCTCGAAGGGAAAGATACGGGACCACGTCATTTAGAACCACGGTCAGATGACGAGGTCACACCTCAGCTGGCACCTTACTCTCCAAACATCCACACCACGACAACGTAAGAAAGGAATTTGGGATACAAAATTAGGTTTATCATCCTTTAATGAACACCCTGTTTGTATTCTGAAAGACTCCATGTTGCTCTTTACTGTCTTTGTCCTCATAGATCAGGCAAATACTTTTTTAGAGCTAAGGAAATCAGACAGCTTCTAAAGGACCGCGGATGGATAAGTAACAGATTAACAACCTTACGGCCGTATTCACAAGTCCTAGTTAACTCGAGGATCAACGATAATTCGCGAGTTATAGAAAAACCGTATTCACAAGTCCGGATCCGTGGTTTAAACTGCTGGTTCGGTATTACATTTGGATCCTCCGAAATCGGCGAGTTAACTCGCGAGTAAGAGTTACGCATGCGCAGTACTAACTTTTTACGAAAAAAATCCAGCAAAACAAAATGGATGACACATTTCATTCTATGCTAAATTACAATATTCTTGCGACGACTGGATTGGACGTATCATCACGGAGCACCTACTGCATAGCAGCTCATGTCCTCATCATAATATTGCATAAATGTAAAATTTAAAACATAATTTTATTGAAATTCAAAAGCAAAATGAAAATAAAGGTAGCTGCGTAATCTTAAACAAGCAGCTTGGCGAAAAGATAGATGGCGGCACCTCTGTCCGTTAAGAGCGAAAGGTAGAATATGACCATGGCAGATGCAAATTCGTTGTGGAATAAAAATTATTCTGTTTATTTATTACGAATGAAAGAAAATTGACAATCCAAGTGACTTTTCACACCACCACAACACACACCCATACTAACAAGTACAAAGGTAATCGGATTACATACATCTGTCAAGACATTGTGTACAATTCTTTCTTGCCAAATTTAGGTTTCCATAAAAATCCAATTTGAAATTAAATACCTTTGCATTTCTTTTCCCAAACCCATATTAAAATGCTGCATGAGTCCTATTTATTCACAATTTGGAATCAATTCTACGGAGAAGTACGTGCTTGATCAGTATGAATGCAGATTCGGGCGTCGTAACCAATGTAAACAATGTCACGTGATCGTGAGGAGACGGTAGTAGCCAATCACAGCGAGCGTCTCATTTTAATCCCTGGATCACTTAAACGCCGTTTGAGAATACCGTTCTTGATAATCCTCGAGTTAACTCTTACTCGCGGATCAACTGATCCTCGAGTTAACTCGAGATTTGTGAATATGGCCGTTAGGGTTGCGAGTTTGAATCTAACCGTCGCACAGTGTCATTTTCAATTCTAGGTGGACAAAATTCAATTCTTTTAGCGTCGCAGATTGTCAAAAAGTCATCATATCTTAAAAGTAGTATGTCCCCTTAGCAAGAAAACGGTTAATTTTTTTAGATAATTCCTCCTAACAGGATGTACAAGGGTCCGAAGTCGAACTTTCTTGTGTTGGCTGAAAAACCAATCTAGCGAATGCGTATTAGTGCTTTGAGGAAAACTAAAAAGTATAGGTCCTATATTTTCTTTAGCGCTTTTGAGTAGATACTATCATTAACTTATGTTCATCGAGGTTTGTTTACGTGCTTTTAGTTTCTTGGGTACTATTTCATTAATTTGGAATATCCTTTTGAATTTATAGCTAATTAGCGTCTTACGCAACTGCTGATTTCAAATTTCAACTTGACTTTAAAACATTATATCACCGTATATCACCAAAACAGTACATATGCCTGACTCATTTGACGTGCGCAGAACAAAACATTTCTTGCGGAAGTCTGTGGAACTTGATAGATAGTACTTAAATTTCAGAATGGCTATGGAAATTTTTCGTCAGTTCATTTTTGATATTTGGGTGATAAATTCGAAGCAAACGAAAATCGATGCTAATTTAACTTATATTTCTCAAGAAATGGTTGAATATTTGTTACAAAACACTGTTTTGAGTGTTTTAAATACTGTTAACCCGAAAATTTTCGAATTATCCGCCAAAGAATTGAGCAAAAGAGGAGTAAAATAAACGGGCACAAAGAACTATTCCTCAGAAATAATTTTTCTTGACTTCAAAGAAATCTTACCTTTTCTCACACTGAATCAAGAACTTCCAAGAAATTCACAAGGAAGTTTGAAAAATAGGCCTAGAAAACCTCAAAAAGATTTTTAAGCCTGTAGTTCCAAGGTATAGAAAACGAAACTCGTAACCTTGTAGAGACAACTAGTACAAAAGAATTGTCAATGACCACTGAAGTAAAATTCGAAAGTCATGTGTACGATATTCTACTTCAAATCGTACAGTGGAAAGATCGGAGCCTGGCTCTGACAAGCATAGCGAAGTTTTTTTTTTGCAAATTGAAGGCAAGCAGCTTTCTTGGTGTTTTATTGAAGTACCGGCGATGAAAAGGTATTGGAGATGATCTGGGCAATTGCTTTTTTAAAACGGACAGGTGGTTGTCCTCTGAGAGTAGGACTTTACTTCTCTTGAGCCAGGTGGTTTATCTGCTTCAACTTTTGCTGATAAGTCAGCTTTCTTATTGGCCGGAATGCCAACATGTAAAGGGATCCATAGAAAATTTATTTAAGAATTTTTATTGAAAATGTTTTTCAAAAGAGGATTACAACTTTACTAATGATAAAATACCTCGGGGAGATTGTTAATAAGAGGTTTAAAAATCTAACAAGGCTCAGATTTTAATTTTCGATATGTAACTGGGACTAGCGAATCCTACACACTCGTATCCTAGTAGGAGCTCTTTTCTTAATTTTTAACATTTTTACTTTTACCAATTTTATTAATGATGAGTTTTCGCGTCATTAAGATATTGCCGATTTTTTTTATTATAACAAGATGTGGTCAGTTTTTTTCTCTAATGACGAGATATCTCGTTCATTGAGATGTGATGAGCTTTGTTGTGGTCTATACAAAAAGGGTTCTGACTTATTGTGAGTCTAAAGATTGGCAGCACCGGTAGTCTATTGTACTAAAAAGGGTTAAAAAGGCTCATATATTAATTTAGCAAATTGTATTTCCAACTGGAACTAGTTCAATCCCCCAATTTTTAAACTTTCATTTTGTAATTTTTAACATTTTTACCTCTACTAATTTTGCTAGGGACGAGATACCTTGTCATCAATATAGTGTCGATATTTTAGAATTACAAGATCAAGATAGGGTGAGTTCATTCTCTGATGACAATCCGTCAGTAAGATCATATCAACTTTCCTAAGGACGAGAAGGTCACACCAAATTTGCTAAGGACGAGATGTCTCGCCAACAGTATATTGCCGATATTTTATGATTACAAGATCAGGATCTGATGAGTTCTATTTTTAATTGCTAGATTTCTTGTCAGCAACATCAGAGACCAATCTTGCTAATGACGTGATATCTCGTCAGCAAGATCTGATCAATTTTGAAAACGACGAGATATTTCGTCATAAAGATTCAACCTGTTTTGCTACTGACGAGATGTCACTAAGATATTGCCGAGTTTTTTACGATGACGAGATCAAGGTCTGGTCAGTTTTGCTGATGACCAAATACCTCGTTCAAGACAACCACCAGAAAGGTTAAGGCTCCGAAAATGTATTCCTGACTGTTACTGACCGACTGTTACTGTCCTAGAAGGAGCTCATTTTTTAACCTCCATCGAGGCAAGCTCGCCCGATCTAATAGAGCACGCAGGGAACTCCAAATCAATTCTGGAAACAATTCATCTACTTACCCGAGCGTAACTCACCAACTCGTATAATTGCGAAATGAGTGATTCCCACTGCCTGTCCCATTCAGTGACAAGCATTTTATTACGGCTGGAAATACTTTTGTTAATTAATACGTATATTTATCGATCTCCTCAATTAGGAAAATGGGAGGTAAAATCAACGCCATTAATAATTTTGCTCGCGCGTGAGAAACAATTCATCAAGGAGGAAAGATAAAGGTGGGTGATACGTGTGCCGCCTGTAAATGTGACTTTTTTGCTAAGCTTGCGAGTGCTGCGGGGAAGCCAACGTTCAAGGCTCCGTCTGTTTCTGCTCGTTACGTAGGGGAAATGCGAGAGGAGTTGAGCTCATGATGGAAAAGGAAAGCTCTTAAATAAACTATCTAAAGGTGAAGAAAAAAAATCTTTATTGAAATTTAAAAGTATCAGGAATTTTAAACAGCTTAAAACCAAATTTTTTAAATTCAATTTTAAACTTATAACAATCTTTTTTAATAATTGTTATACATATTGGGGTGATAATACTATAATACAGTAATTTAAATCATAAACTGTCAAGTTATCATGACCTTTAAAAGACACACTTTTATTTGTTTTTACTTTTTTAATGTTGCAAGTTTTTTTACATTTTGCATCTTTTCCAGCAGATCATTTTTTGCATTACAATAATTGTTAAGTAAAATGTTTGTCATTGTGCACACGAATTTTTTATGATAAATTATTTTGGCATGTTACAGATGTGGCACTCTACAGATATTTTATGGAAGGCCGTTATTTTGAGTAGAGTTAGTTCAACTAACAATCTTTTCTTAAATTTGTATGACAGAAAGTCTTCTTTGTACTGCTCATTAATCAATTTTCTAAAAATCTAACAAGTACTAACAATCACACACACAGTTGTACCGTAAATCCCTTGGGATATTTAAGGCCACCCCTATCACTTGATTTTAAGTATTCGTGAATAGATTTCGGAACTCATAGGTTAATTCTCTTTCTTTTAATAAAATCGAGCAGCACATTTCACAGTTGAGTTTACGTTACACTTTCTTGGCAACATAGCCAGATATATATTGCAGAACAGTCAGAACATCATCTGAAACATTAACATTATTAGAGCTGTAAATGATCTCCTGAAACCCATCTGGTATGTCAGTTATAGTTTCTTCAGCTGAAATTCAAAGCTATCATTTTTTGAATTTGGAAGCTATCATTGCTTTTTGATTGTATCTTAATGAGACTTAAAATTCAATTCATGGAAACATTCTAATTGCACCCTACATATTTGACGCTATTGAAGCCTCTGAGCTATCGGTCGGGAACCTATTTTGGTTGGATTCTTACTTCCAATCTTCTGGTTTCTAACTTGTTTCTCTTCCAACCATGCTTCACCAAAGGAAGGAGGAAAAAATATAAATGATCAACTGATTTGAAAAAGTGTTCTGTATTTGCAATTGTACTCTCATGGAAAATAACCACATCTTTTACTTCGAGCACTATTCATACTAGAGCAATTTCAAAGGTATCATTAAATAAGGAATAACGTCCACTGAAAATTCAAAAAAGTTGCATAAGGAGACGTCTTTATATCAAATCTTGCACAAACAACGAAATTTATAATAGAAACACGATTTTTTGAGGCCATAATCAGATTTTGCATCGTTAAATTAGTCTAAACATGAAACTTCATGACTTTACTATCTCTATATCCCGAGATATTCCATCCTAAAATTCGTGTCAATTTCAAGGATCAACTCGACAGAGAAAGTCCGCAATTCGTAGATTAATTGTAGTCATAGCTACTAATTCCACTAAAAACTATTTTTGAAATAAAATTTTAGGTGGATTTTGTTTGGGTACAAAAATAGTACAAAATATCAGCGCTATGGAAATATTATTAAGGAAGATATCCATAAAGGTCTAAGGAACTGGTTGAACATTAGGAGCTCCAATTTTTCTGTACTCTTTCCTTCGAAACGGCATGGCCTAATGACATCAAATTTGGTATCTGAAGTTAAATTTTGATATCTCATCGAAATTGTGATATCTACAAAACTATTCGATTGATCGACTTGGAATTTTTACAGAATGCCTAGCACACACACAAAAAAAAAGCACACACTTTATTTCGGAGCATTATTCATACTAGAACAGTGCTTCCCAAACTTTGTATGTCCATGGGGACCCTTCTTATAGCAAAAACCTTACCATGAACCCCGAAGTAAAATACATAACTGCACAATAGAAAAATTACAAATTTAACTTTCATGTGTTGAGTGGTATTTATTTATTAAAATATATAAATGTTGCATATTTTTACTATAGTATTTATTAAAATTAGTATTTATTGAAAGAAGTAGTATTTACTAAAATACTACTATTGCTCTAATAAATAGTAGTAGTAGTAAATAAATACTAGTAACTAGTATTTGTATTGAAATTATAACTTTTGTTTTATAAAATACAAAAACACATTTTGTTTTCAATGAGATGGGTGAACCTGATGGGATGATATGAGATTATTTATCTTAGGCTCTTTGTTTGTGAGTAATATTCGTAAGTCTCCACAAGCTCTAATTTCCTGTCGGTTTCTTTTTTTTTTCGTGATAAAGGTCATAGCTGCACTAAATCCACGTTCTACTAAATACTAGGAAGACAGGAAAGCAATTAACAGCTTCTGTTCCATAATGCAGGATATAAAATTGGTTGTTCAAACATTGGTTCCGGCTCCTCATTTGTGAATAATTCAATATATTGCTCCTGTATGGATTCATCTGAGTTTGAGGGTCTACTTGCAAAAGGGCCCAACACCCAATCGGGGATAACCACGTGAAAAACGTCTTCAAGTCTTTGACTAAGACCAGAATAAAGAACCGCTAAGTGTTGACAACTCGTTTGTGCAATTTTGAATGATTTGGAAACACTGAGAGCATTCTTCTACCCCGAAGTTGTATAGAAAAAGTTTTGTAATAAACGCAGATATTATACTTTTAATTTTGATTAAATTTAATTGATCACCTTGTAGTTTCAAATTGGTTTCGTTAAATTTGGTAAATAAGTGAGTAATATAAGCTGTCATTTTTTTGAATTAACTAAATTGAGCCGTAAATCATTGACTTTACTTTCCAGGAATTCCAACACTGAATCAAAGAGTGCATAAAATCGATCCAAACATGCACTTTTAGTTAATCAACGAATTTCCACGCTATGTAGTAAACTATTATAATCTTCATAATTTTCCGAGCAAAGTTGAGCAACTAATCTCTCCCACCCATTTAAGGTATTCCTTTTGATTTTATTAACTTCTCTAATGACATAATCTAGCATAAACTGTCAGGAAATTTAATTTTGTTAAAAAAAGTCAGGGAAAATTAGGAATTTTTGCCTCAAACCTGTAAAATTGCCTCAATGACCTGGAAAATGATTGATCATCGCTTCTCAGACGCTTTGGAGAAAAGTAGCTAGTAAGATTCATACACAGTTTCATATCATTTTATTTTATGAATTGAACTTTTCAACCGATTTTAAAAGAAACAGCTAATACTTAACCGGTAAAAATTTTTGTTTCGTCCACTGGCTTAAATTGAAGAATTTCATGCTTATACATTAAATCACAAATTGATGTTTAAGTCAAATATGTTGGATTATTGAATACGTTATTTTAATGAAAAATGACATGTGCTTTGTGTATTAATTTTTACAGTGTATAATTCTTAAATTAATTTTTATTATTGACTATTGAATGCTAAATTATTTCTTGGTTTTTCACCTTAAGATGTCGTAAATTGCTTAGGTATGACCTGGAATTTTGTAAAAATTTGTCTTGAAAACCTGGAAAAGCCAGGGAATTTTATTTCTGAAATAGAGTGGGGAACCCTGTCTAGTGAGCTATGAAAGCGTTCACTCAGATTTTTGGCTACTAAATGTTGTCGAGGAATGACACAATGTACAGATAATACATTGAGCTTGTTTTTAAGTATGCCAGAAAACGTAGGTGGTCGTCCTACCATTGCCGGAGCACCGTCCTTAGCAACGGATAGGATATTACTCAAGGGTATAGTTTATAAATCGAAAAATCTTTTTAATTCATTAAATATTGCTTTACCTATCGTATCAATTTTCAAACATTCGATAAATAACAATATTCTTGGAAAAAATTTTCTTTTACAAATCTCACAAAAGCTAAAAGCAAAACGTCGTTCCCTGGCAAAGCTTCCACGTCAAGCTGTATAGAAAATTCAGATGTTTTTAAGTACTCACATAAAGAATTTTCTACGCACTGAGCCATTTCGTCGATCCTGCATTGTATTTTATTATTAGTGAAATTCTTATAATATCAAGCTGGTTTATGGAGCACACGGTCCGTATTACCTCAATTACAGCTGGTATAATACGTTCTTTACCAATGGTGTTTTTGGACTTTGCAATCAGTAAAGAAATGTAAAAGAAGCACGTACTCCATAGTCATCTCGCTCAGATGTTGTCGCAATGACGGGGTTTTTAAATATTTTTATTTGACTGTTTTAAAAAGTTAAATCTATCTTTTTTTTTTGTTGTCAATATGGACTTTTGTCAAATGTTCCTTAAGATTAGAAAGTTTCATTGATTCGTTTGACAAAGTTTAAAAAAAGAAGGCACATAGTTAAAGTACTATTTTCTGATAGCAGAATAAAACCACATCTTAATATTTAACACTATATTATCTGCATAATTTCTTCGTCTCACATCATACTGTTATCAATAAAAAAAGACACATTTTAGATACAAGAAAATAAAACAAATTATTTCTTTATTCAGGACGTAAAAATCACTGCCAATTTATTTATTGTTATTTATTTAAACTTTTATAATTATGAAAATGGGTCACAATCACTTTACTAAAACCTTTCGCGGACCCCCGACGTTGTCTATGCACCTCCAAATTAGATTTAATTTGCCATAGACTCCTCAGCGGTCTCACGGACCCTTGGGGGTTCGTAGGGACAACTTTGGGAGCCACTGTTCTAGAACAAAGTCAAATTTCTAATGGAAACAACATGTTTTAATAACATAATACTGGGCAACAAAATTTCAAAAAATTTCTGCTTTCAAGATGAAAATAGTCATTTCCTAATTAATTCAATGTGCTGAATGCGAATATGACAAGGAAAAAGCTGAATTGGCTACGTTTTTTTTGTAATGTGTACGCATTATTGAGAAAAAATGTATATATGTAAATATTGTAATACATGTTAAGAATATCTTAATATTCTTCGGACTTTTGCTTTCTTTTGGCCTGTAGTTTGTGATGGACGAGGGGGAGTATCTATGATGAGTGTCCAACAAACGTCAGCCAGCATTGACGTGGACCATTTGCCCTGGTACCGTTGCTCTACCTTGGCAATGTCCTGATGAAAACGTTCGTCGTGCTAATCACTGACCTCCCCTGATTTATTAGGGAAGAAATTCAAGAGGGAGTCAAGAAAGTTAATTCTCAACGACGTATTGCAGCCAAAATCATGAAACAAAGCCCAAATATTTGTAATTTTTGGCCTTCACACTCCCCAGGAAGTTGTTAGCCACTTAACAGAACGCATCTCAGACCTGTTTTCTATACTCTGAAGAACTTTATGAAACTTAGTATCTCTGAAGAGCTGTTTAAACTGAGTCCCCACAAAACACCCTCTTTAATTTTGGCTTCACTGAGACAAAGGAATATTTCATACAGGTACTTGAATGCTAGTCCATTCTTATCTGTGGCTTTTACCAAGTTTTTGATAAGGCTGAACTTGATGCGTAAAGGAGGAATGATGATTGTTTTGTGCGGTTCTACCAATCGTGGGAGCTGTACCTTCATTTCTCCAGGTTTAAAATACGCTCTCAAAAGCCAGTTTTTCTTGATCAGTGCCATCCCATATACTAAGAAAACAGCAGTACTTAGTATATCCCTGCTGCAAACTCATCAACAAAGCCACTACCTTCAGGTCAGCACAGATCTGCCAGCCTTCTTTGCTGTAGTTAATCCTCTGCAATAGCAGCTTTAGACTGTCGTACGTCTCCTACATGTAGACATCATGTCCGATAGGTGTGGATGGAAGCTTTTTTCCTGTTATACAGAAAAATAGCCTTGAGACTCTCAGTTTTGACGCTTCTATAAACAGCCGTCATTCTCATCTGCAATGCCGAGTTCTTGTAGTAGGCCATCAATATCGTAGCAGAACACAATGCTTTCTTTTTCAAAGAAATATTCGAAGGACTGATGAAGATGGCGAATTGAAGTTACTCGGACATTTTGTTCGAGAAGATTTCACTGAGGTCAGTAAGTCGTATATAAGTCGTAAGTAGTCGTAAGTAAGATATAGAGTCTTGAGGTCAGTAAGTCGGTTTTGCTTTTGGACAGATCAAAATCTCGAACAAGATCGTTCCGTTCATCCGACCTAAGTTTATGTGGCGCAGATGTTTCATCAAAACACAAAAAGTCATCATCCATAGTGCCACCACATGCTGATGTTAACGGTTTAGAAGATTTCGCGGTTTTACATGGCGATCCTCCTCGCTTGAACTGATAGAAAAATATATAGGAGGCTCTGGAATAGGGGATCCTTTGCAGAGCAGATGGTATGTTAAGGTATTCAATTGTCCACTTCTTTTTCTTGGTGATGCCTCTAGAAATTGGTGGTACCATGCAGAAATAACAGTCATCAACGTGATTGGTCGGCTTCTTCCAAATCATGGGCACAGCAAATGGCATTGCCTTTCTTTTGCCATTAAGCCACTGGGAAATATTTACTACACAAATACAGCAACCCCGTCTTTGTCCTGGTTGCCTATCTTGCAACCAAAATACAAATTATAAGCTTTCTTAACTATTGCACTGATGGTCTTTTTCTGTACAGCAAATGTCACTTCGCAAATATAACAGAAGTTATTAGCATTATTAATGCAGTCACACGAAGCATTACTACTACTAGACTTTTAGTCTGTAACAATCACTTGTGTATGCTAGAGCTTCGAAAAGTATGGACGAAATGAAAGGAACTTACTCGAGCTGTGCCGTTTCGCGTTTATAAATAAACTATTGCTTGCTCTTGCGCAATGACCTTTGTGAAGTCACCAATAGATACTTGGTGTGTATGATGAAATTACTTATTTGTGTAAAAGGATGATGAAATGTGCCGCAACAATTTCGTCTCCATGTATTTATCTTACTAAATTGCATTATATTACGCGATAGTACCTATATAACAAAATGTCCATATCTCTGCAACGAGAGTCAATCAACTTTTAATAAGGTGATATTTGTGTTTAGCACTTTGAAATTATTTAGAATTGGGTTCTTTCATCTAAGAAACAATTTTCCTGTTGACCAGTGGCATCGTTAAATTAGTCTAAATATGACATTTCTTGACCTTGCTATCTTTATATCCGGAGATACTCAATTCTTAATTTGGTGTCCATTTCAGGGATCATCTCCACATAGAAAGTCGCCATTCATAGATCTTGATTAATTTCAAATTTAAACACTATTTCAATCGTTTTAAGCGATTCAAGAACTCTCATATTTTTATTATGCAGGCGATTTGAGAATTACATTGTTATACTTACTATGCAAGTGCAAACAATCCGAGAATTACTATCCGAGGTTTATCTAACGTTTTATAAACATTTGGTTGCCCCCTAAAATAAAAAATAATGAAGAGATTTGATGTAGTTAAAAAACTAATTATCAGAATGACCTGAAATTTTGCATGGCCACACACACACGTACCCTTAAAAGATCTTTTGAATCAATTCTCATCAAAATATAAAACAAGTTTCTAATTCATAATTTTTTTAAACATTAATTTTATAATCATTATTGAATACTAAAAACAGTTTTTAAAATAAAATCTTAGGGGGTTTTGTTTGGTGTTTTTTAAAAGTAACGTAGTACAAAATATCAGCGCTATAGAAATATTATTTAAGAAAATATGCATAAAAATCTAAAAAGCTGATTTAACATTAGGAGCTTTATTTTTTCTGTATCTATTCATTACTTTCTATACATTAATCTTTCTGTACTCATAACTCCGAAACTGTAAGACCTAATGAATGAAATTCCGTGTTAGAAGTTTAAATTTTGTTATAAATTCGAAATTGTGTGTCAAAATAATCCCTGGAAATTTCGAATTTGGTGCTCAATCTCCACTATTATAAAAGGAAGTGTTTGTGTGTCCGTGTGTGTGTGTGGGGGGGGGGTCTTTCCTGCCGAATCTATGGCACTTACAATAATGAGACTTGACACACAGGTAGTCCGAATTTTTTGAGATTTTTCTTTACAAATCGAGCCCGCGCGAATTTGAAAACTTTATCTAGTACATTTTTAAATGAATTTGTTAGTTTTTTTCATAATCCTTTCTTCCGTTCTGAAGAAGCACCACGCATTTGACATTTTCGCCCTACCTCGTTTTTTGGGACCAGTTTTTTTCACCTTCCCTCTTTCGGATCATCCGTACCTCGGTCGAGGTTCACGGGAAATACAGGCTCCGGCGTGAAATCAATTTCGGGATGTCACGTGATCGACTCAGGCTGAGAAGGAGTCCCGTTTCTAATCATTTAGGAAGACTGATTTTAACAATCCTTCCTTCCCTTTTTCTGATCACCTCGGTTGATCTCGGAAAGAAGAAGTAAGTAGATTGTGTGACGTCAGCCTTTGGAACCATGCCAGTTTTTCCGATTCTAGCATTTTTTGTCAAATGGGAATACGTAGCAATCACCGGGGGTTGGCGAGCGTTAGAGAGCAGTGGTCACATCTGACTCTACGATAAGAACTATCACGGGAAAGGAAAATTTTACATCAGATCGTCTTTTACATTTTCGCAAGAGATTGTGACGTCACGCCTATTGGATATATTGGCAATTAAATGGGAATGCGTAGCAATCACCGGGGTTAGCGAGCATTTGTCACACCTGACTCCACGAAAGGAACTGTCACAGGTAAGGAACATTTTATATTGGATCAATACCTTATACCATTTGATTTTCTTTTAATAAATAATTTTTCAATTCAATATTTTTACTTTCGCAAGAAATTGTGACGTTAAGCCGATTGGATTACTTCGCAATTCGAATTTGGCGGTATTTGACATCACGGTGTTGCCCATGGTGTTGGTTTACGAAGCAAGCCAAATTGGAATTCGTAGCAATCACCGGGAGAGCAGTGGTCCCACCTGACCCCACGAAAAGATCTGTCATGGGCAACGTTTAATATAAAGACTGCCCTTAATGCAAATTTCATCCATTTGGATTGATAGGTTAGAGGGATTCCTGTCAAACGCCATCTTTGATTTTTGTTCAAATTACTCGACTTACTATCGCATCTCTGGTTCCAAACTGTCGCCAATTGCCTCAATCCAACTAGCAAACCAACCATTCCGCACTAAGTTATTTCATTCCTGTTTTCTGTGGTATCTGGAAAGCGCCCTATCCTGTTTGAAGAGCTCTTACTGCAAGCGTCATATCAGGATGAAAGCAGCGTCTCAATGCATTGGGATAAAACTGTGGGAGAAAGGGCCACTATCTAAAGACAGTTTTTTACACTTTCCCGGGCAAAAGTTTCGCTACTCAGCCTTAAGTGAGCCTTATCTCCGCGTAGTTACTGCTTTGACCCGCCAGAGGTCACTAAGTGCTCTTGTGAAAAGTCGGCGGCCTCTTACGATTGCGGCGTTGTATTAAAATAACGGTTATGCATTTTGGTTCAGATATGGGAATGGGGTGCAATATTTCAGTTGGTTACTTTTGTGTGGCAGGCAAAAAAGAAATTAAAGAACACCAGTCGATTTGCTTAATTCGGTTGCTAAACAATATTTTCTGAAACTTTTGCAACGGATTTGTATTTGGAGGGTTGGGGGTTCGAATCCAATCAAAGAAAGTTGGGTACTCAAATGTCCTCACGTTGTAGTGGCGTGGATGTTTCGAGAGTGGGTGTCAGCTCAGACGTTGACCTCGTCATCTGACCGTGGTTCAAAATTGCGTTGTCTTCGGATCTGTAACTTCGGGTTTGATCCCGGACCGTCTCCAATAGCCCGTTGTGTAGCTCCAGCCCGACGTGAATAAAAATATCCATACCTACCAAAATTGTAATCCAGGGAATAGAGGTTTCAGGTTGGTAGGTATTTTACTTGACGTCGCAATATCCAAGGGAAGGAACACCCCGTCATTTTAAACCTTGGTCAGATGACGAGGTCAACTCTCCAAACTTGCCAACCATGAGGAAATTTTCAGCGTTTACACGACAGTCTTCGATTGGATTGGATCCCTCCGATTGCTAATCCCTTCCAACCCTTCGGGATACGTTTTGACGGGGTATTTGAGAGTTTTTATTCACTCGAGCAACACGACGGGAAATGGGATCAAACCCGAAGGACAACTCCACGTAATTTGGTAATGGTAATTATTAGTTAACGTCATTCTAGAGCAACACAAGGGGCTTTTGACAACAGTCCCTTAGGGGAAATATCCGAGGACAACACCTCGTAACTTTGAATCACGGCCAGATGACGAAGCAAAACCTGAGCTGGCATCCCACTCTCCAAACTTCCACGCCAACTTTCCAAAGAGGACTTTCGGCCACGACAGATTTAAGGTGCACCAGCCGCCTCTACACCATACGTTTACAAACATCCATACCCTGACCCGGATTCGAACCAGGAACCTTCCGATCTACCACGTAATTTGGAATCACAGTCAGATGACGATGTCACTTCCACACCACGCCAAAATGAGGACATTTGAGGCTAAGTCAGATTTAACGTGCATCAGCCCTCGTCACACGACGGACTCTACTTTTCTAACCGGGATTCTGTGGTCCCCGATCACGAAGGGAAAGATCGAGGACAACGCCTTCGCCAATAGCCCGATGTGTTGCTCCAGTTTGACGTGAATTAAATACCCACCGAGTAGAACGCCACGTAATTTTGAGCCTCTCCTACAAAAATAAAATCCCAAAAATTAATCTTTGTTTCCTTTCCCAAACAGTCAGAGTGAATGGATTAATATCCGATTTGGAGAGCAAAAATCTAGATGCGCAATCGTTATACAACATCGGCTTTACTCTCTTCGAATCTTGAGTTGTAGCCTGGCAAGTACGCGTACGCGGAGAGGGCCCAAGAAAAACCTAATTTTGTTAAGTGCCAACTAAACACCGGGGATTCTTTTTCCGCATATGAGTGCGTGAATACACAATAATTCCCTGAGCTATCTATCTCCGTAGTGATGGCTGCTCCGAACACGGTTTCACTCCATCAAGGCGTTTCCTTTGCTAATCAATTATTTATCGGCCATTGGACGTTAGATGAAATTAGAGCGAAGATGGGACCCGCTTAAAAGGTCGTTCATCATCGCCACCGACTCACGCAATGCATTATTTACCGGTAATTCGAGAGGAGGGACTGGAATGAACCCAGGATGAACGGCTGTAAATCTATGATTTTCCAAATTAGAGTTCTCGCTTTCAAAAAGCGTGAATTTAATAGAAATTAAAAATTAACTCATTTATTGTAGTCTGAAACACTATTTTTCATAAGTGCATCTCGTTCATAGTAGATCCTCTTCATTGGTACCCTTTGGTAGGGAATGACGTCTTGAACGAGTTAAACTTGATAGAGAAAAATTAAGTGTGTTGATTTTGGTATATATTATGGAGAGGAGGGGCTAGAATGAGTAAAGGATGCAAATCGAAATTTTCAAAACGCGTCTTCTATTTCCCCAAATTAGAGTTCTTGTTATTAAAAACCGGGATTTTATTAGTAATTTAAATTTAACTCATTTATCGAAGACTGAAACACTCTTTTTTATGAGTCCATTGTTCATAGTAGACAAACTTCATAGATACTATTTGATAGGGAATAACGTCTTTAATGAATTAAACTTGATAGAGAAAAATTAAAAGCTTGTGTGCTGATTTTGGTATACTTAATGACCGAGACGTGTGCGTAGAGTAGTCAGTGTTAACAGACAAGCAACACTGCGTCAAATAACAGCAGCAATCAATGTGGGACGTACGACAGACGTATCTTTGAGGACAATGCAGCGAAATTTGGTGTTGATGGGATAGGGCAGAAGAAGACCGTCAGTGCCCTTACTAACAACACGCTATCGGCTGCAGCATCTCTTCTGGGCTCGTGAACATATCGGTTGGACCCTTAGGTGACTGGAAAAACGTTGCTTGGTCAGATGAGTCACGATTCTAGTTGTTAAGAGCTGATGGGAGGGTTCGAGCGTCGAGACCCCACGAGGTCGTGGACCGAAGTTGTCAACAAGGCGCTATGCAAGCTATAATCGTGTGTTTTTACATTGCATGGACTGGATCCTCTGGTCCAACTGAATCAATCATTGACTGTAAATGGTTATGTTCAGCTACTTGGAGACCATTTGCAGCCATTAATGGACATCATGTACCCAAACAACGTTGGAATTTTCAATGGTGATACTGCGCCATGTCACCGGACCAAAATTGTTCGCGATTGATTTGAGGAAACTTTATACTTATATTTAAAGAAGGTTAAAACACTATTTTCCATAAATGCATCGTTTGCAGTAGAGCAAGGACATAGTATTGAATAAAACTTGATTAAGAAACAATAAGTTTGTTTAAAAGTTCACCCGTTGATCTGGAGTGGAAGTTTAGAGAGTGGGGTACCAGCTCAGATGTCGACTTCGTGAAAGTGATGAGGTGTTGTCCTCTAATATAAATTTTTGATTTAGATAATTAACGCGGCACTGGAGCAACACATCGGGGTAATGGCGATGGTCTGAAATCAATCCCCAAGGGAAATATCCAAGCATATAGTAAATATAAATGTATTGTTAGCAATAGTAACCTTAATATGTGCCTAGGATCATGTGACAAAAACTAGTAGTAACTTACCCGTTCGATTGCTTTCGTCTGCTGCAGTGCCGTATTTCTAAATAGGCTAAGTAGGCTGCAGCCTAGAGCGGCAAAATTTTCAGGGGCGGCAGTTTGGCAATTTATTCAAAAGTTAAAATGAAGTATTTCAGACGTTAATAATATTTTCCGTACGAATTTAAGAATACATGTTACTTAAAAATATGATTTAGTCCTTCTACATAGCCTACTTTCTTAAACTATAACAAAATATAAATTCACAGCACGTAATCTTGTATTATAACTTTCTTGTAGTGCAATATAATGTGGTTTGACAACACTGGCACAAGAGCAGAGATTCGATCTGACAACACTAATGGTGGAAGTCCCAGTGGCTCCGCTGTCAGTATTGTAGCGTCAGTCTAGTCTGTCTGAGTCTGACGCTGTCATTCAAGTCTATCGGTGAGCACAACGGGATCGTTGATGATTGTGTTGAGCGAGGCGTGTTCGTGTTGTTTGTTACGATTTTTCCTTATAGTTAAGAGTATTCCCATACATAACGTACAGTTTTTAACAAGTAGGCTACTCCCTACTAGCTACAATGAGTGACGGTAGGTAAAGACTCAGTGGCGCTGAATACAAAAAACGAACAAAACTGAAACTTCAAGAACAAGAACGTATCCTGAAACAAACAAAAAAACTTGATTTGTTTTTTAAAACTAATAGTTTGCCAGTGGAAGAAAAGAACGATAAAGAAGATGAAGTGGAACCTGAAAGTGTTCGTGCTGTTTGTGATGGTTCTGTTGGGGACAATAATGCTTTCTCTGGAACGAGTTGTTCCAAAACAGCCATGTTGTTATCAGAACCTACTGAAATACAAGTAAGTTCTCGCAATGAGATTGTACCCGATAGATTTGATGTTAAAAGTCAATCTTTAACAGAAAATAAAGAGCCAACATTAGCAATTTCTTTAAATAAGGATCCAGCTTTGTGGATCTTAAATGATGCTACTAGAGATCTAATACCAAAAAATGGCTTTGACCTAAACAAGAGATGACGCGTGCCAAAGTTTACGAGAGTCTTGGGAAAAAGTGTACATTGCTGTGACAAGAATTTCAAATGACACAACAGAAAAAGCAACGACTAGATGTGAATCCCGAGGAATACTTCGAAGATTAGAACGTTTTAAGACTGCGTTTATGGTGTGTTTCTGGAGCCCAGTACTTCGCAGAATCGATAAAGTTAGCAAAGCCATGGAAAGTGGAACTGTGGATGTTTTGTTGGTCAGAGATTTGTATGGCTCTCTTGTAGAATATTTTACGGAACAGAGAAACAACTTTGATTACTTTGAGGAATTGGCCATGGATATAACCAAAACTACATCTTATCAAAAAGATGCCAAAAAGACAGCCAAAAAGAAAAGTTTGGCCTGACGAAGACCGAAGTGGAGAAGTTAACTTTACTAGCAGGGATGAGCTTAAAATAAATACGTTTTTACCAATTATAGACTCTTTTGTTTAAGAATTCAAGAAAAGAAAACTGGCCTATGACGAGTTTCAAGACCGATTCTACTTTTTAACTCAGTTGTGTGATAACAATACAGATATGGAAGAGGAACTGAGGAAAAGGGCCACCAACACCAACCTTAACCACGTCTACAAAAATGATTTGGATTCGGATTTCACTGAAGAGTGCATCCACTTTAAAAATCACTGTGCTGTGGATAATGATCACCCATCTGATAAATCGTTGGAAGGAATTTCGAAATTTCGGAGGTGTAATTCCTTACAAGATGTTTACCCCAATTTGGACATTGCTGTAAGGATAAGTTTGTGCATACCTGCTACAAATTGCGCGGGAGAACGCAGTTTTTCCTGCGTTAGAAGAGTTAAGAACTATCTGCGAACTATTATTTCTGAAATACGGTTAAACTCACTTTCATTACTTTGTATTGAGGCAAATACAACAAAAACACATTCATATGAGGACATTATTAACGAGTTTGCTATTAAGAAATCTCGTAAGAAAGCTATGTAAATTAGAACATGAAGATTACGTGTGGTAAGTTGTTTTAGAGAAGTTTGTATATTTTTCAACAAAAATAAACCAGAAATTAACTATATTTTGTGTAACTACATTTTCGCGAAGGACAACTTAATTCAAATTGAACACAGTTCTTAAACTACTCAAAAGATAGTCATTGGCATTAAAATATAAAAATATGTTTAAAATAGTGATCACTGATCTCCAAGAACAAATTAATGAATTAAGTTCGAAACCCATTTAATTTTTTAACGAATCTTAAAAGAAGCAAGTAAAAAAACCCAAGTTGATAACTAATTTGATTGTATAATTTATTATATATATGTAAACCATTAAAAAAAAATTGTAGTTTTATCTAAACTAAAATGAACTTTATGTTTAAAAAAGATGAAAGCATCAATGAACTCTATCCTTTTGTTGTATAAAACAAATGTATTTAAGCAAATATGAACTATAGAGGGGGTGGCGAATGGACTTTAGCTGTAAGCGGCATACTCTTAAATCTGCTGGTCTGCTGGGTGGCACGTAACATTCATCATCTGATTAATACACGAGTCGGTAGAAAACGCCAATCCATAGATTCAGTATCTGATTGGTTCATTGATTAATCATTTGTTAGTCACCACTTTTATCGTCAATCCATATAAATGCGCATTCACACATCTATCCTGTCATAAGACGTTCTATCGCCAAACGAGGTGCTAATATTCGGCCAACCAAGTCCACTATTCACAGAGCAGTCATATGACTACATGTCGATATGTTTTCACACTTTTTGAAGCTCATCTCAATAGCAGTCTACTTATATTTCGCATCTATGGATCCAAGACAACGTAATTTTGAACCACAGTCAGATAGCGTAAATGACCTAAAATAGAAAAATGAAACTTATTTGAAACGAAAATACAGTTCCATACATTGGGAATAACACAGGGTTTTTGCTGTTCACTTTTACAAATTGTATTTAACAATTAAAGAGAAAAATAATAATAATATTTCCTTCTATTGTAATATAGCATCAATGGCATGAAAATCGGGGCTTTTTAAATGAACACAAAAACTTGATTAACAAAAGAATTTAAAATTTTGTTCACAAAACTAAATGTTGAAAATTAGGTACTTCGATTTAATTTTTGGACAGTGGTACAAATAAGACCAGTGCTATGGCATAAAACATTACAACTGTACAAAGATAAAAATTCTACCACAAATGCTTTCTGTTTCGAATCCGGGTCAGTGCATGAATATTTGTAAGTGTGTGGAGTAAAGGCGGCTGGTGCACTTTAAATCTGTTGTGGCCTCAAATGTTCTCACGTTGGCGTGGTGTGGAAGTTGGGAGAGTGCCAGCTCAGGTGTTGCCTCGTCATCTGACTGTGGTTCAAAATGACGTGATGTTGTCATCGTCAATAGCCCGCTCTGTGTTGCTCTAGTACGACGTTAATTAAAATTACCTTAACGTGCCTACCAGAAACAACATGGAGCAACATAACGGGCTATTGACGACGGTCTATTCCCCAAGGGAAAGATCCGAGGAAAACACAACGTAATTTTGAACCACAGTCAGAGGCAACACCTGAATTGGCACACCACTTCAAACTTCCACACCACGCCAACGTGAGAATATTTGAGGCCACGACAGATTTAACGTGTACCAGCCCCCTTTTTACACAACGGTATTTGTTGGATTCGATTTCTTTAAAGTATGGAAAAAAATGAGTTCGGTGAGTTTTCACATATTTTAATTATAAAAACAGGAAGGCAAGTAATTTAATTAACGTCGTACTGAAGCAACACAACGGGCTATTGACAACGTAAATTTGAACCGAGGTCAGATGGCGAGGTTCCTGTGGTGGCTTCGAGGTTCTGACGACCTGAGCTGGCACTCCACTCTCCAAACTTCAACACCACGCCAACGTGAGAGCATTTGAGGCATATTGTACACCTTTGTACGCGACGATCTTTGGTTGCCATATAAAACAGAAAGGTTTCAACTATACATTGTTTCGCTAGTCAATTATTATAAAAGTGAAGAATTTTGGCAACAAATAAAATGTGTAAATAATAAATGATAACAATATTTTTAACTTCATTGCTAGTTAAAGCCAAAAGACATCACGCTTGGGATTCACTTTCCATGCAATTGGAGATGAGTAATCACGAGCTTTTAACAAACGACTGCACTTACGACACAGTAAAAAACCGTAGTGGGTGCAAGCAACACACGTTGCGATATTATATCGTACGACAGAAAATCAATGTGTGTGCCTTACAGTAGTATACTGAACTATTGGCATGTTGCCAGAGTAAACTGAAATATTGGCACTTTTCGACTGCGCTATCAGATTCCTTGCATCCTTTTTTACCTTTAAAAAGATAAGTTCTGTCGGTTCCGTGGAGAAAGGGGGAGAAAGTTAACAAACTTTTTTTCACAAACTGCTAATAACAAATATTGGGGCATATAATAATTATAGGCCCCAATATTTTTTATTTACAGGAAATAAAAAATAAGTTTATGTTTACCCATAAGTTGATAAATAATAAAAAAAACTAACAATAATTATTGTTACGTACTTAACTGTTTATACTTGTTATTAATTTTTTTTAACTTTGCTTTGACAGAGACAAAAAAAAATTTAGTTATAAATTAAACACGGCAACTGACAAATTAAATATCCCTCGGGCTAACATTTATGTTAGAGGTTACTAAACCAGTTTTAAAAAACGAAATGTATTACTAACATCGATGTTTTAATATTACATCGATGTTTTGTTGATGTCGCATCCCTAGTGAGTATGCACTGAAATTTACTAAGGGAATGCCGTATAGAAATGTGCGCGCAAATGTTATTTATCAAAATCTAAACACGGAAGTGGCCAGTCACTTTACTATCCCTAGATATTCATATTTAGAATGTTAAATATGCACCATCACGATCACAAGTCCTAGAGGACTGCTCCTTCATAAAATCATTAACTACCCAAAATGGTTCGGTCCTCTAGGACTTGTGCTCATGATGGTACGTATTTACGTATTTAACATTCTTAATATGGATATTTAGGGATAGTTAAGTGATTGCTACTTCAGTGCTTGATTTTGATAGAAAATATTTGTATATTTCTGTAGGACATTTCTTACTTAATTTTCAGAGTCTAACTCATTAGAAGTTAGCTCTAGAGTTACCCATGTGGAAGTGGGCTCTGAAATTAAAAATTTAAATGTACACAAACCCCCAAATGAATGATGTTTTATTTCTACTCCAGGTGTCTGTTGACTTAGGTCAATACAGTCTAAATATTTTTAAATTGAGCACTGTAAAGTTCATACCTTAAGTACCATTAAAAACACGGCTGCTACTGTGGCCATGCTTAAAAGTGACTTCCACGCCTCAGATTTCCACGACCATAATTATTTCGTGCTCTTTAAAAGTGTGAGCCACATTTCAGTTCAATCATCTTGATTTAGGATCGAAATATACATCTGTTTATTTTCACAAGCGACACTAGACGGGTGATAAAATTTCAAGTGTCACGAGTATGCTCATTAATGGACAGATGTGGGGGACTGGAAAACTTAAGTGTTTTTCGCCGGTCGTTAATATCACACTTGCGATTAAGTGAAGAGCACGGTTGAAACAACAAGCTTTTAAACGCGGAAAGATTTATCCCTGTTAACTGAGTTTTTTTTTTTTTTTTTTTTTGGGGGGGGGGGGATGATTGAAAATTGCCAATTTTATGAGCACGACAATGACTAGTTGCTTCAGTTCGCCGAGAAAAAGAATCTTTGAAAATTATTTTATCAGTAATTTAAGGTACTTTGACTCATATAACAAAGAATTATTTGAATTATTTTATCATATATTAATGGTGCTTTGCGATTCAGATATGATAAAAACTTATACTCGTGCTCATAAATTAAGGATAATGACAGTTTGTACAAACAAAGCTACAAAAACATAACAAAAGTGATGTAAACATAAAGCCTACTTATTAAACAAAAAGTATAGAATCAAAAATAGGGTACATGTACCATAGTACCAAATAAAAGTAAGGAGCATGCTCACTGGAGCAATTGGAGAATATATTTTCGGTGCAAAAAAGGTAACAGTATACGGTTTATATGAAGGTTAATAGGCTGTATGTTTGCCATGTGCTGCAATACAGTCAGTACATCGTCTGGGCATGCTGAGCACCAAATTATCCAGCTGGTCTTGGGGAAGGCCATCCCACTCATCAATTAATACTCTCCAAAGTTCCGGAATAGACTGAGGAGGTGTATTACAGACTGCAATTCTTCGGCCGAGCATGTCCCATTAGGGTGGTCACAAAAAATCAATTTTCTAATTTCCACCGTGGCACCCCCCTAAAAGTTGACAATGGGCTAGAAAATGTGATTGGCAAAGTTTTAGCTCATTCTGATAATATTAACCCGTGCCTCATTGAGGTTAAAGTTAAGAAAAACAGCGATTTTTAGCGAAAAATCGTAGTTTTTACTCCTTAAAATCGAAACTATTCGTCCTAGAAACCTGGTTCTTGTCTTATTTTATAGGAAATTTTATTGACTTGAAGTTTGATCTCATCCACATTTTTTGCTAAAACTGATAGAATGGTATTTAGCATTTTTCAGGTAAGATCGTAGTGGATATCCTCAAAAGTGAATTTTTATGCTAAGCCCTAAAATCATTACAATATTCAATTACATCTTCTTTCCAGATTTTGTTTTTGTATTTTTCATTTTGTACATTAAAAAGGGCTTTTGTTAGAGGTGTTTTCAAAAATAAATCCAACAACATTCAAATTCAAAATGGAGGAATTAGGGGTAAAGAAGAGAAAGCAAGGAGTAAAAATGACAACAAATAGTGTTCAAATGTATTTACTAATTATATTGTTGAATTATACATCATTACATTATTATTATTTAAATATACAAATTAGGTGGTAATTACAAATTAAGGTGGTAGTGTCTTAGATCCTGTAGCTTTTAGAGTCTTGAAAAATGTGCCTACATTCAGATACAACTTATTAAAATACTTCAGAGATACAACTTGTGAGTGGTATTTAGCATTTTTCAGACATTAGGTCATGACGCACAGAATTTAATTCTAAGTAGAAGTGCCATACGACTCCGCAACTGATCTCACCAAAAATAGATTTAGAAATACCGATTTACAGGGAACTGTTGTGCACTGGGATGGGAAATTACTTCCAGATTTGTTGAGTGAAAAAAATGTGAAGCGGATAGCGATTTTGATTAAATGTGGCGATGAAGAACAGTTGATAGGTGTTACAATCCTTGAAAATAGTTCGAGAACAATTCAGGCAAAAGCTGTTTTATCAGCAGTTGAGCAGTGGGGAGCAGTTGGGAAAATCCAGGCAATGTGTTTTGATACCACGGCAGTAAATACTGGTCGTCTTAGGGGAACCTGCGTTTTTCTAGAGCAGTTATTAGAAAAAAACCTTCTGAATTTAGCATGTCGCCACCATGTTTTAGGAGTTGCTTACAAAGCAGTTTTTAATTGCAAAATCGGCACTACCACTGGTCTTCAGCCAAATATTTTTCGAAAATTCCAGACTGGGTGGTCTAAGCTAGACAAGAAGAAATACAAACAGGTATAGATGATGAAAATATTAGAAATAAAATTTTTGAACAATTAAAAAACCGACATCCCAGGGATGCTTATAATGAATTCATCCAACTTTGCTTAATTCATTTAGGCCAGCTTCCTCAAAAAGACATTACTTTTAGAGTACCTGGTGCTATTCATCACGCCAGATGGATGGCAATTGCCATTTATTCTCTTAAAATGCATATTTTCAGGGATCAATTTTCGGTAACTGATTTAGAGAGAAAAGGTATTGCATATATTTGTTTATTCATTATCAATATTTATGTAAAAGCATGGTTCAATGCCCACAAACCCACTTTGGCCCCCAACCTAGACCTACAATTATTAAAATCTTTAGTAAGATACAGGAAAATTGATAAAGAGGTTGCAGACAAGGCCCTGTCTAAAATAATAAACCATCTGTGCTATCTGAACTCGGAGCAAGTTGCATTTTCATTTTTCGATGATACTTAGGGTAAAAATGCCAAAACAAGCATGGTTGAAAAATTAATGTCCGAAGTAGAAAATGATGAAGATGATTGTGATGATAGGGATGTAAAACCAAAATTCAATCTCCCACAAGTTGTTCAATTATTGGACAAAGAAGTTAATTATTTTGTTTCTGCTTGAATTCTAAATTTTTTTAAGAGATTTGAAATCGATACAGATTTTTTAAATACTGATCCCGATGTATGGTATGAAAATCAACATTAGTTAAAAGCTAAAAAAATAGCAAACGGTTTAAGGGTTGTTAATGATACAGCTGAGAGAGAAGTAAAATCAATTAAAGACTTTAATTCCTCTTTGACGAAAGACGAAGTACAACGGCAGTTCCTTTTACAAGTTGTATCTGAATGTAGACAAATTTTTCCGGACTCTTCAAAAGCTACAGTATATAAGACATTACCACCTAAAATTGTAATTACCACATAATTTGTATACTTAAATAATAATAATCTAATGATGTATAATTCACTTACTTAATTAATAAAATACATTTGAACACTATTTATTGTCATTTTTACTCCTTGCTTCCTCTTCTTTACCCTTAATTTCTTCATTTTGAATTTGAATGTTGTTGGATTTATTTTTAAAAATACCTCTAGCTAAAGCCTTTTTAATGTACAAAATGAAAAATACAAAAGCAAAATCTGGAAAGCAGATGTAATTGAATATTGTAATGATTTTAGGGGCTTTACATAAAAATTCACTTTTGAGGATATCCACTACGACCGTAGCTGTAAAATGCTAAATACCATTCTATCCGTTTTAGCAAAAAAAGCGGATGGTATCAAACTTCAAGTCAGTAAAATTTCCTATGAAATTAGACAAGAACCAGATTTCTAGG